>PVJD01000863.1:0-198811 GCA_004026545.1 Mormoops blainvillei
TGCAATATGTTCCAGAGCTGTGATTTCATATTTAGTTGTATAATGCTATGACTGTCAACTCCACGAAGACAGAGGTGTGTCTCTGTTTTGCTGCTATGGAATCATCAGTTCTGGCATTTAGCAAATACTCAGTAACTAATAGCTGAATCACCAAGCAACATTTCCTGAGCCTTGATTTCCTCTTTTGTAAAACTGTAACAATAATGCCTGGCTCACAAGGTTGCACCAAAATTAAATATGTCTATAAAGCAAGTGATGTCACCATCTTCCATTCATTTCCTAATTCCAAGCTTGTTTCCAGCCTTATTTCTCCAGTGAATCTGCTCTTTTCATTTTTTTTTTACTTTATTTTTTGTTTGCATTATTAAAGATGCCCCCATTTGCCCCCTTTTGCCCACCTCTCCCCTACCCTCCCCCACCCTCCCTTCCGTCTGGTCATCACCACACTGTTGCCTCTGTCTATGGGTCATGCATATATGACCTTTGTCTAATTCCATTTAAAATCCCCAATGGTCTGCTGATACCTTTTTGTCCTTGTGGCAGAGACCATAACCTTCACCAAATCCAGCACTTCGTTGTGTCCACTATCTCTTCTTAGTTTCCTTCTAAGGAAACAGGGTCACATAATTATATTGCCTTTTTTGCTTTGCTTGGAATTCTTAGCCACACCATCCACGTTGCAGTTATTTGTGCTTCCGGCTTCTAGAAGTAGACTCTGTTTGATCCTCCTCCCTCTCAGACATTGTCTCAATAGTCTCTAAGGCCTCCTCTTCACCCACCCACATGTCTTCAAGAGAGAATTCCCTGGGGCTCTTTCAATGGTTTCTACTTTCTCTTACTCTCCGCGCTTTTCATGAATTATTTCATACAGGCCCACAGCTGTAGCAGTCAACTTTATCCTGACTCACTGTAAATATATTTTCCTAGGCAATCTCTCTCTTTTCCGGACACGAGGCTCCTATGCTTCAGTGTCCCTTGGACACCTTTCCTGGGTGTTTTCATAAGCATCTCAAACATAGCATGCCCGCGAGTGAGTAGTTTGCCTTTTCTTCATATAGTTTTTATTAATCTAAACATCAGAATGTGCTTTCTAATACTCTTCTTTTCCCCTGCAGTTGCCATAAATCCATGTAATAGCTAGCATATCTAGGGGGTGGAGCTGACTCCAGGCTCCCAAATGTTATCCCTACATCTGGATCTTTCTATGCCTAGATCTCTTGTATCTCTCTCCCTTTCTCTCTCTCTCAGAATGGCAGATATTCTGTTTCTCTTTGTTACTTTCATTCTCTTCCTTCTTTGTGTTAGGAAAAGTAAGGGATGTGGGGGAAGTGGGGACAGAAGGATGTGGCATGACCACCAACTCTTTTAGCTTAAAAATCCCAGTAAAAGAAGGAAGCTACCTTCTCCTGGTATCTGTATATAAAATACCAGGGAGGAACCCTGAGTGTTCCTTGGCAAATCACTGTATGTAAGGGTTTGGTGAAATAAGATGGTCAGAAACACATCATAAACTCGCCGCTAGAGCCAGAATGCCTGGGTACTGTGATTGGCAGGGGCTACACAGAGACCAAAAGGAGGGGAGAATTTTCTTCATTCATTATCCACTCACTCGTTTAACAAATATTTATGGAGCCTATCCTAAATTCAATCCCTTAGGCAAAGAGCCCAAGAACTGACAGTGAAGAAGATTGACGGTGCCCCCGCTATCCCGGAGCTTGCAATGTAGCAAAGAAAGCAGTCATTAAACAAATGAATATGGAGATGTAAGTAAATGACACCGTGATAAGTGCTTTAAAAGAGAATTGGAAGACTAAAAAGAGGGCAGGAAGTGATGTCAAGCTATGACCTGAGGATAAGAAGGTCAGTATGGGGGACGAGTAAGAGTAGTCAAAGCAGAGAACTTGCAGACGCTTTGAGGCTGGCTGGAAAACGTGTTTAGAGGGAGTAAAAAAACAAAAACAAAAACAAAACTTGTCCTGGGGCCTTCATCATGAGGCCATCTAAGAAGCAAAAGAAGCTGGAGGGAAAAGCAGAGACCAGGTTGACAGGGCCTTGTAGGTATTGTGAAGGAGTCTTGAGTTTTCCCTATGAAAATGGCAAACCGTCAAGGCATTTTAATCTCTGTCACTGAAGAACAGAATCAGAAGCTTTTCGTGTTTGTGTACCTGTGCTGGGGCACTTGGGAAGACCCCTTTCTCACCGCTGTCCATCTGCACATTCAGATAGAGACAGTCAGCAGGGAAACATTCATTTTGATTAGCCTCAACAATCCCTAACAGTAGCTGCCTTTATTAATACCATGGAGTTTTTTCTACATTTTGATTGGTGGAAGCACGCCACTCCAATCATGCTACAGGTATTAATTTTTTTAGACAAAACACATGGTTAGTGTTTCAAATTACTGACTACTCCCTTCAGGGCCTGTCATGTTACACTAAATGGTCTGGTGTGGTCATTCACCAAACTAATAATTAAATGCTGGAATTTTGCTAAAACAAGTTATGAGCAAAAGATATTGGTCTTCAGCCTATACCCAGAAATGGGTGTTTTGGAAACTATACACTTTATCCTTTTGAAACGTTGACTTGTCCTTAATCTGCCCTAACTGCCTTTATTTATTGAATTTCTCCATCCAGTGGGCTCTCGTGTTCACTGTGAAAAGGGTAGTTTCTTTGCATTTAATTCACAATGACAACAACAACAATAACAAGATATCTTTCATAAGGGGTTTCAATGGGTTCTGACAAAATTAATGTCATTCTGACGTAAACTGCTTTAAATTACTGAGTAGAGAGAGCCTTTGTGGTAAAGAATAACACACTGGTTGTGCCAAGAGAGAAGTAAGAGTTTAAAAATGGGTTTTTAGAATGGAATTAAAGGAAGATGGGGTGGGGTGTTTGCTGGGAGAACTAAGGTCAATAATGGCTCTCCAGTTTTCAGTTGGAAGAGACATTGGTACAGCCAGAATTAAAATGGAACTCAAGTTTTAGCCTGCTCTTCCTTTATTCTTGCACTTTCAAACTTCCCACTCAGCTATACTACTCAGCCATGTCCTGGGAAGTGGACACCAATCATTGAGACCCCATTCCCAGGGGCCTCATGAAAGAATATTTGCCTGAAAGATTTCACCCATTAATACTTAAGACAACAACACTAGAACTGATTGTCGGTCTCCTCTAAGAGAATATTAGGATGAACCCCATAATGCCTCACATCCTATTTTGCCTCATTCACCATCAGCAGACTAAGTCTCCCCTATTATTTATACACGAACATCTAAAACTTCCTCATCATCTCTTCTGTAAATCTCATGATTTGATTCTGGTGGGCATTCCCCAAGGTGACCCCCTGGTGATTCATGTCTTTGTATAATCCCTTCCGACATTGAATAGAGCTGATTTGTATACCCAATTGAATGTTGCAAACATGATACAAATGGTAACTTCCCATGTTGGATTTAAAAGACATTAAAACTTTCATCTTGCCCTCTTGGATTACTTGCTTTGAGAGGAAGTGAGCTGCCATGTGCAGATGTGTAAGCAGCTCGGTGAAGAGGCACAAAGGGGGAGGACTAAGGTCTTCCACCAATAGCCAAGCAAATGAGTCATTCTGGAAGCAGATCCCCCAGCCTCAGCCAAGCCTTCAGATGACTGCAGCCCTAGCTAACATCTTGACTGGAACCAGTTGAGGAGCCCTTCGCAAGAACCACCCAGGCAAGTCACTCCTGAATTCCTGAGCCACAGACCTTGTGAGGTAATAAATGTTTAATGTTTAAGCCATTATGTTTTGGAGTACTTTGTTACATAGCAATACAGAGTTAATACACTAAATGGGTGCTCACCTTCCCACCCTTCTCAAAGACTTCCTTCTCCCACGCTTCCTCAGGCTCCTGATCCATGATCAGTAATTTCTAAAGTCCTCAATTTATCCTGGAGGCATTTATGCAGGCCTTTGTCTTAGTTGAAACTTGACTGTCTCTAGGTAGCATTACTTCCCATGTGGCTCTACAACAGTTAAAATACTTCCTCTCCAAAGAGAAAGATGACTCATAGTGGCTCACACAATAAAGACATTGAGAAGCCTAAAGAAAGTTGTTTTTAAGTTGAGAGCAACATCTCAATGACTTTTTCTGGTTTTCACAAGATTAACCTTCACATATTGATATTTTGTCCTCATGTTTACTGCCCCATAGGCACACAGTGGTTGCTAGAGTCCCAGGCATTACATCCCCATCTGGAGCAAAATGAGAAAGGGAAGATGAGAACAAATTCACCTATCACAATTGTCCTTTTGATAAGACAACAAAAATTTCTCTGGAAACCTCCCAGAAGATTTCTACTTACATCTGACCAACATTTTTAATATAGCAACTCCCTGATATACTCTGTCCTCTTCCGTGCCTTTTTTTAAGTACTTAATACTATCTGAATATGTATATATTTGTTTCTTGTCTGCCTTTCTCATAGGAATGTAAGCTCCATAGAGCATGGCTTTGTGTGTTTTGTTCGTGACTATATTCTCAGCACCTAGAACCATGGTAACACAAATATAAGTGCTCAAAAACACAAACTGTTGAATGAACGTCCTTTGGCCATAACTACATCATAGCTACCCTTAGCTACAAAGAAGAGTATGCAAAAAAGTATTGGCCTTTGCCCATTTTTTAATTGTTTTTTTTTGTTTTTTTTTGTTTTTGTGTTTTTTGGTGTTGAGTTTTGCAAGTTCTTTGTAAATTTTGGATATTAACCCCTTATCAGATGTATCAGCCAATATGTTCTCCCATCCTGGGGTTGTCTTTTATTTTGTTGGTGTTTTCCTTTGTTGTGAAAAAACTTTTAGTTTGATGTAGTCGCATTTGTTTTTCTTTTGTTTCCCTTGCCTGGGGAGATAGATCCAAAAAAATATTGCTATGAGCAATGTCCGAGATTTTGCTGCCTATGTTTTCTTCTAGGATTTTTATGGTTTTGGGCCTAACATTTTAAGTCTTTAATCCATTCTGAATTTATTCTTGTGTGTGGCGTAAGAAGGTGGCCTGGTTTCCTCTTCCTGCATGTATCTGTCGCTACTTCAGTCACATACAGACCAGAGTTAGACGATAGGGCCTGTCTTCAACTAATGGGGTTGACTCTGAACAAACCCCTTTGTTTTTAGAAGCTCGGTCTCTGCATCTACCGTGGGAAAGATGAGATCTACTTCAATGGTTATTATTATGATTGAGTGAGGAGAATATTATAGCATGCTTGCCACGGTGTCTGGAAAACACTTCCACATATTTAGATGCAAGTTTGCTCCTCTGCCCCCTCATAACTGTAAGGATCGGAGTAGAGACTAACTGTAACAATAGTTCACAGCAAGTTGGCAGCAAACACTCTGACGAGTGACAGTGGATGAGCCTTCAGGTTCATAATTTACCACATCAGCTAAAGGAATGGCAATTACAGTACTCCCTTTTTCCCCTCCAACGTTTTTGTCAACATATAAATAAGACCTTTTAACTAATACTTAACTTGTAGTTTCACAAGCTCCCAGTCCATTCGTGTTGTTCATCCAAGTTGTATGTACCTGTATTTTGCTGAATTCAGTGAAATTGCTACCACTGCAACTGCTGGTAAAAATGACCAACCCTTTGCATTCATGCTCCAAATTTAGCCATAGATCATGACACTTAGATATTTCTTCAGGGAGTATTAATTGTAGGGGGAACGTGATGGCACCTTATTTAGGTTGTCTGGAGAGTCAAAGAAAGATTATAATTTATAGTTACTATGGTAGCTAATTATACCTTCAAGGATATGCCAGTTGCTGTTTAAAAAAAAAAGGCTTTGATCATAGATAAGACCCCTTTGGGAGAATCAAAGACAATAAGAAATTGGAATTTGCACATTTTCTATCTTGAAAGATGCCTGGATACCGAGTCTGAATCTCCCTGGATAAAAAGTCAACTCGGATGGGTTTCTCCAAGGTGCTAAAGTCCATATCGAGATTCTACTAGCATGGAGACAATATTATAAAAGGCTGAGCCTGTGTTTTCATGTGTCCTATTTACTCCGTGGGCCTCTTTGATTCGGGGGGGGTGGACATTTTTCAGCAAATTTATGGCTTGTACACTCAAAAGACTTGGTCCAGGTTATACCAGCACAAAACAGATCTGGAAGAATATGCCATTAGATGAAACTCGGTTTCCTGCCAAACACTTCTGCCACTACAGAAGTCTAGCTCAAGGTCTTCTGAGTTCAGGAGGGGGCAAGTGCAAAAGGAGAAGAAAGAGACTTGGAGCTGGGGCTGGAGGGCTCTGTGGTATCTTATCTCTTTGGATGGAGTCCAAGTCCTGAGAAGGGTCAAGGAGAGAAGGGATTTGTGTTTGCCTCCTGACCAGGACCTGGGAAAATTAGCAAGGTCTAGGAAGACCTCAGCTAGGCTTCCAAGTCTTATATGGCCCCAGAATGGTGGGGAAACGTTTGAAAAGTTTCCTGACAGGAAAGCGAATAGCTAAAGGAGTGGTATACAGAGCCAGATGGATTGAAAATGGTATCGTTTATGAACAGTGGATGGAGAATATCGCAGGGCTGGGCAGGTACCAATGACCAGTGATCAGATATGACCTCTTACGTCCCCACCCACCGCTTCATGTTTTAAAAGCTCCCCTCCCCCACCCCAGTTTTAGACAACCCCAAAGAGGGAGTAAATTCTAAATTCTAAATTGAATGAATTTAAAGCTAAATGCCTGTTAAAACTCATTAAGACTACATTTTTTTCTGTCATACAGGAATTAAGTAGCATTCTAGAAAAATAAAGAAGTTCCCTTGTGTTTTGCACACCTCATTCGTAGCTACTAAGAGTAAAGATCAATTCCAGCGACCCATTTATATCCATTGAGAAAAGAAAAGAATTTAAAATTCATAGGCGAAAGTCCTAATGTTCATCACATTACTTCAAAAAATATACCGGGCATTCAGGCAGCACATACTAATCCTCATTATTTATCCAAAGATGCTTCCATCCTCATATCACATCCTATCTAATCTCTCTGCTGTGAGTACCGACGGTCTGTAGAATAAAAATTAGACTGCTTAGCATGTCATCCAAGGTTCTGAATAATCAAGCCCCATCCTACTTGTCCAGCCTTGCAGAAAATCCCCCAGGTGGTCTAAAAGTACAACCACAAAGGAAGTGGTCTAAAATACAACCACAAAGGAAGTGCCCCATCCCGGCCCTGTAATGTCACACTCCCATGTCCTTCCTGTGCGTGTTCCCTTACTTTGCATTATTGCCTCCACTCAGCTCTTTCTTAATATTTAAAAGCATGAACTTTGGAATCTAACAGACATGGATTCGAATGTCCCAAATTTGATTCTTCCAGTGACAAGCAAGGCGACCCCGGACAAGTTGCCTCTCACATAAACTTATTTTAGCCACTGATTCTGAATTATAATTAGATAATGAGTTGAACATTAGTTAAGGAATGGTACCTAGCACATGGTAACGTTTTCAAAAGGAAGGGAGTATTATTCATAAGTTTAAGGCATAAAAAAGGAAGGGCGTATTATTCAAATTAACAGCCTAAAACAAATCTTTCTTATTTTATTGCATAGTAATCATTGATTTATCTGGCTCACCAGGTAAGTCACAAGTTCTCTGGTGGAAAGAACGCCGTCAGAATCTACGCAGCCTGTCGCTGACCAGGCATTCAGTAAGTGGCAATGGAATGAATGTTAAGATTAATATTCAAAGCTCAGTATAAACTGTCTGAGTTTTAAAATACCTGACAAGTGCTCCCTCGTACCCCAGGCAGAATTAACAACCCCTTCCTCTAGGAGCTGCTAATGCTTCCACGTGCCTTGTATTTCAACTTGCCTTGTTAGATGTTGTTTACAAGCTGTTTTCCAAGTATTTACTTGTCACTTATGCAAATGTCCCTCAATAAAATACTAAATAAATCCTTGAAAATGTATTTTCATCCTCTTGTTAGGTCGACCACCCTTTCTTCAACTTAAAACGATCCCTAAACTTAAATACAGAGCTGGGGACATAATAGATGCTCACTCAGTACCTGCTGAACTATACTGAAAACTTTGAATCACTTTTCCTAGTTGCAGTGAGTCAATAACATCATGTCTATCCTTGAAGGGCAAAGTGGGCCGGGGACAAGGAAGCGGCAGATTGCTGTGCACAGCTGAGGAGGGCTGTTCTTGACCCCACGGAACAGCTGGGCTCCACATGAGAAGAGAGCTTTTGCTTTTGATCTTCAAGACAACATTTTAAAATATAAAGCAAAAAGAATTTTGAGATAATGGGCATACTTTCCTTTCAAACATGCCATATGTAATCTGAGGCCCTTGGATTAAGAATCACTAGGCCTACGTACTAAATAAAGACAGCCAGGCTCCCAGAGAGCCATCAAGATGGATTCAGAGCATGGATAAGAGTGAAACTTACTCCAGCAGAAAGCAGCAAGAATTAGCGCAGGAGTCCCACCCTCTTGCTCTCAGCAGGCCAGACCATACTAACTTCTGTTTTCCTCTTGCTTCCTGCACCATCACCAAGTGGTGAGTGTCCCAGCTCTCTGATGAAGCAGATGGGTGGGAGGTAGGATTATAATAACAACCCCATTTGAAGCAGGTCTGTGATTTCCAGGGCCAGCTACTCATGCCTGCAGGTAGCCAGCTGAGGTAGGGGTTTAGCAGCAAGGTCGTTCTAGACCCTGGTGGGGAGTGTCCAGCATGAGTTAGCAGTGCAGAATGAGATGGAAAAACAACAACAACAACAACAACAACAACAACAACAACCCGGTATTCCATTGTGCCTGGGGTTGTAACTGTTCTCCCAGTGGATCTTTCATAAGTTCCTTCAAGTTCCGGAGGAAGTTGGTAGATACATCAGTGTTTATTCTCCCTCACCCTTCTAAACCACAATTACCTCTCTGAACGCTCAACCAGATTCCTTCGGCACAAATTCTTACCCCATAACTGAGCCAGCAGGTTAGATTATTTTGTGGTATAGATGAAAGCAATGAGAACGGAAACCTATGCTGCCTGCCAGGATGACGAGGTTTTTCCTCCAGCATTCATTCCCACAATCCTCAGCGCTCCCCGTAGGGGCAATGAAACTAGAAGGGGTGCTGGGAAGGAAAACTCTAGGCCACACACATCCCAGGGGCCTACCACACTCTATGATAAAAGGGAGTCATGCAGATCACGTGTATGTGTTTAGGGGGAGACATGATGAGCTCAGTCTCATCAACTTGTTTTATTTCTTTAAGTTTCATTTTATTTTTTTATTTTAGAAAGAGGGGAAGGGAGGGAGAGAGGATGAGAAATATTGATGTATGAAAGAAACATTGATTGGTTGCCTTCGTATGCACCTTTGAGGCCAAACCCCCAACCCAGGCATGTGCCCCACCCAGGAACCAAACGGTGACCCTTCAGTTAGCGGGGTGACACCCAACCTACTGAGCCACACTGGCCAGGGTATTGACTTGTTTTTAAGACTGTGTTGGACCTGGTAGGTAGGGCTCAGTTGGTTGGAACGTCGTCCCATACACCAAAAAGTTGGGAGTTCAATTCCTGGTCAGGGTACATACCTAGGTTGTGGGTTTGATCCCCAGTCAAGGTACCTATGGGAGGCAACAAATTGATGTTTCCTTCTCACATGGATGTTTCTCTCCCCCTTCCTCTCTTTCTAAAATCAATAAACATATTTTTTAATATTTTTAAAAAATATTATGTTAAAGTGTCTAATCCTGGGAATATATACAACATATAGCCATGGTATGTAAGAGTCTCCGTCAAAAATCTCAGATCAGTTAGCATAAATTGTGTGAGTCTGTGTGTAAAATGTTATCAAGGGCCCTCCGCCCCCGCCTCCCCCTGTGTTTCATTTGTGCCTCAGTTTCTCTACCACTATGACTGGGGGCAGTTTTGTTGGATGGCACAGTAAAAGAAAAACCAAAAAAGTTTTAAGGTTTCATCCCAAGCCCATAAAAACATTGAAAGAGGAAGTAGAAAAGGAATCAAAATGTCAGAAGGAAGGAAGATGGAGGGAGAGAGAAAAATACAAAATCAGCTCATTAATCCTTTCCTCAGATTAATATTAAACCTGCCAAAGCTCACAGTGGGTGGATATTATCAGACATATATGTTGTCTGGAAACTCACCCATCTATGTGAGCACAGGGCTTACTGCACTAGGAGAAGAGGTTAATATAAAAAGTATCTGAGACAGGGGAAGAGACAGTTCAGGAGATCAACATCCTCTTGCTGTTTCTGTTTAACTTTATTTTCATTTAGTTTCCCAGGCCCACTAGGTAGCTAAGCTTCAACAGGTGATGTGACCACAAAGAATACGGTGCAGTGTGACTCAAAAAGGACTTGACCGAGGAAGGCAGCACCCTGAACTTTCAGGGGTTGCCAGTTTTCAGCTCACTCTCTATCCACTCCTGACCAGCAGCCATGCCCACAAGGGCAGAGAAAGAGAAAGTGTGCTAACCGGAACTAGGAAAAAAGGCTTCTGACAATAAAGGCCGGGCCATAAATTGCAAGAACTTGAATAGACCTTGGATATCACTGAATGCCCACCCCCACTCATTTGTAGTGTGACCATGAACTCTGATGGCCTGGGATAGCTCCCCTATAAACCAGTTGCTCTGGAATAATTATGAGTAGCATCTACACACACTTTCAGAAGTGTCCTGGTTTAGTCAACAAACTGCCTAGTCATCTATTCATTTGGCAAATTGGAAAACTGAGGCCAAATTGGAAAACTGAGAAGAATTAGTAGATATGGGTATAGATTTGGAAAAGGTTATGGGCTGGGTTGCTATGGACAACAAGAAAAGAAATAAAACAAACACAGCCCAATCTCCTCCACCCATTACAATAAAACTACCTATCTATTTACCTCTTTGACTAGATTATAAATTCTTCAAGGTCAAAGTCTGTGTCTTCGCATCTTTTTTCTCAGTATCAAGCACATCTCAGGCACTTAATAAGCATTAGTTTGACTGCTACCTTTATTTATATACTTTCATGTATGTTATCCCATTTGATTCTCTGTTAGCCCTTCATGCTGGATGAGACTGAATAAAGATGAGCAAACTTAAAGTCTGGCAAGTTACACACTGAGGATGTTAATAGCAAAACCACGAAAACCCAGGTCTTCAATGCTTCTTCCCATTACATTATAGTCAGTGTTAGAAGGAGTCTAAATGTAGAGGGAATGTTTGCTTAGAGGGATGGAGCCCGGAAGAGCCAAGGAAAATGTGGTAGGCAGTGAAACATCTCTGTGGGCTCAGAGATTCGCTATTGGGCCAGCAAAGTTGTTTTTTGGGGCCCCATCTTTCTTCCAATATGGCTGCTCCTTTGGAAAAAAAGGAAGTATATCACATGCTTGTGGCAGGTGGGCGGCGGAAGTTTGGACAGAGCCCGGGATGCCGCCAGGGCTGGGGTCCAAAGGGGACGGGCCAGAGCAGAACTGAACGACCATGCAGTGCAGCAGTTAGCTTGAGTCAAGCTAACAAGGGTTTTCCCCTCACGAGGACCTTCATAACATGGATCGAGGGCCCCATTTAAGAAAGGGTCAAGCCTGGCATTTTCCTGCTTGTTTACTTTAAAAAAAAAATTAAAGCTTAGCCTTTTGAAAAAATGTATTTCTTGGAGACAGATATATTTTGGCCCAACCTACATCCCACTAGAACTCACCACACAAAGTTTCCAGTTCCACCCCCCAGGCCACAGCACCACCGTACCATGAGGGGTGATGTTTTATTTATTTAATTTCTATTTTTTTAAATCCTCCCGCTCTAGCTCCTGTAGCAACCAGTTGGTTTGTATTCTTTTGTCTGCACATTGTCTCTTTTCCTCACAGCCATTAAGTGAGCATGTTGTTTGCTTACTTCCTTGAAAATATTTTTTTTTTTCAACAGTGAAATAAATTTTACCTGACTTGGAGCTGTAAATGCCCCCAGGGATCACTGGGAGCCTCCTTGACTTCCTCCTGGCCCAAATGTCTTCACTATTCAGTCGACCATAGGGCACCCTATGAAAGAGAAGATAGACACTCTTGTCCAGGTGGGAGGTAACCAAATTGCAGAGAGGCACCTTTCCCCTTGACTCAAAATGTCCCACGTAAATGGCAGCTTCTCTCTTTTCCCTGCTCTCCAGTAACTTTCTAGCAATCTGGCGTAGAATTATTAGGAGGAACAAGAGAAGAATCCCAGGAAAATCTCGCACCATGACAAACTCCAATCTTCCACACCACGTAGAAAGACTTTTTCATTTCCTTTACGGGGACTAAGAACAGGGTATCTGTGGTATCCTCCTGGGCAGTAGAGGGCACTGTGGGCACACACTCAAAGAAGGCCTCTGTGCCTCTGGCATCTGACCACAGGTAACAGGAACATACTTTGTGGTTGCTGTCCCCACGAGGGCATCTTTCTATCAAGTGGACCTCATGGCTCATCTTGCTACCATGATTCCATCGAGGCAATAACCATGCCCACAACAAAAGCTGATTGTTCTTTCTTTTACTTTCTTCTTTTAAAAGCAGTCTACTTTGGTGGAGAGGGGTTTTGGAAACATGCAGACTTTCCCTTATATCCTGAGTTGGCTGCTTGTTGACTGCGTGACCTTGTGATCTAACTTCTCTGAGTCTAAGTCTCCTCATTTGAAAAGTGGAAATAGCAATATTTATCACCTGGGTTGTTGTGAGGACAAGTAAGATAATACCGATGGGTGCCTTCAGCATGTAAACATCGATCCCTGGTAGCTGCGGTCCCTGTACTACTTTTGCAACGTAATCAGGTGCGTGGGTGGCCAGGCTCAAACCCAGGCTCTTGCAGGTTCTCATTACTTTCTCCTAGTTAACACTTGATCTACATAAGTCACACAAGGGTAGGAACATTCCCATGGGTGGTTCAGGTGAGGTGACACCTGGCAGAGATGGCCCTTCAGCATAAAAGGCGAGGATGGTTCAGCTGGGCCCCTGAGGCTTATTTTGAGAGGCCAGGAGTAATCCCAGCACAGGCAGCCCCATTCTCGCTGCAGGCTCCGAATCCACACGTGATTACATGGTGTCTCATTGGGGACGCCACGTGTCCCCAGTGAGTAAGGAAGTGTGCAGGCTACGCACTGCATGGCAATCTACAGAAAACTGCAGTCAGGGTGTCAAATCTGAGCCACGGCATCTGTATAAATAAGTCTTTGTTGGAACACAGCCACATCCATCCACCTCTGTACTGCCTGTGACCACTTTTGCACTACAACGGTGGAGCTGAGTAGTTGCTCCCAAAGCCTACTATATTTGGTATCTGGCTTCTATAGAAAAAGAGTGACAGACCTCTGTGCTTTGCCTTTGGACCTACTACCTTGTACATAATAGATGCCCGAGTAGAGGTGCTCGTGTTGAATGGATGAATAGTATAAATCAATGAATAAATAAAGGCTCAAATACTAACTCAAAATATTCAAGCCTTAGTCTTAAGGAAATTAAAATGGAGAAAACTTTTTTCAAAAAGCACCCTGAAATGGGAGGCTCCGGTTTCACTTCCTACTCTGGCCCTGATGAGTCTGTGGCCTGTCAATCAATCATCTCCCATCTCTGTATCTCTGTTTCCCCTTCTTTGAAATGGGGACCCTAAGCCCGTTTTATCAGGGCCGCCATGAAGAATAAAATGAAATCACAAAGGTAAAAACGTCTTGCCCGTTGCTGGCACCTACCAGAAGGTAATCGATGTGAGAAGAAAAAGCAAGAAAGATAAGAAACCCTTGGCTGCTGAATGAAGTATCTGCCCTGTCACAGAGAAGTAAACAGAGTAATTCGTACATTTAATTGGCAGATGTCATGGAAAAAAGCTTCAAGGAGCAGTCTACACAAAGACTCCCGGGCTAGCTTGTGTTCAAACCAGCCAGACAGCCAGCCCACAGCCTGAGCCAGGAGCCAAATTTTTCAGACACCATCAGGGCCGGGCCGTATGCAACTGGAGCCAGGCCACAGGAAGTCCGTGGTGTCAACTCTCGAGAATCCCGTGAGGCTGCCGCGTGCTTGACCCTCTGTGCAGACCACTGCTCTGACAAGGGACATGGAGGGAGAACAAAGGGGGTCTCCCAGCTAAACAAGAACATATGGCTGAGTGAGGGCTGCCAGAAGTCAAGTCTGCAGGCCAGCATGTCTTTTGTCTCCATTTTCTTCTGGGGTGGGTCAGGGGATGGGGAGTCTCTCATAATGTTGACCTTGGGGGACGCTGTGCCACCTCTCCACCCAGATCTCATTTTATGGTGTGTGGAGTTTTATGGACCAGTTTAACGTGGGAGAGGAGACGAGAAGGCTGATGTGTGAACTGAATTGAAGGGTCATAAATTCAAAGGAAAATTATTCCAGAATTATAAGCCCCGCTTACCAGTGTCCAAGGGTAATAGCCACTGTTAGCGGCAGGGGTTGGACTTCCAAAGTTATTTAAGGGGCCATTTGTAGGACAAACACCTTTTCATTTCATTTGGATGGGTAAATATTTTTAAATGGGGTCTCCTAAAAATGTTGGGATTTAGCCAAAGTCCCCAAATTGTAGAAACCCTGAACACCCAAGTACTCTTTTTCCCAGGACAGTTCATTCAGGGAGTCTAAAATCTGACAGACAGTGATTTACCCTGTATCTGCACAAAATACAACCAGACTCACTGTGTGGCATGAACTTGGGACTTGGGGAAATTACTGAAAACCTTTTGATTATGAGGCATTGGCTAGGATATAACAAAGCCAAATTTCAAAGCTCCCACAGGCTTGAAAGCAGAAAAAAGGACATTTTGATGAAGACCTATAACCTCGCCTTGCTCATTTCTCTGTTTGTAACAATAGCTTGGGAACTGGTACGGATGTTTTTGTACAGAATTACAGAAAGGCCAGCAAATAAAAGGACTGAATGAGACAGAGCTGAGCCAGCCACCAGTGCATACCGCAGATCCTCCTATTTCTAAACCCTGGGAAAGCGAAATACCGAAGACCAGCTAGGACGGCAGTGAGAAAGTGGAAAGTCTGAAGGCCCCTGAACATCTCCCAACACACCCCCTCCCAGAATACCTGTCGCCTGTGACCGTGTACCGCTGACTTTTCCAGGGTCCCTTCTTGTAGGCATCTGCTTTCCGTGGATTTTTCAACAATAGTCCCACCAGTTTCTCTAAACATAACATCCCTCAAATTTCCCACTCAAAATACATCATAATTAATATTTGCAAAAGCTATGACAAGCCCTCTCCCTTCATGTCTGCTGGCTGCTGTCTGACAGTGTCTGGTGGCCCTCATTCAAAATGAACAGTGGAGCTACTGAAAATCTAGACAGTAAGAAGACTCTTGCTGGTGTCACCGTAGCCTCAGGCCTGACTTGAAAAGCGCTCTGCCAACGCCCTTTCTTTCTTAAATTCTTGGTTTCAGATTTTTGTTCAAGAGCTCTGAAGACTGTTGTGCCATTACCAGAGGTATTGGTTGATGTAGGCACAACGTAATTTTTTTTTTTGTAAATACCAGCGTCTACCTGAATTCATGAATTTTTCATCCAAGGCCATGTGAAATGTTCTTCTGTTTGCCAGTGTTTAAGTTACAGGTTGGAAAACATTCAAAGAGCTTGAAATTCAAGCTGATGGGATAGATGAGAGGACAGGGAATGTAGGTGGTCATTGGCAGTCATTCAAAAGGGGGCGTTCTTCTCTGTATGAGGTGGGGAGGCCCATTAACAAACTGTAGGAAAAAAAAGAACTGTTGGACTGCACAAGACTAGGATAGAAGCTCATCTGTAAATGTAAGGTTTGGGTGGTGACCCCGGGTTCAGGTTCAATGGTAAACTCGTGGTCGCTCTGTCTTTTAGAGATAAATATGTAACATAAAAAGGGTCCTGCATAGATCAATGATGATAGAGCGCCATGAAACCATGGTTATTAACCCAACTTATATTAACTATATTTTCTTATTTCCTGCATTCTTGATGCTCTGGTCTTTGGGGTCTTGCTCCTAGCGAGACTGTCCCTGCTAGGACTAGCTAATTCCTAAAGATAGCAAATGACTTCCCTACCAGTACGCCTTTGCTATACAAACCAACCAATCCAGATGCCCCATTTCTGACTATCTCCTTTTATCAAACTCTCACACACCAAGCCAATGTGCCTCCTGCCCTAAATCACCCCAAGGCCAACTACCAGACAACCAGTGACCACCCGAACAGCTCATAGCCTGCTGAAATCATTCGAGCTAATACTAAACTGACTCAGCATAACTACCTTGCCTTGCCCATTCCTTTCTATAGAACCTCAATAGAGGCTCTTGGCTATATTTTTCCCTCTCTTCTTTCTCTTGGCTGACTTGGCTGTTTTCCCATATGGCCTTGCATTGCATGCTGTGTCTCCTGTTTCTAAGGATCTGTGAATATAAACTTCTTTCATGATAATCATTTTCATGTGTGTGTGCCTTACCATACTTAATTAAAACAAATCCCAGGTATGTGTTTAGAATACAATTTTGTGCCGTGGAGATGCAATTAGAGAAAAACCAAGAGTAGAGTAAGAAGGAGATGAAGACCATCGAGTGTCTGGAGCAGTAAGGGTTAGGTAATAAGTTGGAAGAAGGCATCTGTAATGCAAAAGAGAAAAAAAAGCAGTTGAGCCAAAAGAAGCCCTGCTTCCCAAAGTTGCAGTGCACGTGGAGAAGGGGAAAAGAAGGGCTGGAAAGAAAGGTGGGTGGAAGAGGATACTTCTTTCACTATGAACATGGAAAGGCTTCTCAACCTGAGCCATTGAGCCTTTGAAGTGGGAAGAGCCAAAAGAGGAGAGGGAGGACTACATAAAAGGAGTGTCTTATAATTCTTCCATCTCAGGTACACTTCCGATTTGTGGCACAGCGTCAGCACACAGTAGGAGTGCTTTGGAAGGCAGAACATGGCTGCCCGGGGGAATCTCTGGAAGCTTTCTGCCCAACTCTAATGTGGTGCTCTCTTTTTTAGTTAACCTGATGTCTACAGATGGACTCAGCGAGCCCCAGTAAAATGCTTGGTTGACTCTAAAATGGGTTGACCCATTTTTTTTTCTTTTTTCAAGTATACTAGCCCAGAGGCAATTCCAGCATGGTTCCCCAGTTGCAGCCCTGTCTGTTCCTTCTGAACCAGTCACCCACGAGGACCTCTGTGGAGTGTTCAATGGAAAGCTCTAAGAAATCATAAAGCCTTTTGAAGAATTAGTCTCCTTAATGAACACTTAAAATTTCTGGAACGTAACTCTCTGCTTCAGAGAAATGTGGCTGAACTCGAACCCATTATAGAACAATAAAAGGAGATAAAGTCATGCTTTTGGCATGGTTATGGGGTAGGGATGCAACTTTTGAGAGATCATATGTAACTCTTACTTTTATTTTGTAATTCAGTTTCTACTTTGAGTCCAAATTCAAATAAAGTGGTAGAAAGTCAATCTCAACGAACAGGAATTTAGCCTCTCTCCTGCCTTTTACAGAGGCAGTCTAAGTTCCTGGGGGGTTTACGCGGGGCCAACTCTTTGCTAAGGTGATGGCTTCTGCCCATGCTAGTCTCCTTGGAGTTGCCCATGACCCTTCTGCTGGTCATCTGCACAGGTCATCCTCATCCTGCCCATCGGGTCCCTTCTGTTTCGGTTCTCTGCTACTTCTGGGTTCCTTTCAGTGGACTTTTTCTATTGCATCTAAGTCACACTACACATTGAGAAACTCCAGGGAGCTGTCTAAAGTTCTATCAGCCTAGACACACCACACGTTTGTGGGGTGCTTGTCGCCCTCCTGAAATGTACTCTGCAAGTAAGACTTAGGGACCGTTGGCAACAAATTTTTGTTCACATGCAACAGGTTTTTTGCTCAACCCAGGTTTGGCCCAAGAAGCCCACCTCTGAGCTCCTTTCGCTCCGGGAATTACCAAAGCACTGCCTATGCACTTGCTACACCCTCCCTCACTATTCTTCTCCCCATTCTGAGGGCTCTACCTGGTCTGGGGAATAAAGAAGTACAGCTCTACTCCTCAGATGGTCTTTAAAATATATTTCTCCATGCACAAGTCCTTTCTATTTCCCTGAGTATCTAGGCTTTGGAAACTCAAAACCAGGGAAGGAAAGGTGAGTAAGATGTATGTGCTGAGTGGGTGAGAGAAACAGTGGGTGGGAGAGAGAGCTAGAGGCAAGGGTGAATGATGATGTGAAACTTGATACCCCTGGTGTAAGTTCGGCTGCCCTCAGGGATGAGAATGGGGCCTACAGAGAGCCACGTCAGAATGTATCTTGTTCTCAGGTTCTAAGAAGCTCAGGACTTTTTCTTGAACTTCTGATTCATAGAACTAGGATGAAGAGACTGTGGTTAAAACCTAGATTAGCCTTTCTGCTAGTTAGACATGTCGGTACTTAACCTGAGCAAAGGCTGCTAAACAGACTCCAAAAATAAGCATCTTTCACATCATTTCTTTCTCTTTCAGCCTCCTCGACTCTTCCACAGACACACACACACACACACACACACACACACACACACACACACACAGAGAGAGCCCTGAGTGGCAAAGTAAACAAACAGGGCAGATTTCACAACCTGTTCTTTAGCCAGTTCACCATACAGCACACCTCCCCTACCTGGTAGTAAAGGCACATTTTCCACTAGTTACAAAACTGTGAGACACTTTAAAAGTAAAAATTATGGAAAAGATTGGCACATTGGCAAGGACATTAAATGAGATGACCTCTAAGGTTGCTTTCCTACTCTTTTCATCATTCACAGGAGAGAGAACGCCATTTCAGAAGAATATACTGTAGGCCGCTCTCAATTATCATGGACATTAATTTTCCTCATAGATTGTTCCATCTTGATGACATAAGCTCAGAGAAGGCTTTGCAGCCATTAGTAACATTCCTACTGCTGCCCTGAAAAGTTCTGGAGGGCTGGGTATCTCTCATCTCTTTCTGTCCATTTACTCACTGTAAAGAACAAATCCCTAACACCTAATACCATGTGGCCTGACACCTTCAAAATTTCTGCTCTAATGTTATTTATGATTTTCCTTTTATTTTAGTAATTGGAAATGTATTGACAAAAAATGTAAATGCCATTTCAAAATTCCATTTTGAAATGTAATTGCTGTAATCAGTGAACATATAGTCTTTCAAAATATTTTATGCTTAAATAAACACATATACACGATGTGTGTCTGTCTGTGTGTGTGTACACACAAATGGAATTGTGGCAGACAATGTCCATTGACAACCCAACAGCATGAACTTCAAATTTCTACTTTCCAGCTCTAAGAACATATATTTTAAGGTAGAGGAAAGCAATCTTTTCACTTTTCGCTGAGATTTTTTTGGTTTGCCGCATTCCTTTTTTATAACTTGCATACTGTATAACTTTATAACTTGAGGTATAACTTGCACACTGTAAATCTCACAATTGTTAAGTTCAATGAATGCTTAACGTATGTATGCTGTTGTCAGACCACCATCCAGCTGGACATAGATTATGTCGCTCACTCCCGGAAACCTCATCGTGACCCTTCCCATCAGTATCTCCCGACGGGCAGTCACCCTCCTGGTCTCTATAATCATAGTGTCACTATGTCTTCAATTTCAGGTGAATTAAATAATAGTGCACATCATCATTTGTGTCTGGCTTCTGCCAGCATTTCTATGAGATTAGCTCATGGTCTGCTGCATGATTCAGTAGTTTACCCTTGCCTTGGCTGTGTGGTTTTCATTGCATGCCTACGTCACAATTTACCCATTCTCTTATTGACAAGTACCTCGGATGCTTCCAGCTTTGTGACATCACAGATAAAACTGCCAAGAACATTTCTTGACATATTTTGTTGGATGCATGCATTAATTTCTGTCATTATATATCCAAGAGTGAAATTATTGGGTCATAGATTATTTCCAAGTTTAGCTAGCAGATATCACCTAAAAATTTTCAAGACTGACAGAACCAATTTACATTCCCACTAGGGATATATCAGAGCTCTACTTGCTCCACATTCTCATCAAGATTTGGTATTGCCAGTCTTTTTAATTTTAGCCATTCCAGTGGATACATACTGGATTTTATTGTGGTTTTTATTTGTATTTAAATTCTTATTCATGGATAATGATGTTGATAACTTTTCATATAAGCTTACTAACCACTTGGATAGTCTTACGTTTGAGCTGCTGACGTCTTTTGTCCCTTTTTCATAGTTATTTGTCTTTTTCTTTTTGATTTGGAAGAACCCTTTATATCTTCTGGATCTAAGTCCTATATCAGATATGTATATTAGAACTATTTTCTTCAAGACTTCTTTCATACTCTTAATGATAGATAGCTTTGGATGAGCAGAACTTTTTAATTGTACTGTGGTCCAATATCAATCTTTTTTTGCTCATGGTCAGCGGCTTTGAAGGCAGAGATCTCTTAATTTCAGGGCAGCAGGCTAGTCCCAACCCTGGGGTAGATCGTGTCACCTCCTGGTGGGCCACAGCATCCCATTCTTCTTTGTATAGTACTTTCACAGGCTTCTGTGCAGTGAGGTGTGGGGCCGTGTGCCACAGTTCCAGATTATGTGGAGTAAAGGTAAATCTTACAGGAAGTGTCTATGAGAAAGTAGTTTGCCGAGTGAAATTACACAGATTCATGAGAAGAAAGCCGGTTCACCAGTCCTCTTCAGCTTGGGAAGAGAGCGTGCAGATCTGTTATTTGGAGCAGCAGCCACCATTTTGTGACCATGAGGAAAAGGCAAAAAGAGTCCTGGAGTCAGTGACTTAATGCCCTAACATCACTGGCTGTTGCAATAACCCTGTAACAAGTTCACCAGACTTCCTGTTGTGCGGGATCATAAGATGACATTGTTATTTCAGCCATAATTAGTCAGGAATATCTGAAGATTATAATGTTCTTCCTGGTAAAGGACTTCGTACATGTTGATCTTCACCTTGCTTTTTATTTTAATGTAGCACAGACATCACTGTAAGTTAGTACATTCAGATTGACTTCTATTTAATCATCACAGAATTCCATCACGGATGTGTCACACATTACTTATCATGTTGCCCATTCTTGAGCATTTAGATAGTTACCATATTGTTATGACAAACAACATTGCAATAATTTGTATTGATATCCTTGCATATGTGTTTTGGTATATTGATAGGGTTCAGTCTTAGAAATGGACTTGTGAGACAAAAGGTCTGTACATTCAAATTTGGATAGACCTTGGCAAATTGGCCTCTGATGATGTCATTAGAACTTGGTCTGCCACCAATTATACAGGGCCTGGCAGAAGTAATGCCCACTTGAGTGTGGTTGGTAGGGTGATAATATGGGTATAATAATTTATAGTTTTAATTTGAGCATTTCACCCAAAATGTCATATGGTGTGCTTGAGTGTGATATTGTTATGTTACAGAATTACATGCTTATGATTTTGTAATAAAAGATTTTGTAATAAAAAAGGGGTATTATTTGTCCTGGAGCATATTAGAGAACCTATTCTTTTCCCATACAAATAACAGCCTAGCATGTTATTATTTCTTATAAAAATCAACAGTTTTTTACATAGTAAATTGTATTTCATTGTGTAGCTATGTATTTTAAAATCATTCAGAAGGTTGACATGTCCTCATATCCTTCACTGCCCATTTGCCTGTGTGACTTGCCTATTCACAACGTTTGCCCCCTTCCCTCCACACCATCCACCTTTAGTGCCACATCAGTGGGGATCAGTGCTGTACTTACTCTAAGGAATGTCTGGGCAAAACCGAATCAGAAAGATGACTCTTCTCTAAATAGTTTGAAACAGGTGGTTGTGTTCATCTGAACTGATTATTTTCCAGTGTTAATTATAGATGCTGTAAATATTTTCTTCTTGCAACTTTTCTGTTGAAGACTTTTACTAGACAGAAGTTTTACAGTTTTATGTATAAACAAATCTGTCTTTTATGCTTCTCCCCTTGGCGGTATCTTTAGAAAACCCTTCTCTATTGCAAGATCTAATAACGTTTTCCTTTTTTTGTCTTCTCTCATTCCTTTCTATGTTTTGATTTTTTTATTTGACACTTAACAAGTATCTATTGAGTGCTTAACACATGCCAAGCACTGTAAAAACAGCAAAGAATAACAAAAAGTCTCAACTCTCATGGAACTTTCATTTCACTGGAGAGATACAGATAGCAAGCCCTTCAACAGAAAAAAAAGCACCTCAGAAAGTCATCATTTCTATGCAAGAAATAGAACAGGGAATGAGAAAGATGAGTTTATGTGTGGGTACTTTCACTAGGAATCTCAGGAAATGCCTCCAGAAAAACTGATGTTTGAAGGGACCTACCAGTGAGAAGAGTTGGACTTCTAATGACAAAAGAGGAAAGGGGCCCAGAGGGGTGACATCCAGTGGCATGGCCAGGCCTTGAGGTGAAAGTGAATTACTTATGCTCAAGAGGTAGAGAGAGGGCCACTGCAGCAGGGGAGGAGGTACAGAAGGACAGGTCAGTCGCTGATGGGACCAGAAAAGCCTACTGCTGGTCACTTTAGTTTGGATTTCATGGTAACTGTGTTGGGAACTTTTAAGCAGAATATTAACGTGAAGTGAATCACTTAAAAATATGTTTCAGGGACTTCTACTTCCAAAGAGGTTGAGGGAGACCACAGCAGACCACTGACTCCAATGCAGTAGAAAAAAAATGATAAATTATATTTTAGATCGTATTTTTAAGACATTATAGAGAAGTGGAAAAATAATGATGAGGTAACCTAAACTCATATAAAAAGGATACCCCAGAGATCAATAAGCCTATATAATAGTTCTCAATATCCGTATTCATCACCAACATGTAACTACAGTGTTGGTTGTGACAATTGTTAGTATGTTAGCAGGAAAGGGATGGACATGGGGGTAATAAACTCATATAGAATAAAGTGAAAGGAAGCTCAGTCAAATACATAAAAGATAATAAATATTCATGAAGTCATAACTTTGGATAGAAAGGTAGTTTTCCTGCTTGTGGTGCATGTATCATTTTTTTACCAGGATGATCATGTGAAAAAAACTCACAGTTTTTGGTCAAGGGCTACATGAAAAAAACAAACAAACCACAAATCTTTAGAAAGTAGATAATTTCTTATTTGAAGAAATCAAAACAGAACACCATCTAATATACTTGAGGGTAGAGTCCAAAGGATGAATAAATAGGTCAGCCTGTCGGAAGGGTTACCAGTGACCAAGCAGAGGCGATTTGGGCATCGAAAGTGACTGCTTTTCTTTGGAACCAGTTCTAGCTGTCAAGAGCCATATGTCCATGATGCCCCAAAGGAAAAACTTAAAATAAACTATTTTAGAGAAATATCATGTTTACTAAGGTGAGTCAATTTATTGGTATGTGATTTCTTACCAAAAAAGAGGGAAAAATAAATAATTCAAGTGGTTAAAAAAATGTGTATCATTGATACAGGACCATCCTCCTAAGCTCATTGACTAATCCAGGAGTTGTCTAGCAGTAATGATGGCTATTTCTTTTGTTTTCTGTCTATACCCCCCAAAAACTTTAGGAAGATGTTTTTTTAGTGGCTGAACCATGTGGGCTGAGACTGGGAGAAAGCTAAAGCTTAGACGGGAGGTGAAGCACAGGTATAAACCTCGGGCAGGCCCGAGGTTCTGATGCACTCGCCACTTCCTCTCACAGGGGACAGACACTGAGGAAGGCCCTGGGCTGGTTCTGCACTAGTTACTGGTATCTCATGAGTGGGCAGGAGTGTAAGCAGAATAGACCAGGGTTGGGGAGGAAACATGTAAAATTCTCTGAGCAAACGCAAGCTTTTTCAGGTCTGGCAGGATCCTCAGTCAGTGCAAGTGGTAGTAGCATCGGCCAGGGGACACTGCCACAGGGAACGCTGGAAAATGGGTGGAGCCTGTGGTTTCATGGCGGATAAGCTGTGCTGTCTCATATTTTGTGTAAAAAAGCTCCAAATAAATAGGTTTTTTATCTTTTGCCATTAAAAAAACTACATCCTTTAATCGTGTCATATCAAAGTCTTGGAGCAAAAGTGTACAGAGTCTCACACATTTTGCCATTGTGAATGATTTATATTCTATTTCCTTTTTTAACTGATTATTGCTGGGTGTAATTAAGGTGTATACATAATATAAATACGTATATGCATATAAATATATAGATGATAATTTAATATGCAGCTGGATACTATATATAATATATGTATGGATTCTAGGTAAAAATACATGATAACTTCATGATTATATGTAGACATTATATATACATATTATACATGTATTACATTTACATAGTATATGTATGTATACACACATATAATATGGAATCCAGATGCTTAGTAAAGTATTTTACATTTTGATAAATTTTATATAGACTCTCTTAAACTTTTAGATTATGTTAGGTACAAAATTGGAGATCTTTCTTTTATAATATTTAACATTTTTATTGTATTCTTGTGTATTATAGCATTGGCTAGACTATTGAGAACACTTTTGAATGAAAGAGGTGAGTGAGTTTCTTGTGAACTTATTAATAACAAAAAGTGCTTGTATTTTTTAACATAATATGTTAACCACCATGTTTAGCAATTTACTTGTATCTAGTTCAATTCACACAATTTTAATAATATGAAGTAGGTATTATTTTACAGATGAGGAAACTAAGAGGTTAGATAATTTCCCAAAGGTTCTGAAAATGAAATACATTTATGATTTAAGCTCAGAATTCTAAGGACTGACTTAATATTTGGCAGAATCTGACTCAGACTAAATCAAGGCAATGATATCTATATTTTTATTAAAAATATATAGTAAACTGGATCTTCCAGGCTACTTTTGTTTGATTTTTCTCACCTAATATTTTAAAATACATTTACTTATCCTTCTCCTGCATCAGAAAAATAAAGGAATGATGACTGGCACGACCCCTTAATATGATGGATCTCAATTGAGATATAATGTCTTAATGGACCCAAATTCTTTACTTTACGGAAACACTGGTTAAACTACTTAAAACAGTTTATAGATTCCTGGCATTCATGGGGGAATGAATCATTTCATTGAATCCTAAATATATCTGGTAATCTGTAGGGTGTTGAAAGCACTGTGAATATTTGACAAAGGGAAGAACTTCCCAAATATATGAGAAACTTGAAGAAAGAAAGGATGATGAGACTGGACCAGCCAGCTTTATCCAAATCCTAGAAAATTGGGTTTTAGAGAAATTTTAGTAATATTAAATATAAAATTGAACTGGTACTACAGTGTTGATGAAAAACTGCTTGATGTGACTGAGTATTAACTAGTTAATAGTGTAGTTCTGCCATTGGTTTGTAACCCATGAACTTCACAATTATAAATTAGAGAGAAGCACAGATCACATTCTAAATAATCCAATTGCTAGTCACTCACACAACCACAAAGTTCAAAACCAATGGGAAAAAAATGACCTCAGCCCATTCCAGTCCATGGGCAGCACTGGGCTTTGGGTAATGGTTCTTCCTCTCTATCGCACTAGATTTTACAAGGGGGGATCCCAAAAAACTCAGAATTTATTTATAAAAAATTATGTATTTAGTCTTACATGTTAATACTTCAGTCACCTTCAAAGTACTCTCCATTTGATGCAATACACCTATTGAGACATTTTTTCCACTGCTCAAAACAGTTTTTGAACTCCTCAATTTTGACGCCTTTCAATGATTCTGCCATTTTTTGTTTCACCTCTTCCACATCAGCAAAAAGTTTCCCTTTGAGAACTTTTTTCATTTGGGGAAACAAAAAAAAAGTCACTCAGGGAGAGATCGGGTGAATAGGGAGGGTGGGGCATGGGGGTCATGTTGTTTTTGGTCAAAAACTGCTGAACACTCAGCCTAGTGTGGGCAGGTGCGCTCATAAATCACCCTTCATGAAATGGGCAAATGCATTGAAAGAATCTTCCCAAAAAATTCAGAATGCAGCCTCTGACAACACCGCCAGCTGGTACACGGATACGGGTGGGTTCCTAGAACACCCGCCTAGCGGGGGAAACCTGTACTGCAAGGGGCCCACCCTCCAGAAGATAATTCTGGTTTTCGGGGGTCGCCCCTCGTATTTCCTGTTTCTCCCAATGGCTCTGACCCCGAGTGCTTCCAGTTCACGTTTCAGAATCCTACTTCTCTGTGTACTGTTCCTCTGTCTTTTTTTTTTTTTTTAAGTCTTTCTCTGTGGGATGGTACTGGGGCATGTTTCTCACCCTTGGCTAGTCTCAAAAAAAGCTATCTTATTGCAAAATGTTAACAAAAAAACCTGTCATAAAGGAAGCTAGCCATTTCCATGTCCTAGTGGAAAATTTATTGTCATGAGATCGGAGTGTTGAAGAAGGCATGTGGGTGGAGAGTTGTGGGGAAAAGGAGCAATCCAGTCAGGAAGAGTACTGTCTTCGGAGTTAAAATGCTTAGCTAGGGACCACAGCTCTGCCAATGGCTGGTCTGTGACATAGGGCTGTTTCCTCACTTTTTTGAGCCTCAGTTTACCCACATACACAATGGAAATAATAGTATTAGTTACCTACCTCGTCTTGTTATTTCAAAGTTCACAGAAAGTAAATATCACCACAAACGCACTAAATATTTGTGGCGCCTTCTATGTGCTGGGTGCTGTACTGGGCTCTGGAAATTCAAGAATGCGTAAAAACAGTCTTTGGAGTTGTTTATTGTCTAGCAAATAATGAAAATATGAAATGGCTTAGCACAGATTAGGGCATGCAGCAGACACTTGATTAGAATGATATAATTTTGAATGTGAGAATTTCTTATGAAGGTTTTATAAAATGCGACAGCTAATATGAGGTCATTTGGTGGATTCAAGATCCAGAGATGGGGTTTTTAGGGCAATTTTAAATGTTTTCTCACTTTGCTTCTCTGAGTAAAGCTATTCTTATCTCAGACTTCAAATGAAAAGACCTTTATTTGTAATTCAAAATTATATCCAGAGGACAAGTTCCAGTACAGCCTTACTTTAGCAATGTCGATGTGTTTTTCTTTATCTAAGAAAATGATGCAGGCTATCTACTCTCAGAGGGTGATTAGCTTTCATCCCGAGCAATGGGTTGGGTCAAGGCAGGCACCTACTTATCCATCCCACCTCAGCACTGACAGGCAACAGAACCCACGTTGCAGAATTCCAGGACCATCGCATATTAGACTTGAAAGGCACTATAGCGAACACCTGGTCCCACGGCCTTGTTTTCAAGTTTGGCAACGAAGACCCACAGATGGCAACTGAATCACCCTACACGCCACTGCTGGCGATTATATCTCTGATCAAGAAGCAGAATCCAGTGAGCGGCATGACGATGGAAGGCGCGACTGTTAGGTATTAGCACCACGTCACAGTTGAGTTTCAGCACTCAGGGCTAACAGGAGGCTTTGGTGACGTCAAAAGAATAGAATGAAACTGGCAAAAAAAAATCACAACAATATATCTCAAGGATGACAAGGTTTTGGAAACCTCTGGATATGTATTTATTTGTAAATAGGCCCAGGACATGTATAATTTCCTTCCCTAATTGCCTATCCAAAATCAATTATTTTTCAAAAACCACTCCAAGCAGCTTAAACACTTCCTAGCTTTTTATGTACATTTGCCTGGGAGTCATCTCGAAACCCATATCCCACAGTCTTCAAGCCCAATATGCACAAATCCTTTCCTTCCCTCCCCTCTCTACCCTGAAGAACCTCACAAGCTACTTGGGGATGTTTTATGATGTGACCGGAGGAAAGCTACATTTCATGTACTTCCAAGGAGTTCAGTTTGAATTGTCTACATCTATACATACTTTTGCCAAAATTGCTGGTAAGAAAATTGAGATGCATAGACATATCATGTAAGGGGCCTTCTGAGCATCAATTCCTATGTACTTCCTAAGTCCTATCCCTGTATCATCTTTAGGACCAGGAAGCTGTGTGCCTGGGCTAAGGTAGTCTGTACTGAGTATCTGGGAATTTCACCCATCAGTTCTTAGACTCGAGAATTTGAACACCTAATTTGTGTCCCCTGCTTCCCCAACCATGGCAATTTTCTTAAATTCTTTACTTATTTGACTGTATCTGTATACCTGAACAGCCACTCTCCTAGACTACCCCTCCAGCCTGGTAGATTCAAAGTTTCTGAATGCCCCTAATGCCAATGGCCTTTATATCCCCTGCATTTTAACTACCCCTTCCCATGTGTAGCAACCAGACATCTTTCTAGCTGCAAGTATAAAACCAAACACACACGCACACCACACACACACGCACACACACACCACACACACACACACAGAGGCCTTCTGGGTCTTGCAGAAATAAGCTTTAGTTTTCTCCCAGAATAAGCAATATTTAAGTATGCGGTCAAGGGCTGGAGCAGTTTGTCATCAAGGACCCAATGTCCTTCAGCATACATTTCAGACTGTTATTAGTAGCCTCATTTTTCAGGTGAGAAAATGGAGACAGCAATGTTAGTAACTTGTCTGAGGTTAACTTATGAAGATATGGGCCACCCAATTAGATGTGGGTTTTGGTCCTAGGTCCGTCTGGCTTTCAAGGTTGTATTTTTGGACTATATTATTCTGTTTCTATGACATATACCTCACATCCAGGAAATGTAAATAATTTAAGTTGTGCCTGGAAGAAGCAACTATTAGGCAATCATTGTAGATATGGGATCAAACATGTATCAATGATGGCTGTTGATACCGTGAATCTTGACAATAACGATAAAAAAGAGAAAGGGGGCTTGATGTTGCCACTGCTGCTGGTCTTCACATGCTCAGTCCTCATCTTTGTTAACCTATTTGCTGCGTTCCACTCAGCTGATCGTGTCTTCCGGCACTGACCTTGAAACACTTCCATCATTTGCTTTCTGGACAATCTCTGTTGTTCTCCCACCTCCTCATTCTAAGCAGGGAGTGAGGCCTGGTTTGGTCCTCACTCCTTTTTCCTGGCATTATCAAAATGCCGCCTATAGGATCACGACTTTCACATGCATATTTCCAGCTCCGGCGCCTCTCCTGAAGTCTGGTTGTTAGACCCCCATGATCTGAAATCTCTTGGTACAGGTGTGCTTTGGAATACATTTTTAGATCTCACAAAGGTACATGCATTGGCTGTGTGTTACAGAACATGCACCCCCTGAGCAAGATTTGGGGCAGCACCCAATATTCAAAGGCATTAATACTTCTGCAGTAAAACATAACCGTTCACACCAAATTAAATGAACAACTATCGATACCCTCACAACAACGAAATCAAGTTTGCTATTGAATGAGAAATAAAATCCCCTCTCCACTTTCTTCTCCATCCTTACCATGCCTTATTTTCCTCCATAGCACTTATCATTCCTTGGCATATTACATAGTGTTTGTTCATTTGCTTAAGGAACCTCAGTGCAAATTCCATGAGGCCCAGGCCTTCTCTACAACAGTCAATGGCACATAGTTGGTGCTCAGTAATTACTTCGTGGAGGAATAAATGAATCTGTAAATTCAGAAAGAAGTCACCAAAAGCACATTTTCCTTTTGCCTGATTCTGAGGCAGTGTCACTGAATGCCTGACCCTCACAGGTTTAATGTCACAGTCAGCAATAACTGCCTTGGCTTGCCACGTTCATGGCTTTCAGAAATGTTGGCAACAATTGGTCAGAACTCTAGGCTCCTCGAATATTTGCTAACAATATCTGTCGGTTCATTTTAAAGATGAGTGATGTGAACCTGAGAAACATTACAGAACGGGTTCCTGGTTACCAGAGACCAACCTCTAGCAGAATTAAGAGCTGAACCCAGACTCAAGAGATCTTTCATCTCATTTCTCTCAAACCTCCACAAATATATAAAGTATCCATGGAATGTTGAGTGGCTCTGAAATTTTAATAACTTGGCTTATTGGACTACTATAAGAAACTTGTAACCTTTTTGACACTAAGTAATTTTGTTTTCACAAGAAATATGGAACTTAATTCTTGTAGACCATAAAAATGCCCTTCCATTACTTCCTAGGGTAGGGCATTTTAATTTGCAAAAGGTTCTGAAGGAAATTGTATAATGATAAGATCTGGATAATATTATTATATTTCAAGTTAGCACATTTGTCTTTAAATGCCATTTCCAAGTCATTTATTATTATTATTATTCTTATTATTTAGCTATACATTATATACATACTTAAATATTTATTATTATAATGTACTCAAATATTGTACATATCAGACCCTACACACCACTACATATAATTATCTATATAATAATATACTATGTTATATATAGTGATATATATTACTATATACTATATCATGCTATACATTATATGCCATAATGTGTGTATGTGTCTATTAAAAAAACACCAAGGTGCAGAACGTTCTTGTTCTCTTACTGACCAACTACATGAGCTTTAAAAAGTCATTTCATTTCTGCACCTTGCTTTATTACGGGAGAAATAATATTAACAGTAACTATGATACTTGTCTACTTATCTCAATGGCTTGTTACACATTAAAAATAGAATAATCACCCCCATTTTGCTCTATGAGGTGCACGTTAGTAAATCTGGTATAAAATATTAAATGTAAGCATTGCATCCCCGTTAAAATCGAAGACTATGGATCTGGACTGTCCAGCTGAAACCCTGGCCCTGCCACTTGCTAGCTGTGGGACCTGGGCAACCTGCTTCGCCTCCCTGAGGTTTATTTTCATCATCTAGAAGAATAGGGATTATAACAGTAACTATTCTTATGGTTGTCTGAGGTTTGAGTCTATCAGTGTATGTAAAATGCTTAGAACAAAGTCTGATACCTCACAGGTGCTCGGTGTTAGCTGCTCCTGTAATACTATTAAGAAACCATTATTATAGCCTGCAGGCACAGATATATGGCTAGATAAATGTGTGCATTCGTACGTTTAGAGCTGTAGAAGTGCTGCATTTGTGTGGTTATATATAGATGTAGGAAAAGATTCATAGCGACATAGCCAGTGAACTCAGTAGCTCTGTTATTTTTATTGCTTCTTAGTGGAATGTACTTCTTCCACAGAAGTACATGGGAAACTTGAGAGTGCGGTTCCAGCAATCTACTATAGTTAAGTTCATATTGCAAATCCCTTAAGTATCACTAACTTTCTGTATTGTTAGAATCGAGTCCTTGCAAACGCAGCCACTGCTGGGGCAGAATGCAGCAGCTGCCCAACAGGTGTTGAGAAATATGAGAAATGGGGGGAAAAACCATAATTCCCAGGGGGAATGGACTCTCTTTTAATGCTTTATTGAGGAAAAAGGCAAAGTAGTATAGAACAAGTAGTACTGTGCTGAAAAATGAGAGCCATGCATTAGAAATGGAGGTAAAACAAAAGATTTACCCCTTCCTGTGAGCTGAACGTTTCCAAGTTGCAGCAGACTAATGGGAAACTCGCCTGGATCTCAGCATTGTCTTGGGTGGGACATTTACAATCTCCCTGGCCTTTAAGGTAAACCATTAGGGCAGGAAGCCCTGCGTTTGCTATGCGTACCTCCTGCTGTGTGAGTCAATACAATGTTTGTGCTTGCTTATTTCGGACACAGAGCAGAGGCAGGAGCTTCCCCCCATGCTCAGGAAGCATCTTTCCTTCCCTTGGAGAACCATCGTTTGAAGTCTTGTCCAATTCAATCAGACACCTTTCTTTAGTTACTGCGTTTTAGGATTTCCCTGTAGATCATTAGCCAGTCATTTCATCTCCCAGAGCTTTATTCATAAAGTATGTTTAATGACTGATCCTTCATTTAATCTCTAACATTTTGGATTCTGTGTGGCCAGCATTGAGCTAGATACTCTTGAGACAGTAAAAGGAATATATAGCTCTCATGGTATATGAAACTTTGATGGAGATTTATACACATTAAAATATTCAAGAGAAAAATAAGAAAGTATATAATAGGTAGCTTGACTAGCTGTCTTTCTTGCCAGCATTCATGCTATATGTCTTGTTCAGTATTATATCCTAGGGTATACCTAGCAAGATACCCATAGCATAAGACGCACTCAGATATTTTTAAAGTATATGAATGGGTGAAGGAATGTGATTTAATATATAGTGACTATAAAAGCATTATTAATTTTAAACTAAAATTACTTTACTAGCCTAATAAGTACTATAAAATAAAGAAAGCAATTGTGGCAGAGATTGGCTAGATGCTCTTCCAACCCACTTCCTCTCCTTCCTGGACTCATAACAGGACTGCCTCTCCCAGCATCTCTTGCAATTAGGTGAAGTCATGTGACTGAGTTTTGGTCAATGACATGTATGCACAAACTTTATATACCACTTTCAGGCAGACGCCCAAAACCTCCTTGAAATCCCTCATGTATTGTTACTTTCTTTGTCTGCCTGCTGGATCCAAGGATCCTCGGGAGGCCTCTGAGGTCCGAGGCGACGGCAGAGCCACCAGATGGAAGAGACCTGGGACCCTAAATGAACAGTTGGGAGCGGAACAAACATGGTGACATTAAGCTGTGACATGAATGAGAAAAAGATTTCTATTTTTTAATTCGTTGCAACGTTGGTTTGTGTTGACCCATAAAATTGCATAAGCAGAGGTACAGAATTATTCGTGATAATGAAAAATCAGAAGGAACTTAAATATTCATCCACAAAATAGAGTTTAAGAGCATAAACTTGCTCATAATATAAGCCATCCATGAAAAGTGATGGTTGTGAGCATCATGTTGCAGTGTAGGAAAATGCTAACATTTTAATATTAAAAAAAACAGACTACAATACAGGATGGGGTAGAAGTAGCTTTACAGTTATTCATATGGAAAATAACACAATAGTTAATCAATAATAATACAAGAACAAGCTCTGTTTCATGTACTCACTGTAAACCTATGTTTGCCTCACCCTGTATATAAAATCTTACACAATTATTTCTTATGCATAAGTTAAAAATACTAATGAAATTAAACCACTGGAAGTTAATATATCACAATGTCAAATACAGTTTTGTTAAAACATGAATTTATGTTTGGTTTTTCTGCTCTTAAAATGTTTAATGGCATTGTGGTGACTTTGCTTTATAAATTAAAAACAGAATGCAAAAAAAATAGTTATTTAAAAAATTAAAGTTAATTCTCAAATGATAACTGTACAAATCAGAGGTGCTTTCTCAGTTTTGAAACAGGCATCAGCTTTAGCCAGAGGGTCAGAGAAAGCCTTGCAGGAAGGACACAGCTAGCACGATGAATGAGAAGACTGACTTAACGGAGAGAAGCTAAGAGTACTCCAGTCAAATGCAAGAGTGCGATGAGGTGGGGATGAAGGGCTTGAGGATATGAAGAGGTTCTAAGATTGCCTGAAACTCTCAAGACCTGGATGGGGACACCTTTGTGGACCTTCGGGGTGCACTCTTCTGTCTCCATGTGCCAGTGTTCCATCCTTCCTGCAAAACCACGGTTCTTTCCACCAGTAAGTCAGGAGCTGAGCCTGCTCCCCTAGGAGCAGAGAAGAACTTGCATGGGCTGCATTAACCTGTTGAGCTCCCCTTGTAGGCTCTGAGTGAAGTTAGAGGCTAAGCAAGAGTTCTATTGTCTAGCTAACCTGGGATGTTGCCTCAGACCACAAAAACTGGTTGAACAGAATCTTTGGATCCAATCTCAGTGCTCTCACTCATTTTCCTTAAGCACTGGCTGGCTGGACTTTGAACTGGAAGCACATGTGACAGACTGAGTCTGTCTCCACAAAGCTGACAACTTCAAGGGAATGGGATGAAGATGGAAAGTTAAAGAAAACACCATGAACTTGAATCTTCGTTCTGTGGCATGGATTAGACTAGAGATTTTGCCCAACTCTCACAGTAGCATTTTACAGCAGGCACCGCCGTCTCTGTTTCACAGGTCAGATAACTGAGTCTCAGAGAGGCTGAGGACTTTTCTAAGGTCACACAGCAAGAAGGAGGCAACAGAGATTAGATTGAAATCTCAGTCAGTCTACTTTCATTATCTGGGAAGTTCTGATAGAAGCCTAATACAGCTCATGACGGTTGAAGAAAAGGGGTGAGGTGGTTATGATGGAAGCTCAAAAGAGACTTCAAAGGTGGGACTGGTAGCAGGATGTGAAACAAAGGGACAGCACTTTTTTGTTGTTCTTTTAAATAGATGGATACTTGGGGCAGAGTCTGTCTTAGTTTCAAAGCAAAGCCCTTGGTTGGTGGGTTGCTCGCGGAGGGCTCAGGGGCAGCTGCCCGGCATTAGCTGCAAAGGGGCCAGCCAGGTTTGAGTAATCCTCAAGCCTCCTCTTTCTGTTTGCAAAGGCCGGGTGTGCCTTTGAAACTCAACCTTCTAAAGCCCTTTCTCTGCACACTTGGAAATAGGCTTGTCAGAGTCAGACAGTCAAGATGTGTTTAGCTACCTACCTCTTCGCAAGCAAGCATTTTAAAAGGTGCTTCTAATCCATTCAGGCCTCTCCTAATTGACAGGACCTGCACATTACCATAGTTACCAAATCAGCCATCAGAGTCCCATCCATTTCCTCTTCAGTTACAGAACACTGGTTACAGAACGCCAAAGGAGAGGATGCAGCGCAGCAGGTGACTTGAAAGCCTTTCCCTACGCGACTCCCAACCCTGACCCAGCTCTCTGTTCTATTAGGATATTAAAGCCATCTATTTATAGAGACAAAAATAAATCCATAAATTACCTAGAAAAAAAGGACTGCTATCTGAAAACATGGGCACAGCCTCGACAATCAACCAGTCGGAGGGTCAGCGGAGCTAAGGACCAGCACGTGCGTCATCATTTACGTGGCTTTTCAGAGACATAGGTCTCAGAGCGCCCCACCACAGCACCCAGATATACACTGATTCCGGCCTTTACTACCAAGTTGAGTCCAAACTCCCTCGTTTGACAGAGGCACTCAGTAACTGGTCCACAGCTCACTTTTCCAGCCTCAGCACTTCTTCAATTGTAAGACTTATCTCAAGTGTTTCCTCCTCCAGGAAGTCTTCCTAGCTCCATCAGATTGTTTCCTCTCGCTCACTTTTGATATATTTCAGGTTGCTGTAATTATCTTTTGTTTGACTGTCTTTTCCACCTATAAACAACTAACAGACAAGAGCAAAAAGCTGAATCTTACTCATTTTTTAAAAATCTTTTATAGTGATTAGCACCCACACGGTACATAGTAGGTCTGCAATAAAGTTTAATGAAGTGTGACGGCATCTCTCGCGGCTGCGCATCCCAGCATTTCCAGCTACTCTGGACCATTCCTAGAAGCTATTCTACATACTAAGACCTCCGTGCCTTTCTGGATTCTTTGCACTTTGCCTGAAATACCTTCAACCCCTCACTCTCTAGATTACGATCTGCCTGAAGAAACTGTAGCCATCCTGATCTTCCACTTAAGTGCTGCTCTGTAGCTGAAGCCTGCTATGAACCTCCACGGCTTACCTGATTGTCCTTGGTCTCTGATCCCAGAATCCTTTAGGGTCTCTGGTTGACCTGTTGTGCCTGTCTCACCCATCGATTGCAGGTTCCTCCAGAGCAGGGCCCAAGTCTTACCCACCTTTGTGTTCTGCATCTGCCATCTCCATGTGGAGGAAAGTAAAAAAATGACCAGTAATCTCTCAAAATAAGTTTCAAATGACTTTCCTTCTGGCTCTCCACAGAAATACTGCTTGACTCCTCCCCTACCTCACCGAGCATGAGACCTTTTTTTTTTATTTTTTTATTTTATTTTAGAGAGAGGGCAAGGGAGGGAGAAGAGAAGGGAGAGGGAGAGAGAGAAATGTACATATGAGAGAGAATATCAGTTGGTTGCCTTCCATACGTGACCTGACCAGGGAGCAAAATGTGCAACCCAGGCATGTATCCTGACCAGGAATCGAACCCTCAACCTAACCGGGAATCAAACGGGAAACTTCCCGGATTGCAGGACGATGCCCAACCAGCAAAGCCACACCGGCCAGAGCGAGACCCTGTTTTGACAGCTCATTTCTCACACTGAGCTGCAAACTGCAAGTGTGGTGAGTGATGTTTTCTCCACACAGGGTAGAGGCAGGGCTGGTTTTTAAACGGCTGCCATTTGGAGCAACAACCTAAGATCAATCACTACTCTTGACCTTGCCAAGCTGTGAACAGAGTTTTTCTTTCCTATCTGCCTGTGAGAAAAACATGAGTCTCCCCTTAAGACATACCTTCGGACTAACATGATTGAAAGGGCAAAGAAGGAAAGAAAAGAAAAAAAAGGAAAGGTAGGAAAAATTAACCAAAAACGTAGGGAAAAATACATTCCTGTAAAACTTTAGTTCGACGGGTAGACTAAAGCAGAGTTTGAGAGTCAATCAGGCCTGTCCTTTAATTACTACTAAGCCACCATATGATCTTGGGAACATTACTTTATCTTCCTAAACTGCCGCTTCTTTATTTCCAAAGGATTGGATTGGGGATTAAATGAAATGATGCAGGTTTTAAATAAAAAGCACTGAGCAGTGCCTAAGAAGATGCTCAGCAAGTATCTCTTTTTGTAATCGTCACGTTGCCAGGAGGAAGGAATTACACTAGTGTATCATATTGTGTTTGTGACTTAAGTCCAGCTCCCTGGAAGCAGAATCCAAATCAAGATTTGCATGCAAGTAAATGATAGAGCAAGTGCTCCCGGGAGGAACCGGTGAGGGACTGGAGAGGCAGGACAGGGCAGGCCAAGAGGCCAAGCCGGCATGGGATTCTAGGCAAAGCCTCACCTCAGCTTTCAAGGGGACCCTGGAGCTCCGAGGATGCCTCAACTCTGCACAAGGGAGCGGAGCCTTGTACTTTCCCACCTGCAGTCATTGGCTAAAGTCACCCAAGCAGGACACACTTCCAGGCACTCTGGGTCGTGAACCCTGAGCAAAACAGCTCCCAGAGCTGTCTTCCAGAGAGGGTAAGAGGTATGGGCCTTTAGAAGCAAAGGTCACACAAGCCAGCGGAGGGGCCCCTGCAAACAGTCAGAGGGATCTGAGGGCAGAGGGATGGGTCCCTGTCTGTGTATATCCACCACACTTTGAACAAGGTACTTTCTAAGCACTGTCTCACTCATCACCCACTTCATCCCACTGCCGCCCTGGTAAGAGCTCCCAGGGGACCAAGCTGAGCTGGAGCGGCTTGGAGATGAGCCTCTGGGTAGGGCTCTGCTGTCTGTCCCTGTCCTTGCTACCAAAGTGGCTTCAGCTGCTTCTGCCACAGTTATGATGGGAGGACTCTACCCTCTGCCAATTTCAAGGAAGTCGATGGAGAAAAAGCCAGCACAGAGACTAATAGTCCCAACACACTTTTTTACTTCTTCAAAGGACTTTCATTTATTATAGTATTTTATTTAATATTGTATTTTAAACAGTTCTGGAAGACTGTTTAAAATACAGTATTTTGTATTTTGACAGCAACAACGTCAACAGGAAGAACGAGAGGGGGGAAAAGAGCCCAGATAAGCCAAACGCTGGACTCCAGGTCAGGGCTTCTCAACTCGGGCTGCACATTAGCACCTATGAAGGCGGTGTCCAAGTCCCCATGCCCGGACAATGCAGCGAGGACATCTGGGGTGGGACCTAGGTGTCAGGAAATGCTAAAGCTCAGTGACTGCAATGTGCTGACAAGGGTGAAAATCTCTGAACTAAAGGGAGCTAACACCCAGACAAAGTGCCCATAGCTGCTGTGTAAAGATGGGGACCGGTATGTAAAAAGACTGCAATAACTGCAGTGGCCTCTGTTAGGAGCTGCGGGAGGGATGTATATGTATGTATCTCCAATGTGTTCGCTGAGGAGGGAATGAGGTCCACTGCCAGAATTCAGGAAGGGAGGAAATGTGCTTAGGAAGTCTTCACACTTAGAAAAAGAAAAAAGAAAAAAACTACAGCTGAATTTCAAGGATGAACGGGGATTTGAGAAGTGAATGATAAGGAAACATCATGTGTATGGCACAGGGGAAGAATAAAAGACAATGGGTTCCGGAATACCTAAATGACTTGGTATGGCCATTCCAGTATACGGCAGCATATTAGGAAAGGAGGTTGAGGGGGTATGGAGCGCAGGGTGGCGTCTCTGCACCTGGACCCCGTGGCAATGGGGAGAGCACATCCCTGAGAGTGCTGTGAGCCTAGGAAACACTGCCCCTTACCATTCCCGCAGGCCGCCGTTCTGGGAGCCTGGACAAGAAGTGGATGCATTTGTTCATTAATGACAGCATGTTTTTGCTTCCTGCCCAACACGCACACACGCATGCGTGAGCGCGCGCGCGCGCACACACACACACACACGATACGTCGCCATTTATTAAAATCAGTCCAAATGGAATGCCTGGCCCCGATTTTCTGCGAATTCCCAGGACACATGTGCTCCATGGTCATTTCCACATCCCAGTTCCTTTTCCTGTCGAAATCAAAATCTCATTTCATCTTTCCTCAGAGTTGTTCTTTTCCTTTGGATTGGTACCAGTGTAGGAGAGGATTTTGATTTCCACCAGAATCTTTCATGCCAGGCATTTGTGTGTTTAGCAGACTGTTCGAAAACTGAGATGATGAAGGGTGTTTACATGACACAAAAATGAGTTAAAATGAGAATTTAGGCATTTTTGCTTTAAAAGTCCTTGGGCTTTGCCTCCATAGGGAATTTCTTGCTGGTCACATTTCTCTAAATTTGCAGCCCATCCCCCCACCCACTACACACACACACACACACACACACACACACACACACACATACACACACACACACACACACTCTTACTTCTATGTGCATTCAATTCCCTAACTTAATTATGCAGAACAGTTTAGCTGTTCTGAACTCTCCACCCTCTGTTGGATTCTACACTTATTTTTTAAAATACCACCTCATTAAAGTGACTGCTAAAACAAAGGCTCACCCACCCTCGGACTCATCCTTTCTTAGCACAGAAGAAATGCAAGAAGCTTTGAAATTTCTGTCTTTCCTCTCTCCTTCCCCCACTGGAAGGAGAGAGTACAGAAACTTTATTTCCCCAGTGATGAAAGTTATGATACCTCGCTTATTAGAAGGTAGTGCTTGCTACCGTTTTTGTTTTAAATAACTTTTCTTTCAATTCCATTCAATAACAAATATTGTCCACAGAGAGGCTCAGTGACTTGTGCACAAATCTAATACAACAAAAGGAAGAGAGCATGTGCTGTGTACCTACTAAGTGCTAGGCATCCCATTTAGATTAATTTAATTTTTTTCATCCGAGTTTTAAAAATTACTATTATGAAATGAATGAGGAAACAGAGATTTAAATTACTTTCTCAGGGTTATCTAACCACCAGGCCATAGCCACATGTTTTAAACTGTTCAGTTTTCTTCTAATTCTTTATATAGAAGTTGAATGCAAACATTACCCTTTCTCATTCACTCGCTAGGCATTCAACAAAGTTGCCAGGAGAGCATAAAGAGTCCTACATACCCTGACTCTATTTTCCCTACTGTTAATATCATATCAGTATGCATGTTTATGACAACTAATAAATCAATATTGATACATTATGGATTTTTAAAATCCATGCTTTATTCAGATTTTCCTTCATTTTTACCTAATGTCCTTTTTGCTGTCCCAAGATCCCATCCAGAATACATTACATTTAGATGTCATGATTCTTTATGCTCCTTTACACTATGAGAGTTTCTCAAGCATCGATTGGTTTTTGATGATCTTGAGAGTTGTGAGGAATACTAATCAGGCATTTTGTAGACTGTCCTTCAATATGGGTTTTTCTGGTATTTTTCTTATGGCTACACAGGGGTTACAGGTTTAGGGGAGGATATCACAGAAATAAAGCTCCGTTCTCATTGTATCACATCAAGCGTCCACCGTTCATCGACACAACTTATCCCTATTGGTGTCTGCCCTGATCACCTGGCTGAAGCTGGGCTTGCCAGGTTTCTTCATTGCAAAGTTACTCCCCTCCCCTTTCCAAACTATACTCTCTGGAAGTCCAAGGGAGTACATTTAGCTGAGAACTATAAGAAACATTAAAAAAAAAAAAAAAAAGGACCTTTGAGTTTAAGCAAGCCTAGCTTGAAGAAATCACACACATACACACAGAGCTTATATTACAAGAATGATTATTTAATGGACAAGGGATGTGAAACACTAAATCTTTAAATCACTTTCCATCATCACAACCACACTGGTAGACATGAAATTGTTCTGGTTATAGAGAAAATGAAACTTCTTGCATCCTTCTTTTGGGGGAACACTTTGATAGGATAGAAAGCTATGCCTTTGGCAATAGAAATTCCTTTAAGAAATGAAACCTTTAATGACCTTGAGATTTGATCCAACAAATGCTTCCTGAGTGCCTCCCCTGCACAAAATACTGAAGTGTCTGGAATCAAGGTGAGAGCTAAAGGACAGCTTTCTCCCAGACAGAAAGGTGTACAGAGGCCACTGTTCCTTTTCTGACCCCTCCCCCCACAGAGTCACAGAGCCAGCAGGTTGATGCCATTTCTCAGACTCCATCAACCTGGCTGACACTGTTTGCCCCGCCCTGAAGATCCCCAGAAACTCTGTCCCATTCAACTTACTAGCCAACCCAAGCTGCTTTTCCATAAGAATGGCTGGTTTTCCCTCATGCTTCACAACTTCCTAAATCCTCTCAAACAAGCAACAGCCAGCCTCAGTGAGCCCCCAGCCCCCTACCTCTTGCTAAGTGGCCACAGGCCTGGCACTAGCAGCAGCCAGCCTAGATTCACAGCTTGGCTTCACCTGGGAATTTCCAAGCCCAGCCCAAGTAGCAGCCATCTCAGATTGCTTTGTAGCTCAGGCATGGTGGTCCCGGACAAAACACAGGTCGGGGCTGACCTTGCCCTGTACTACCTGGGAAACCCAAGAGCCTACACACCCAGTGGACAGCTACAGACCACATCAGAGAACCACCACTCTGTCCCTACACAGCTGATCCTCCACAGCAGGCAGAGGTTGGTGGTCAGTGATCACAGCCAGTCTTTGCAGCTGACTGGCCTGGGTAAATACCTCCCATTGACCTACCAACAGCAATCAAGGCTCAACTACAAGAGGAGGGTGTACTCAGCCCACATGAAGGGCACACCTTGAGTACCCAGGTTGAGTGATAGGGCAGGCTGTGCCGCTGGACTCTGAAGGACACCTACTACATTAGGCCACTCTACTAAGCCTGGGAGACATAACAGCTATACCTAATACATAGAAACAAACACAGGGAGGCTGCCAAAATGGGGAGACAGAGAAACATGACCCAAATGAAAGAACAGATCAACACTCAAAAAAAAAAAAAGAACTACACAAAATAGTGATAAGAAATCTATCAGATTCAGAGTTCAAAACGCTGGTTATAAGGATGCTCAAGGAACTTAGTGAGGACCTCAACAGCATAAAAAAGACCCAGTCAGAAACGAAAGATACACTATTGAAATAAAGAACAATTTACAGGGAAAAAACAGTGCAGTGGATGAAGCCGAGATTCAAATCAATGATTTGGAACATAAGGAAGCAAAAAACAACCAGTCAGAACAACAAGAAGAAAAAAGAATCCCCCAAAAAGAGGATGGTGTAAGGAGCCCCTGAGACAACTTCAAGAGGTACAACATTCGCATTATAGGACTGCCAGAAGGAGAAGAGAAAGAGCAAGAAATTGGAAATCTATCTGAAAAAATAATGAAAGAAAACTTCCTTAACTTGGTGAAGGAAATAGACATGTAAGTCCAGGAAGCACAGAGCCCCAAACAAGATGGATGCAGGGCCCACTCCAAGGCACATTATAATTAAAATGCCAAAGGTTAACGATAAAGAGAGAATCTTAAAAACAGCAAGACAAAAGCAGTTAGTTACCTACAGGGGAGCTTCCATAAGACTGTCAGCTGATTTCTCAAAAGAAAGTTTGTAGCCTAAAAGGGATTGGCAAGAGATATTCAAAGTCGTGAAAAGCAGGGACCCAAATCCTAGATTGCTCTACCCAGCAAAGCTATCATTTAGAATCAAAGGGCAGATAAAGAGCTTCCCAGACAAGAAAAAACTAAAGGAGTTCATCATCACCAAACCATTATTATATGAAATGTTAAAAGGGCTTATGTAAGAAAAAGATCAAAACTATGAGCAATAAAATGGCAATAAATACGTATCTAACAACAACTGAATCTAAAAAATGAATGAATCAAATAAGAGGGACAGAGACAGAAATGTGGATATGGAGAGCATGTCGATGGCTGCCGGATGGGAGGAGGTTCGGGGGAAGGGGTGAGGAGGTGAGGGGATTAAGAAGTAGAAATAAGAAATTACAGAATAGCCATGGGGATGTAAAGTACAGTATAGGAAATGGAGTAGCCAAAGAACCTACGCACGACCCCAGGACAGGAACAATAGCGGGGGGTTGCCTGAGGGAGTGGGGGATGCTGGGTGGAGGGGGGCAAAGGGGAGAAACTTGGGACAACTGTAATAGCATATTCAGTAAAATGTAATTTTTTAAAAAGAGCATAACATTCATAGAGAGGTGGTGATGGGTCTGGGCTTTATTCCTTAGGTCACAGGAAGCATCCCTAAGCATGGGAGGGCCTGGCAAGCATTATGCTTTAGGAGAAGTAGTCTGGAGTGTGTTCTACGGACAATTGTTGGGATGGGATGGAAGAGATTAGCAGCAAGAACATTTAGAAGACCCTCCATTTGTATGATTAAGTGTTGGTAGATACTAGAGGTAGTACAAAAATTAAGTGTTTAAAAAAAAAGAGTCATTTACTTAAGAAAGTGAACCAGTACATGGTGTGATGAATTTTGGGTCATTCCAAATTTTCTGGAGTAAGAGTCAACATAATCTCTTATCTGTTTTGTTTTTTTTACCCTTCATAACAACTTCTTGAGGTAGATCTTATCCATCTGTATTTTCCAGATTGAAAAAAAAAATGAGGCTCAGAAAAGCTGAATATCATGTCCAAGGCCACACGGCTAGCAAGTAATGAAGCCTGGGTTTGAGCTGTCAATCCAGAGTGACTCAAGAGTCTGACCTCTCAGGACATTCTGCGTCAGAGCTAAGTTTATAGATGGTCTCATATGTCCATGTGTGAACCATCTATTTATGGGTCACCCAGAGAAAATGTGTAATATCAGGCTGACTTCACCCTGCCACCCAGCACGTTCCTGGAGTACCTCCCAGCTGGTGTCTACTCAGGGAACAAAAGCTCACTTCAATATTAGCCCAAGTCAAACCTAATTAGAAAGGCAAATCCACTCTCAGCCTTCCCAGTCCCAAATTGGTGGTACATGCCAAGCAGTAACTTTCCTGTGTTTTCTGCTACTTTGGTTTCTCAGTTCTAGTTCTGATCACCCTGGTTGATGCTGTCTAAAAGTGGACCCATTTTCCTATTTTGTTTCAAGTGAAAAACCTCCATGAATTATCAAATAATAGCTATATCTTTTACCTTGTGCTGGAGCTACGGCATCAGAAAACTTGATGCACTGAATTGAAAGACATTTGCTGAATGCATAATTTGTGTCAAGCTACAGGGGATAGAGGTGATGAACGCAGGGTCCCTATACTCCAGGAGGTACAAGCTAGAAGGTAACATGATTTGTATTTAAGTAACTGAAAACTTTCGTTATCCCTGATACTAACTCGGGCCATCTGATGTCTACATGATGTGAAATCTTGCCAAAGTGCTTGGTATCGACCAGGGTTTTACAACCTTGGCTCTGTTGATATTTTGAGTTGGACAGCTCTTTGTTGTGGGGGGCTATCCTGTGCAGTATAGAACACTTCGTAGCATCCCTAATCTCTACTGACTGGATGCCTGTAGCAGCACAACCCTTCCCCTCAAATTGTGACAACCCAAACTATCTCCAAACATTGTCAAATGTCTCCATGGGGCCCCCATTGAAAAGCATGGGTTAGCCTATGCAACTCCCGTCACTATCACCTCAGCTAACATTATATGACACTGACCTCCTTAATGCAGCCAATCATCTTATCTGTGGAAAGAAGGCAGCTATTTACTGATAACTGATGAGGGCCAGGCACACCTCGTCAACTTTTCACATGCAATACCAAATTTAACCCTTATTAAAAACCGCAACTGTATTCCCATTTTACTGGTTAGGAAACTGAGGTTCAGACAAATGAGGTGACTTCTTCCCCCCAAGGTCCCAGTGCCCATACGAGGTGAAGTCTACATTCAAACCTAAGCCTGTCTGGCTCCAGAGAAAAGACATGTCCCTCCTTCTCAGAAGTCTCTCCACCTAGCACTCATAGAAGGTACGACCTACAGTTTCATCCCAAGTAAACCTGCAAAATGGGTTCTTCGGTCCAAATATCCACAGCTCTGCCTCGAGCATCCTCCACTTCACCTCCCCCTCCCAGCTGCTGCCCCAGCTTCCACGGCTCTTCCAGCCCATTGAAGGGGGTCAGCTCTCTGTTTCAACAGCCTCCTGGGCTCTGCATACCCCATTCCAACCCAAATAAGTATGTGGGTGTTTGGTGAGTGTTTTTTCTCACTGGGAGGCCCCGCACATCAGAGTGTGGATTTTGGTTTCAAGTCTTTCCTACCTTTTGGCCAACTCTTCTCTCACCTACTGCACTGGGCAGTCCCGCCTCCCTCCAGCCTCGCTCTTTGCCAAACCCTGACTCTGGCTGGGAAACAGAAGGCTGCATGCTGCCCTCCTTGGATGTCGCCCTCTTTGGGTTCCATGAATAAGCCAGCAGGAATGCTTCAAGAAAGCAAAGCCATCATTTTTCCACCAAAGGGGAAAAAAATACACTTTCATGGTTGTGCCCGAGTGAAAACACCCCAGGCCTCCTGCGTGGTTTGGTCCCTGGGCTCAAAGTGAGCACCAAATAGGACTTCAGAGGTGAAATCATTCTGCCTTTCAATCCCTCCGTGTTTACCAGTGGGACGCTAGGGGAGAAGGCCGGGCTCAGATGCAAGAGTGGTTTCTAACCGACAGTCATCGCCCACATCAATGGGAATTAAACGCACATAAAAATGAATAAAAAGGCAGCAAGTGGCCTTAATAAGGAAGAAACAAGTCTTCCCACCACAAAATCCTTGTCATTTAATTACAAATGAGAGTCCATTAGGGGCTGTGCTTCCTTTCTGGGCCGGAGAGCTAAGAGGTCCAGGAAATCAGCCTGTGTTGCTGTCAACACATCTCCTAACCCTTTGATTGATTCTTCAAGCACAAAAGCTCCCGGGGACACTGTGGAATCTTTGAGCAACCGAAGGCAGGAGAAGGAGTGTGTACACGTGGGCACTGGCCCTCTGGTAGAAATCGGCCCACTTGCAAACACCCGCTGCCACACCATCAAAGTGGGAGACAAGCTCTGACCCGACTCAGAGGAAGACTTGATTGAGTATTCAAAAGCACTGGAGCAGCTTATAAAATACACATTGTCCTCAGCTTTAAAAAACATGAGTTAGAAACCATTGAGGAGCCGAGGAGTATAATAGAAAGAACACTGACTTGAAAAATCAGTCAAACTAATTAGCATGCAGTGCTAATCACCACTTGACTAAACAGTGGTCTGTGATTGAAGAAGGCAGTTGGAAAAGTTTGTTCAGAATAAAGGAGATTTAAAAGCTATTTAAATGAAAATGGTCTTGGTAGCTTCAGAATTCTATTTACTTTTTGACTCCCTGAATTATGCTGTTATAAATACTTGAGTGAATCTTACCTGATGAAATTAAGGCACCCTAGGCCAAATCAAAGGGCCATTCTCTGCAAAAGATAAAACTGAGGTGCAGAAGAAATTATTTATGTATCCAAGAGCACACTAAGAAGTCACAAACTGAGGATTTCAACCCAGCTCTCTGTCTGAGCTCTGCTCTTTCCTGGGTATCAGGTGAGGAAAAGTATGGCGTATTCATCACAACTTTCGGAACTGTGAGGACTCACCTGGGCAGCGCCAGTTCTAATAATGAGTGCAGACTGCAAGTTCATTACTCAAATGAGAATACTGAACATCGTTTGGATTTGCCATCCTCAGTAAAGTGCTCGAATAATTTTACAGAAGCCTGTAATTACCCCTTTCCTTCTTGAATTTATCAAAAGCAAATGGCATCAAGCTGGAAGGTCATCCTTTTTGTGTGAACCAGAAGAATCACCGAACTCAGGCTGAGAACTAGGCTCAGCCCTTGACTCTCCCTACCTGCTGGGCGGCCACCAGAGCCGCAGCTTTGCACAGTCCCAGGGTGGCCATTCCCTTCCTCTTCCATGTCCGGGAGCCCAAATCCGGGGAATTTCATTTGTATGGGTGACAGTGGGAATGGTCATACAATGTAGAAGCCCAGGTCACTCCAAGCAAGTCAGAGTTTCCTTTATAAGTCTGAATTTCCTCCTTGAAGGCAAGAATGATCTTGGCTACTTTTTGAGTATTAAATGAGAAAATGAGTATAAACTTCCTAGAGTAAATTTGTCTGTCTATATAATGTCTGACCCAGCACCTGGACCGTTGCTGCTTTATGGATATAAATGTGATTCAAATCAAATTGAAATAACGCATCACTCTTTAAAAAATAAATAAACAATTAATCTAGTCTACAATCTCTTACTTTACTTGTGGGTTCTCAAGGTACCAGGACAAACACGTGGGAATAATTGCACGGGTTGGATCTGCCATGGGTGGCTTTAGAAGCTAAAGTACAGAATGAGAGCCCTGGTATTTTGTACAGAACATAGGGGTGTGGCAGGTGACGGCAGAGAGAAATACCGAACAGAGAGTCAGGGTGGGGATGGAACAGAAAGTTTGAGTCCTTCTCAGAGCCTTCTCTAGAGCTTGAGCGAGAAGGAGCTTTAGGGAAAACTTCATGCCATTGGTCTTTTCATGAAGGCGAGACCTTACCCCGAAGCTGGCTCTCAGTGCTATTGGGACGAGTGTCCTCCAACATACTTACATACCCAGGACATGCCTGACCTCACCCCGTACGCCAGCCCACTGCTCCCTCCAAGAGGTGAGCAGGGACTTGAAGATCAAGATGGATCTTTGCAAAGGCTATGACTCATCTGGGGCTGGTAATTCGGGAGATGGCCCCTTGGGAGGATGACCCTGTTTTAACCCAATTAGGCTGCAGAAGTTAATGCTAAAGAGGAATAAAAGCAAGCAAGATGCCTTTTGTGTCCCAAGAGGAAGACAAGTGGGTTCTCCACTGAGTCCTAATCGAAGCCTTCCATCGACCAACTCATTAACCCATGAAGAAGGCCCAGGGGCCCAACTGCGGCAACCGTCCAGCCTGCGTTGTCTCAAAGTACCCCCTACCTTTTACTAAGCACCCTAAATGGAGTCCTATCGCTTACTTTGGCGACTACCCCTGTTATAGATTATCTTTTATTTGTGCACCGCTTGGAAGTTTACAATGAGTTTTCACATGGTGGGTGAAGAAAAGCCTGATGGGAAGCAGGTAGCACAGGTTGCAACACTGCTGTGTGCAGGGACTGTCTCGGAGGATGCGCGGATGTCTCATCTGACCTGCACCCATCTGGGGGGAAGTATCGTTATGCCTCCCATTTTAAAGATGCAGAATCTGAGGGCACAAAGTTTACTGAGTTGCTCGGATTCACATGGCTTTTTAGAAAGAGATTCTGGATTGCAACTCAGGTCTCTTTCCACTGCAGCGCACTGCCATCCATCCACAGCATCATTAAATCCTTCAGCAGCCTTAGGAAGCAGAGCTTATTAGCTTTATTTGTCATTTGAGAAAGCTCAGACCCAGAAAACTCTCCCAGGTCACATTACAGGTAAGAAGCCTAGGACTTGAATCCAGGTTTTCTGACGTCAAGTATTATGCTCATTTCATTCCACTGCAGCTGTTCTGACATATTACAAGGCACCTTGGCATAGACAGTGCAGAGAGTTCTACCTGCGTGGATGCATGTGCACACATTCACACACACACACTCACACACACAGCACGGAACATCCTACTTTGAGACACTCAGAAGAAAAGACACTACCAGTAAAACCGACTGCTAGACTCCAAAATTCTTTGGAGCCTTTTGAAATTATAGGTTTGCAGCGTCATTCCCAAAAATGAAGTGGAGCTGATGACAGGAAATGTGGCGCTCTTGTCCAATGGACTCATTTCATTCTCATGAAATGCAGTGCTTTCCATTGAGGTCAGCCGCTTGCACCACTAGCTGCACGCAGAGGAAGAGGAAGTCAGGCGTGGCCAGCCCCTCTGCGAGCACCAGGATCCCAGAGATACGCCCAGCACACAGAGGCCCCTTGGCCTTGTTCTTGGAAGGGGAGCCAGACACAGGGAATGTGATCGGTGGTCACAGAACCCCCAGAGGTCACTCTCCACATCATTCCCCTTTCCAGTGCAGAGAGGACAGTCCATTCTGTGTTGTAGCCTCCCTCTAGGGGAAGATGTCCCATATTCGGTCAGTCCAGACACAGGACTTCTCTAAGTGACAGATCTATTTTAAAGCCTCTCAAGTACTACAGTGCTCGAGAAAGAAGTGGCAGAAGACCTTCGTCATTGTAAAGAGCCCCGATTTTGTTGTCAGAGAGGCCTGCATTCAGATCCCATCTTTCTTCTCCTAAATAGTGCACACATATAACCTCAGGCAAACAGATTTACCTTCCCTAGCCACAGAAATGTTTCTGTAAAATTGAGATACCATTTCAGAACCTGTAGGGTGTTACAAAAATTTTTTTGAAATAATATTTAAGAGACGAAATGGTAGGGACTTAAAACAGTCTCCTTTGTGGTTAGTTCATGACAACCCTGCCATGTAGATGTGACTATGCCCATTTTAGAGATGAGGATCAACACCAAGATCCTGTTCACTTTAAAACTGGACATCCAGGAAGCACCACTTAAGGGCCTGGAGTGCCTGCTCGTGGGAGGTGGTATCTGTGGCAAGGTCATGGGAGGCAAAAGGAAGAAGTCAGCAGACGCCTGAAAGAAAAGGGAGCATGAAACACATTGCAAGTGGTCTATAGTCCCAGTATCAGCCAGAGGCAGAGCTTGTGGAGGAGAGTTGTTATCATTAATATTTGTTTATCGAGATGACTTAAGACCAAATCTCAGTGTGAAAGAGACACCAGCCAGGTAACTGGGCATGGAGAGGAAGGAGAGAGAGCAGAAAAAAATACTCATTGAGCATTTCCTGTGTAAGTCACTATTCTAGGCACTTCAGCTTCATTACCATATTTAATTCTATAAGGGTAATGAGACTGCTAATGGCTCTTATGATTCGTATTCCCTCTGCAACTTACTGTTGCCATACGAACACGTTCTGCCACAAGGAATACGAACTTAACTTACACTGGCAACTCCTTCATCACCCTCTTAGAAGGAAACGGCCTACCTTTCACTTTTTCTTCTTCCTCCATCCCATGAACTGGAACATGGATATGGTGTTAGTGCCCCAGCTTTGATTCTGTGAACAAAGACCACACCCTTAGGCAGAGGGTCTCAACCCGGAGTGACTTTGTCCCCCAGAAGACAATGGCAGTGTCCAGAGACACTTTGAGCTGTCACAGCTGGGGACAAGATGCTACTGGCACCTAGTAAGTAGAGGCCAGGGATGCTGCTAAACATCCTACAAATCATGAGAACATCTGCCCCCACCCCGCCCTGCCTCCTCTGTCACAATGTATCTATTCTGTGTGCAAAGAGCACCTTCCCGTTCAAAGATACTCTCTACAGCCAGCTTTCTGATTGTCTGGGTCACCTCTCCCTTCACACTGAAAGGCTCTTAACAGGCAGGATTAACATACAATTTCCAGCCTGACAGCAATGTGTGTCACTGCCTTTAGAGAGACAATGTCAGCCCACAGTTTCCTTTTCACCTCCTGTAACTTACATGTCATCGCAGGAAGTGGGATGATTAATGTTGACCAGGGTAGGGTCTCCCACTCAGTGGGTGTGACCACTGGAGTCTCGAGGTAACATAAAACCTACAGAATCACAGAACTCTTCGCTGGCCTCATGATGCCAACCTTCATCACACAGCACAGTGTGGGGTCTAGAAAGGATTTTATGTGAGTCAGTTCTCACAGGGTTTATGTAGCTTTAGTAACATACAAAGCAATGTCTTTCACAATCCTTTCCTCACATAGCCCCATTCTGTCTCTGACAAACCCATGTCTTAAAATAGGCAGTGGGATATTATCCACAGCACAGAAAGAAGCCAGCCTATAAATTTATCTCCTTTCAATCAGGAGTTTCATCCAGTGATCTAATCTTCACTGGGGCTCTTAGTATCTTGCGACATGCAATACCTTCCATTAGCAGTGGAGCAGTCCCCAGATGGATAAGTCACCCATCATCTCACCCCCAAGAGATCTCTCAGATTTGCATGGCCCCTTCCCAAGCCCACACACTAACACTACATACATTCTAAGAATCTGAATCAGACTGTTTAATTCAACCACAATAGGAATCATCTAAATGCTCTAAAATAAAATAGGAAATCAGGATTTCACAGGATTGCAATTTAAGCAAGCCAAAGCCATATGTTAAGGGACAAAGAAGGAATGAATGCAAATGGGCTGTGGAGAATGCCAATGGCATGCGTTGGGGGCTCCGTAGGGGAGTGCTTAGAGAAGGGCAGGAGGAGCAAAGGAAGAGAGAAGGTCATCTCTGTCTGAGCAGGACCTACATTCTAACACAACAGAATAAAAATATAGCCACAAAACCATAGAATGCTAATGACTTATAATCTTATGCTTTATGTAAGACTTTCACATTCCTGACCTCAATTAATCTTCAAAACAACCATATGATGTAGGCATTCTCGTGATCCCCATTTTTAATGGTATAAGTTAGAAGATAAATGTGTAGTGAGTGGGTGGTTAGTAGGTACCATGAGCATAATCCAGATTTAACCACGTGTGCTGTCGAGGTCCCTTCGAGAGGGGGAGTGTCCAACCTCTGTCTCTCTGTGCCACTCCCGAGTTGGGTCTCAGCTGCCCTGCTCTCAGATTACCACCTGGAACTCCAGAAACTGCGTCCCCTTTCTATGACACTTGCAACAATTGTTTGTGTGCCCTAATGAAAAACAAGCAGAGGCAGTGTCAGTACATATGGAGCCGGCCACCACTCTGTTTCCTTCTCGGTCCTTTAACACACAAAGCTGCATGGGGCTCCTTAGGCTTTGCTGGAGGTTTTAGGGGATAGCCTATCTAGTACTATTTTTTAACAAACACACGTGAATATGAGCCATGCTTTTTTTTTCTCTCCTGAAAATTCTTCATCACCCAGTTATGAGAAATTTCTCATTGGTTACTTTTCTCCACTGGTTCAAGGCTCCCCAAAGTATTGTCTGGCCTCTTTCTTAAGCTCTTGTCTCTGTACCACACTGGGAACAACCCACGTGGATATCAGTGAAACCTACCTACAGGTCATTGCAGGTTACCATAGCACAAAGAGTTCTAATAAACATTACAGAGATGCAGAGTAGATGAGTGGTCCCAGGCAACAGCGTTAATGGAGAAGGTGAGTTGGAAGACCCGAAGCTTAAAACTATGCAAGAGGCAGCAAATCCTGCTGCTCTGCTGGGCATCACTCATTTTTCCTAACTTGGGTAAAAGTATTAAAGTGAATAAAAGTCACTGAAAAATGAGAAAACTCCTTGGGGATAGAGGACTCCATGAAGCCTATGTAGACAACCGGAATCCACACAGAATGAAAGATCAGCCTGTCGGCTCCCTTTTCAAGACGCGTTTCTTTCACAGGGATGTTTGTACTGCTTTCTCGAGCCCTGCCAAGACTGTTGGTAAATAAAACTGTTGGGTCTTATCTCTCAGAAATTATTTGGGCAAATGAGAAAAGCTCAGTTAATACCCTGAAAAATAAACTTAATCTTCCTACTTTTGTTAAAGGAAGAAAAATAATAAGTGAGATAAAATCAATTAATAAGTTAGCAAAAATGAGGCATCATTTGAACTTAAGTCCATTTTACTCAAAATGCCACTGATATTACTTTATGATTTTCAAGAGTTTGCCATAAAACTGTGTACCTACTTTGGCACCTGAGATAGCTTCATATCATTGGCCCAGAAAGAACACTGTAGGAGAAAGTTTTCTTGAACCAACTGCTGTTAGAAGTTGGAAAAAAAAATTTGACCAGTTCAGGGCCATTGCAAATTTGTGTTTTAAATTCTTACAATTTTGTGTTGGTTAACTTCTGGCAAAATGAAACTTTTTGTTCTAAGACTAAAGATATGTGTGGATATGCATGCACATCATACATGCATGTACACATACCTTAAAGAACATCTTAGGCATTAAAATATTGTTATCTGCTAGATACAGATTAATTGGAAGCACATGGAATCCATTTCTAAGCAGTAGGTTCAGGAATCAGAATCAGAGCTCAGGCATTCCAAACAGTAGCTCTGTACCCAGCTGTTCAGTTTTCTGGAAATCCTCTTTGCCTGAGTGCATACAAATCATTTTTTAATGTTGAATCATTAGTATAAGTTCTCAAGTATTTGTTCATAGACCCATGGTGAATAATTAATAAGTAGTGTTGGTGTTGTGGTTTGTTGATTCAGTTACTATCCATGTTATAAAGTTGTTGACAAAGGTTGACAAAATATTAAATTGTGCCTTTCTAAGGCTAATTGTTTATTTTTAACAACTCCTTGAAAATGATAATGACTAACACTTGTTGAGCATGTAGGATGTGTCAGGTACTATGTTCAGTACTGTATATAAGTTGTCCCATCCCATAGTAACTTCATGAGTTAGCAATGAGGAATTTCTTGTGACTGGGTGATAAAGAACTTTCAGGAAAAAACATGGCTAATATTCACAAATTTTCCCATTTTAATGATGAGAAGACAGAAGCAAAGGTGTATACACATAGGGGGTAAAGTGGGGAGACCTTCTGCTTAACCACTAACTTGAAGAGTTAAGAACTTTAAGGGGGGCTTTTGTACTTCAGATAATTTAGGTTAAGAACAGAGAACAAAGACAAATCCAAGGGTACACTCTCATGATTTTCTGAGTGGCATAAGTACTGAATTAACCTTCATAGAAATTGTGTTAATCTTGCTGTATAAATAAATGCTTTGATTTAGCAGAAATGTTTGGGAAGACTATCCCTAGAGATTATCCAGAGAGCTCCTGGTGGGAAATACAAATGCCATGCATCTACTGAGGAACACCCCAATTTTTTTCTCAACCCCAGATCTCTTCCCCTGTGTTCCAAACATGTGCATCATCTAACTTTCTGCTTGACATTTCCACTTGGATGCCTAACTGGCACATCAACTTTAGCTTGTCCTAAATAAAACTTGTATTTCCCTCCAAAACTGGCTCCCTCCCTCCCTCCCCCACTTCCTTCCGCCCTGCCTTCCTTCCTCCCTTTTCTTCTCAACATTCTCAAACATTCAATACCACCACTTAGGTGCTCAATCCAAAAACTTGCAGCTATCCTTAATCCTGCTCTTCTCCATGCTCTCACACCCAATCAGTATGTCACGTAGGTCCTAATCTTAAAATTATTATAAAACTGTCAATTTGTCTCCCTATCATTCCAAAACAATTTCATCCTTCTCATAAACTATGCAATAGTTGCCTACCTGGCCTCCCTCATTCCTTACCAGTCAATGTAAGGATTAAATAAAAGTAAAGTTCAGCTCAGAACATTACTGCTAATGAATTTCCCCCCACAGGAAGTTCCTCGAAGGTTTAAATGAAGAGAGAAGAAATAAGACCCATAGAATAGTGAATCTAACCCAGGAGAGTAATGAAGAACAATCCCAAGATGGTTGCTGCTCATCAAACCCAGAGAGAAACCACTGTAGGACTGAGCGGGGCGAATCTGGGAGGGATGGAACTAGAGCAAAGGGAAATTAGGAAGATTTGATGGGATCCTGAAGCTAGAGGTCAAAATACTTTAGGATTACAGTAAAGGTACATGATAGAAGGAGGGAAATTAGAAAAAGACAAAAGACAAATGGTTATAAAAGGAAAGGTGGTCATAGCACATTACTTGGCTCTTCAGTAAATGATATTTAGATGGTTAAAACAATGAGAACAATGATTACATTTAAATATTAGGATCAATATACAGGCAAGGTGTGGAAGGATCATTATACTTACAGAACAGAATGAAAATAGGGTCAGTCGGCCATTTAAAATGTAAATTTAGAGAAGAAATACCTGGGATGTGGAAATCGAATGTAATAGAATGCAGAGGAGACTGGAGAAAAAGGAGTGATAACATCCTAATCTTATAAAGTAAGGGATCTAGAAATACTAGCTATCTTTGATACAACAAAGAAGTAAATATACAGGGTCCAGCATAAATAATGTCCCTATTTATTATAAAATCTTTTATTACAAAATCATAAGCATGTAATTCTGTAACATAACTATCACACTCAAACACACCATATGACATTTTAGGTGAAATGTTCAAATTAAAACTATAAATTATTATACCCATATTATTACCCTACCAACCACACGCAAGCAAGTCTTAACTTCTGCCAGAGCCTGTATTATTGAAACTTAAAAGTTAACTGTTGGAAGAACTTCAAAGAGTGGTTAACCATTTTAGAGTTTTGGATGGTATTGGGGCTAGTATAAGTAAGCTGAGTCCTCATTTATTATAGCAAGAATTTAATATATGACATCTACATTTAATAACTCAAAAGACAGTGTAATAAGCCTATTATTTAAAGATAGAGATGTAACTGCAATAAGAGCTACAAACTAAAAACAAAAGAGATAAAAAGTGTTGCCATGGAGAAACAGAGTTAGGGTTAAAGAGAATAGTCCGAGAACTACAGCATTTCAATAGAAGCTCTCCTATAGTTTGGGAAGAGACAAATCTGGAAATCTGAGGCAGAAAAGGTGGGTTAATTCACTGATTTGAGATGCACCAGAAATGTGTACCACGAATGAGATGAGAACATCAGTATGTTCCATCGAGAGAAAACAAACACTGGATAGACTTCCCACTTGGGAACAGAAAGCGAAACAGGAAAGAAGCAGGAGTCTTTGATCAGGTGTAATTTAGAACCCGCATAAAAGGCTCAGGTGTAGAAATGAAGGTGCTCTCTATCAAGGCCTCCCAGGTCCTGGCCCTTGTGGAGAACTTAGAAGAGCTGGTAAGAAAAGTCAAAGGTGGTGCAGATGGCATGGTGGAGTAATGGGAGAGCCGTGCCCTTTAGCTCCAGACCAGAGGTTTAGTCATATCTCTCCCTCTTACAGGCTCTGTGATCCTGGACAAGCTACTTACCCTAATCATCTTGAGTCTCAGTTTCTTCACTTCTAAAACAGTGAAGAAAATGAAAATTTTACAGAGAGGTTATGAAGATTAAATGCAGCAAACAACACAGAGAGTCCGATAACTGCCTACAGGTCAATGTTCCTACCCCTCTCTCCTTCTCCCATTTTATAAAAGATTGCTAGGTTATTGCGACATCAGAAACTAGTAAAAAATGTGCCCTAAAAACCAAAGAAACCCAAAGTATGAATCAAGGCGTGTACAAAAGACAAAAACTGAGATAATGCCAAGCAGGTTAAAAGAGGGGATTATAAATTAGTTCAAGATGATTTGAGGTCAAAGGAGGAAGCTTCACATCAGATAGAGATCCAAGACCAGGGCCTCCAAGGGTAGGACAATTGCTGGAAAGAGGTAAATCCTATTCTGAGGTTCCCCCAACCTGGGATAAAACCAGGCACACCAGAATTTAGGAGGAAACTGGCCCTCCTTGCAAACCACGTAGCAGAGTTAACCCCAACCTACCTTAGACGGGCCCAGGACACATCATGGAAGTGGCTGAAAAGAGAAAGTGGGGGGAGAACTGCAGATTATGGTATCTTACAAATACAAGTGTATCGTGTGGACTGGCATCTGGGCGAAGGACTTGGCAGAGAATGAAAGGTGTCTGTAATGACTACAAGAGCCAAGAGGCCATGGTGGGGGTGGGGAGGACAGGGTCAACAGTGCCGTTGGGCCAAAAATGAATGAATCGCAGGGTCAACAACGGAGGATGCTCGCAGAATGCGCAGGGATGGGCCTAGGTCAGTGTACCCCTAAGGAGCAGCAGCTGGGTGGGCATGCTTATGAAAAGCAGGCAAAGTTATAGGGCAAAATGAACCCTATTCTCAACCACCTGTGCTGTGAGAAAATGTATCACCTTGCCCCATGGTCATTATCATCGTCACTACCCCGGGTGAACTACAACGGGAAACTGTGTTCTTGTGAGAGAATCAGACTTCTGCTCTAAGGGAAACAGCCTTCAAAGAGACTGAGGATATGGGATTAGCTTGATCCAAGAAATGAAGATTAAAAAGAACACCGTGGGGAAGTTCAAGCTTACATTTCAAACAAACAGGAAAAAGGGAAGTTACGCTCTGTTTTCAAAAGTCTTCTAGAATATGGCAGGAGAACGGGGTTCAGAGGAGATGAGAGGAAGAGGGAGGCCTCACGGTAGGCGGCCAGTACCTTGGGTGCACTGTCATTCTGAGGGCAGGAGAGGAATTCTGATCTCGCTGCAAAGAGCCACATATTGTCTGTGCTAGTTAGTGGGGATATAGGTCTCACCATCTTTGTCAAATTTTGGTCTTAACTCAGACTTCACATTCTTAGGAAAACCAATCCTGATCCCACAACCTGGATAAGTTTCTATCCCAAGAGAACATAAGAGCTTCAAGGGAAGTCTTTGCATCAATTGAGTGAAGCGTTTAATTCTTTCTCCTCAGGAGGCACCTATCAGGGCCGACCACGGAAGGCTCTGGACTCCCAAAGTGAAACCATTGTCTCTGTAGACACAAAACTGTTCTCCTTTGATGACAGAAGATGAGGTAGCCACACAGATTTTTCCACAAAAGATAGAAGAGACAGGAGGCCTATAATTACTCTTCCCTTAAGGTGGAATATTTTGATCGTTAAATTATGCTGTCTGGGATATTTTTGAATTTCTCAGTTAAAATGCTTTTTTTAGTTAACTGTGCCATTCTGGAAGGACATAGAAGTGAGGTCATAAATAAGAAAGACAGACAAGTCTTCTTCTCTGGGATTCATCAAGCATCACGAAGGAGTTGACTCTAGTACTAGAATATCCTGTTGCGAAGTAGGTCTTGGCCCCTCCATAATTAAGAAAGGGATATTATGCAGCGTTGATGATCCAGGAACGTGGCTGGGGCTAGAGCTGTATTTGTTTGTATGACTCAGTACATCAAACATGTCTCAGTTAGACCCATCCAAAAGAAGAAAGGAAATACACACACACACATACACACCACCCCACACACACATACATTTCCAGAGGCCACCCACAGGCAATGATGAATTTCCAAGACCCAAACTAACTGCCTTGGAATTCAATTAAAATGCTCTTTATTGCTGAAAGCTTGGGATGTGTGAATCGGGCGTCACTCTGTTTCCCAGAGTTGTTGAGAGAGGAGGAGATTCCCAAGGACCAAGGGTGCTCAGCCAAGTCTGGAAAAGGCACAGGCTGGTTATTGAAATAAAAGCTGTGTTATTCTGAAGTGGCTGCTTCTCAATCAGATTGGGATGCTCCCTAGAACAGTGGAAATATCCCAGATCTTTAGAAGTGCTGGGCATTGAGATGTAGAAAGGACATCGAAGTGATAGAAAAGAGATTATACAGAAAAACTGAAAGGTATTGGGTTGGCCAAAAGTGTTGTTTAGTTTTTTCCATATGATGGTTCTAGTAGTGCTCGGTCATCTTTAACTTCATTCAAAACAATTTTGTTAGATTGTATTGTGACAGCTGTTATATCAGTGTGCATTTTAAAAAAACATCAAAATAGCTGAATTTTTGTACAACCATTTTAATACTGAAGATGGAAGAATATATGCAACCTTTTTGGTGTATTATGCTTTATTATCTCAAGAATGGTAAAAATGAAACTGAAATGCAAAAAATAAAAAGGATTTGCACAGTGTATGAAGAAGGTGCTGTGACTGGTCGAATGTGTCAAAGTGGTTTGCAAAAATTCTTGTTGCTACTGATACTTTGGCCAAATAATTCTTTGCCCTCAGGCTGTCTTATGCATTGGAAGATGTTTAGCAGCACCCCTGGCCTCTCCTCATTAGAAGCCAATAGTGAGAGACAGCCAACATACCTAAATACCCAAATCAATACAGTTATTGGTGAAAATGAAAAACGTGTCTTTTATTTTATGGAAAAAACTAAATGAACTTTTTGGCCAACCCAATATTAAAATTATTCACACAAAAAATAGTAATAGACAATAATTACTGACTTCAAATATTTAAAAGGCTTATGAGAGTTGGAGGTTGAGTTATATGGCTGAGGTTCAAATCATGGGTATCCTGGACCCAGGAGACTAGGGTTCAGAGATATCTTCAGCATTGGACAAAGGTGAAGAATGAAAACAGAACAGCCAGGAATCTCTTACTTGGAGCTCACAAAATGTGAAACCAGAAACGAAGTCCAAATGGTGAGGTCAGTAGCCCCCATTACAAAGGGGAGTCAGGGACTAAGTATAGCGTATTTGTAGGGTGGCCATAACTCCCAGTTTCCCAAAATCGATTGCATTTTATCCCTACTGTCACAACTCAGTTCAGCATTTGTTTTCGGAGTTTTCATTTTTAACGAAGTATCATTGTTAATATTTGCATTAAAATAAGTTGGGATGGATTTGAAGAACTATACTTATGCTTCCAGCTTCTGTGAGGTTCTCATTTATAAAGGTTATATGACATATGGGCACCAAACATAGTCACAATTTAACACACAATTGTGTCTGAAAAACAACCAAGTAATAACCTAGCCCTCTTTTCTCGATATTTTTTTTGTTTGTTTCCCTGAAAGAAGATCCTGAGAAAATGATTCGCATGCACAAAGCGTACGTTAGAGGTGAAGGAAAACACCAGTGGAGGAGGAGGAATGTGAAATAAGACAGGGAAAGCAGTGAATAAAGAGTGCAGAATCAAGACAGCTACCTCTGAGCAAATGAAGCTGAACCAAGCTAGACGAACTCCAGGAGCCAGTGCAAAGCCTTGCCCCCTGGCTTTCCCACATGCGGTGTGAGATAGCTGAGATGTTTACACTTTGACTTGCCATTGGTTGGGGACGTCTTCCAAAGAGCATTGATTCCCTAATACAGTACTTGCCCACTGCACCACAGACATTAAACCAAGCTTTGGTGATTTAAAAAGAGACCCTTCAAGAAGAGAAGTGTGGGTAAGTGCTGCTGTGTACCAAAGTGACAGAGGCAAAGGCTTATGGGTTGGGCACCAACAGCATTTCATGTAGTCCTTTCTTTGCACAACTCATAACCAAATAACACTCATCATCTATATCTTATAACACCTGCCTTAAATTCTTTCTATCCTGAATTGGAAATGCTGCTAGTCTAGGTTATTTGCCTAGACTAAGAAGACTGAACTCCTGGGTGTGCCTTGGACATGGCTGTTGTAGTAGACAAGTATGGTTTCCACTGGACATGGGCAGCAATGGGTGTCCCAGTGATCCCCTGACTTCCAGATATTACCCTCCCTGGCTCCCTTGTGTAGTAACAACCCAGTATTCTCATGATGGGCAGCGTTAGTTGTCTCTGGCAGTACAGTAGCTCATTATTTGCTTGTTGGTCTACTGGCATGAGGAGCCCAAAACAACCAAATTAAGAACTGCGATTTTAGCATTAGCAAAATGCTGACTATGTTCTCTTGTAGAAGAATCCACTCAATGGAAACTAGACGCTTTAGGCCAGTGGCGTCTAAAATTATGGGGTCAGGGAGCACAGTTTATCCAAATGAGTCACTAGGAGTGATGGGGAGAGGAGCCACCCCCACTGTTACCCTTTGGTTTCCAGACCTATAACTATAAGGTGCTCAGCACCATGAAATGACTATTGGTTCAACATAAACACCACATCTTGAAGGACACTCCCCCAACTCCAATGCCTTTAGGAAAAACTTCCAGTATTTTATCAGGCCAGTAGCTTCTGAGTCATACAGCTTATGACAGGCTTAATGGGTCTCAGGATCACATGCCCTTGTGGGTCTCTTGATCAGAGTCACAGTCAAAGTTTGATCTGATACAGTTAAACTAGAGTGGCCCTTGGCCCTGTATCCACGTGGCCTGCAAGTTGAGATTTTTTTTTTTTTTAAGGATTGTAAAAACAAAAACAAAGAGGAACATGTAACAGAGACCACATGTGGTCCAAAAGTTTAGAATATTTACTTTCTGGCTCTTTACAAAAAAAAATTGCCAGCCCCTGAACTGGACCACTAATTGCTAATTTTGGTTTAAGAAAAAGGCAAAAAAAAAAAATCCTAATTTCTATTAAATAAAACCTCATATGGAACCAATTCAAATATAAAACAAATAGGTAGAAACTGCTCTTGTTGAAGGGGTAAGAGATTTTAATGGCTGGCTCAGAACCCAGTTTTCTCAGCTTCCCTCTCAGCCTCCTAATGCCTGAATACCTCTGCAGAGCCTTTGGGCTCAACAGAATACGGTAGAAAGCATTGACTGTAGAAGGTCTCTAAACTCTTCCAATGTTAATATTCTGATACTGTTTTTCATAGTAGCCAAGGCTGCTAAAGAACACTCTGGCCTCCCAAGAGCTGAATTTTCTTCAGTAATCTAGTCCAGTAATTATTAACATGTCCCAAGGGAAGGAACAACCACAGAGCTCCAACAAAGTCACAGAACTGTGAGCAAAGCAATTAGATCTTTGCCCTCTTCCCCCCAAAGTTTCGACCAGCTTCCTGAAATTGTCCATTCCAACCCTAAAATCAGTCTTCCTGAAGCTGAAACGGAGCCCCAGGTGGGAACGCCAACCCCCCGTCAGAGGCAGGGCTGGCTTTGGGCTAGTCTTTTCAGTTGCGGAAGGTTTCTTTTTGAATATGAGAAATAAGATTGTGCTTATGCTTTTCTGAAGAATTTGAAAACACAGAAGTTAAGTCAAATGGGCAATTCTTCCTGGGCTGTGTAACATTTCATTCCTTGCCAAAACCAGAGACAAACATCAATTCCCCGTTTCACTGGGGCCCTCCTTTTTTCATTCTAAGGGGAGAAGTTGTGCAACCTCCGAGGGTTATACAAAGGTTTGGTTCACTGTCTTTCTGGCATATTGTTTACAGAATGTGCCTCTGAGGTAATGACCTATATCTCGAAGCCATAATGTGCCCAATGAGCCAGAGCCTCTTCTTTCCTGAAATCCAGAAGGGAATGGGGTGGAACTGATCCTTCTTTCCCAGGACCATTCCACATCCTGGAGATTCTCAACCTCTCCCAAGATTCCACAGATTCCCAAGGCGCTTGCATTTTCAGGATGACCTATGGCTCTGATACTTGGTCCCTGTTAAATTCTCATGGTCTCCTCTGCCCCTTGAGAATTGTCAAGAACCATAGAGCAACAAGCCTGCAAATAATATGGCCAAATGTGGGTCTCTCTATTTCTCCTCTCAGTCCTCTCAGCGTTGCTTTATGCGTTTCGAAGCTCTGCTGTTGGGTGCACACAAATTTAGGACTTCTATGTTTTTCATTACCTGATTTTTTTTTTATTCCTGATAATATTTCTTGCTCTGAAGTCTACTTTGTATATTTTTTTATTAATATAGTTATTCCACTCTTTTTTGTTAGTGTCTGCATGGTGTATCCTTTTTCCAGCTCTTTATTTTCAATCAGTTTATATCATTATATTTAAATTGGAGGCTTGTAGATGGCATGGAGTTAGGTCTTGTTTCTTATTCATTCTGACAATTGCTGTATTTTAGATGGTATGTTTAGACAATTTACATTTAATATGATATAAATGTTGTTGGGGTTAAATATACCATCTTGTTAGTTCTTTTCTATTTAGTTTATCTGTTTTGTATTATTTTCTTTCTGCTTCCCTGTTTTTATGGCTTAGCTTGGGTCTATTGAGTTTTATAATGATTTGATTTTATCTCCTCTCTTGGCTTATTATTTCTACCTTTTCACTTAAAAAATTTTGTGGTTACTCTAGGGTTTCATCAAAGTCTACAAAAATGTTAGTTTATGTGTAGTTTAAAGAATATAGAGTATTATATATTTCTTCCTTACATTCTTGCTCTATTGATGTCATGATTTAACTTTTACATTTGCTGTAAACATAATACATTGCTTCAATTTTGTTTTAGATAGTTAACTTTGAGAGCAATTAAATATTAGAAGAAATGAATTTCAGTTTCTCTTCATTGATTTTATTTTCAGGGCTCTTCATTTCTTTGATCCAAGTTTCTGTTTCATATCATATTTCTTCTGCCTGGAGAAAAATGTCCTTAACATTGTTTTTAGATAAAATCTGTTGCTAATAAATTCTGTTTTTATTTGTCTGGTTAAGTCTTTACATCTATTTGAAGTCATGGTTCTGACAAGTAGTCTGTTATAATGCTTATCTTTTTTATCTGTATATAATGTGTGTATTTGGCTTTGGCTATCTTCAAGATTTTCTCTTTGTGTTCAGTGACTTGACTATGCTATGAAAGACTAGGGGTGCGTACGTGCGTGCGTGTGTGTGTGTGTGTGTATTACTTACCCTGTTTGGCTAATTCTGAATTCTGAGTTTCTTGGATTTTTGGTTTGGTGTCTGTTATTCACTTTGAAGGGTTATAATTAGAAATGCTGGGTTTGATGTTGCTACGTTCATGTTCAGTGCACCAAAGGCTTAGAGACTTCGAATTTCTCTAGTGATGTTGCGTTTAGTGTTGGAGCTAGTTTGCAAAAGGGCTTATCCCAATGTCTGCCCTACCATCTGTTTTGCACCCTGCCTCAGAAAAGCTCTCCACTCTTGTACTCCTGATCTATTCTTCTCCCAGCAGTATTCCACTGCTACTTGTTACCTGCTGCTTGTATTGGTGGTGGGGGTGTACTCTCCTCATTTCTGATTATGCCTCAGTCTTTGGAGGGGCACCGTGTCCCAGGGCCTCAGAGGTGTGACCTCCTCCCTCTCCAGCTGTAGCCTGTACCCTATACTATTCCTGCTTTTCCTTCAGGTGTAGTTTCTTTCTGTTCTCTTCCCCCAGTTGCTGTGGATTTCACCAATGCCCTAATGGCAATGACATTGGTTGTCCTTCCCTCCACAGCATTAAGGTTTTGCTCTGTAGTGAGAGAAGAGAGAAGGGTCTCAGTAGAGTGTAGTGACCCTCCATCACTGGCTGCTCTTCCCTGTCCTCGCACCTGTACATAAAGGGACACTTTCACAGGACTCTTTTCTGCCTTTTCAGTGAGCATGCAGCGGATGGAGTTCGTGGAGAAAAACCCTGAAGAAAATGCAGCATCACCAAGTTTCTGCCGCTTTTTGGGGCCTTCATCATCTCCTCCTGGTGGCCAGTTGCATCTTCTCTAAGTAAGCCAGCACTAGCTTCTGTCTGTCACTGCTAATCTGTGTCTCCATTTATATTTTGGACCATTTGGTTGTCCTGAAACTTCAGTGCTCCTGTAGTGTCAAGAAAAACCGTGAACTGCCCTGGCTGGTGTGGCTCCGTGGACTGAGCGCCGGCTTGCAAACCAAACAGTCGCCAGCTAGTTTCCTAGCCAGCGCGCATGCCTGGGTTGCAGACCAGGTCCCCAGTTGGGGACTCGCAAGAGGCAACCACACATTGATGCTTCTCTGCCTCTCTTTCTCCCTCCCTTTCTCTAAAAGTAAATACATAAAATCTTAAGAAGAAGAAAAGAAAAAGAAAAACCATGAACTTATTTGGCTCCTTTTATGGTTAGTTTGCGAGTGATTTTCTTTTTAGCTCTCTCAGCTCCCTAGTAAAAAGCACGAAGGCAAGTACGTTTAATGCTTATCTATAAATTACTTCTGTGAGGTATAAAAGAGTTCCACCATTTTGCAGTTACAGAAATGGGTGCAGAATAGACCTGTGTATTGGCAGACTGGTTGGTGGCAGTGGGGTGGGGGCGGTGGGGATGTAAGGAAGCATGATAAAGCAGAGGCAGGGTGGAAACTTCCAGTGTGTTGTGCCCAATTCAGTGTAGGTCCACTTAGCTGAGGAAAAATAATGACGATGAGGATGATAACGATGGTAATTATTAAAGATAATGATATAAAATAAGATACTGAGGTATTAAATTATGTCTTTATGTTCTACATTTTTTATTCTCTACCTCAGTTTTAGTTTTCACCTCACTGGACAATGGTCTTCAATGCCTTAAGGACAGAATGCAAATTGTTTATTTCCTATTTTGGGCCTTTGAATTTTGTAAGCCAGGGAGAAGGATAAGGGAAAGATTTGGAGTAAGCAAAACCAATGTTTCCCATTCCTGCAATGAGATCAAATTAGCCTGGGCCGAGGGAGGAAGCTGACTCAGAAGGGAGGGAGAGAGAACTGAGATGCAGGTATTCAGAGGAACGGGCCCCATCCGGTGCTTCCCTCAGTCAAGCTTTCAGCCTGGCCTGGAGGTCGACAGAAACTCCAAGTGTCTTTGTAATTTCAAAACTGAGACAGCTGGCTCCTTCATTTCTGGGTGGGGTCTGGAAAAGCAGTGGGGCCTCCGTGTACCCCTCACTTCCCACATCCCAGCAAGGCCCAGGAGATGTAGATAGGAAGGGCACAGTGCAGACTTCCGGAGCTCCCAGGCACCCCAGTGAGAATCTGGAAGCCCTGCAACAGTTTCCTGTGCTCCCTAGGAAGCCACAGGGGAAGGTTCTCAGACAAATGCAATGCATTTCCTTGGTTCAGAGTAATTCAGGACAGCAGCTGAATTTTTCCCGAGTCCCCAGGGGTGGCAAGAAGGTAGATGATATAGAGTAGGGTTTGAAGCGATCTTTGAAATGATATAAATGATAATAGCAGTGACCTGCTTCGATTCATGGCTGAAGGCCAGTCCCAGTTATACCCTTCTAGGTGGAATCCAGTGTAGACCAGTGAAAGACCTAGAATTAAAAAGGTGTCCCCAAACACCACACAAGTACCACATAAAGGTACCACAGGAGTACCTGCAAGGCAGATGCACCTTGAAGAAAAGGAGGTTGAATGGCAACTGAATGGACTTGATATCTTTTTTGTCAAGTGGTGGAATATATACTCTTATGAGACACTGAGTCATATAAAAATAGATAAATTACAGTTCTTGCCAACTGATTTGCTCCACCAAGATTCTTACCTGCTAAACTTTTAATAACATTTTTATTGCACTTCAACTCTATTTCAGGTATTGAGCTAAGCACGTTATATATGTTGTCCTGTTTAATCCTCTCAACAAACCTAGGTAGATCCCATTAACACTTGCATTTCAAGGATGGAGAGACTGTGGCTTCATAAGGTTAAATGAGTTGCCCAGGATTTCACAGCCAGCAAGTGGCAGGGCTGGAACTCAGGTTAGGTCTTTATAAGCACAAATCTCATATTATTAACCACTAGAATGATACAGGGCCAGAAAGAGGCTTTCTTTTCTTTCTGGGGTCTGTGTTCCTGAAGATACTGTATTTCCTTTTATAACATTGCTCTAACTTCTCTGGTCTGCTTGGAAATAAAATTTATTGCTTCAAATAGTATCCTTTTGGATAAGATTATTGATTTAAGAGCAAACGCCTTATGGGGGTTTAAAGCACTCAGTGTTAGTAGGTACCGTAGCTAAAATGAAACTTCAGATCCTGGAGTTCAGAGGTTCTCTAAACCAGCAGCAATGGCATCGCCGCGGCTGGGGAAATGGGCAGGAATGCAAATTTCCTGGCCTAACTCCTGGCCTACTGAGTCATAAACTCTAGAGATGAAAGCCATCAATCTGTGTTTGAATAAACTCTCCAGCTTATTCTGATGTACGGTGAAGGTTAAGAACGACTTTTCTAGTTCGCTATTGTGCATACAACATTTGACATCTACTGTGCACCAGAATCAGTATGTGTCAAGGAACGAGCCTGGGAAGATTGATAGGGGCCAGATCAAGGTAAAGGATTTGAGTTTTAACCTGTACACAAAAGTTGCAGTGGGGATGGTGGGTTAAGGCTTTAAGCAGAAAAAGGCATAATTTGAATGGCACTTAATTATTCCTTAAGTGCACTCTTTAGTCACCCACCAAATATTTATTGAGTGCTTAAAAGGTGCGGGGCTCTGAGCTATGAATCTGAGCTATCACTCTATCAGTGTTTGGGTGGGCAATAATAACTGCGTGAGAGGCTAATAAGAAGGCTATTATAACAGATCAGTGGAAGGTGACTGGAGCCTAAAGGACATGGCCATGGGGGAGTAACTGACTTGGAGATTCTTGGAACATTACGTGTATTTTTATGAAACTTCATTGGTACCCAGTTTTGTATGAGAAGGTGGATTAGGGCTAAGATGACTCCTAAAGTCACCAATTGGCCAACAGGTGGAGTATAGTGATACTATTAGCTAGATTGGAAATACAGAAGGAGAAACACATGGGATGAGGAGGCAACCACATACTGTGATATGGGATTTCCATCAACCCAACTGCAATGGCTTCACCTCTAATGGGGCCCCATAGTGACTTGGGTCAGTGCGGAGCATAATTAAATCCATTGAAAATATTTTTAATGGCTAGAAAAAAATGACCTTTACATTAAATTGAAATACAGACTATTTGTAGCTTCTACTCACTAGTCTTATTTTGACTAGAAACTCAGAACAAATCTAATTTGGAGATTCCCTGTAGCTGAACTCCCAAAGAAATGTGTGTAAACAGTGTTTATATATCTAACCCTATTGATTCCCATGATCATTTGTTTTCATTTCGGAGCATCTGCAATTTGGCAATGATTCTTCATGCCCTAATTGTCCCCATTACCATTTAGTTCTTCTTGACAGTCTTAATGATTAAAAAGTAAACATTTATATGGATTAATAAAGCTTGCTGTTAAGAAACTCCAGAACCATTTTGAAAAGTGAGTCATCACTCCCTTCTGCAGCCATTTTGTAAACATCTCTTTTTTATCAGGGTTAAAATGAACAAACAAACACACAAAACCTTCACGCTGGCCCTCATTGACTTGTAGGTCATTCCTTCACCCTTTGGGTCTCCCTAACATATCTTTCTCTTAGGTTTTTATTCCTATCCAGAGGACTGCGCCTTACTGCCTCAAAAATGCCTTTACCACATATTTCTCTTACAAAACAGCACCAAGCAGACCTCGAGGCACCAATTATCCTTCTGGCCCCAACATCATTTTTACTGTGCTTGGTCTCTCTCAGTTAGAGTAAAATCAACAGTTAAAAGTCTGCCCTTCACTTCATCTCAGATCTATGGGTTGTTCTAAGTTTAAAGGTCAAGTTTTGCTGTCTCGTTGTTTTGGGGAGGCTACTGATGTGATCCACGGAGAAGGGCAAATCACCTCTGAAGCAACCTTCTCAGTCATGCACAGCCTTGATCTAATCATGGGGAGACATCAGACAAACTCAAATTAAGGAACATTCTAAAAAATGACGGTTAAGTACTCTATGAAAGTGTCAGGGTCACAAAGAATAAGGGAAGCTAAAGAACTGTCACATGTCAGTGAAGACTAAGGAGACATGACAACTAAATGCAACGTGGGTCCTGGCTGGTGGGACTCAGTTAGTTGGAACATGGCCCAGTATACCAGAAAGTTGCGGGTTTGATCCCCAGTCAGGGTGCATATGGGAGGCAACCAGTAGATGTTTTTTTCTCTCTCTCCCCCTTCCTGTCTCTCTCAAATCAATGAACGTGTTTTGTTTTGTTTTTTTTTAATTAAAAAAATAAATAAATAAATGTAGTGTGGGATCCTGAATCAGCAAAAGGACATTAATGGAAAATAACTGGTGAAATCTGGATACATTCTGAAAGTTCAGTTAATAGCTTTATAGCAAATTGAATTTAGTCATTTTGGTAATTGTCCCACGGCTATGTAAGGTGTTAGCATGAGAGGAAGTTGGGCGAAGCCCACATATAAAAACTGTCATTGGATTTAGGGTCCCCCCTAGTCTAGTATGATCTTACCTCAATCTTTACCTTAATTAGTTAGATGTGCAAAGACCCCATCTTCCACATAAGATCACCTTCTGAGGCTCTGGGTATCCATGAATTTTTAGGGGGGCACCGTTCAGCCCAAGACACATGGTTTTATTTTCTTAATCATAGTATTCCAAGTGCCTAGGAGTGTGTCTGGTAAATACTTGCAAAATGCCGGCGGGGGCGGGGGGAACTTATTTGGAGCTGAGTGTTGGCCACTCCCCATGCAGGGCACTCTGTCTGTGGGGCTCCTCATGGCCTGTATCACTCATTCATGCCATCTCCTGGGCCTTACAGGGCTGTGTGTTTAGGACCCCACTTATTAGGTTTCAAGTCCCGCTCGCATTCCCCCCCCCCCCCCCCCCCCCCCCCCGTGAAATAGGGAGGAAGAACGAAGGGCAGTCGTAAGCGGGGAGTGCGTTTGAGAACATAGAAGGGCCGGTGTAACCACAGCCAGGCAGCCTGGGATCCAATCCTGGCTCTGCCGCTCACTCATTAAGGGCTCCAACCACCTCAGTTTCTGCATCTGTAAAAGGGGATGATAGTGATGGGTGCTTTGTTGGGAGGATTAAAGAAGGTGATACACACGAAGCACAGAGCACAGGGCGACGTGCCCCAGAAATGTGAGCTATTATCCAAATGTTTTGGTGCCCAAGGTCAAAAGTTCTTCACACCCCTGGAATACAGATTTCATTTTCTCCCTAGACTTCCAGATAATCTTATTGCACTTGCTTCGGCCAACATTTACATTTTAAATGAGGATCATGCCGGCCTGGTTTCCTGTAATCACCTCCAAATGAGAAATACATTTTCTTTGGAATTAAATATTTAATCACATTATGATATTTTAGTTACTCTAGGAATAGGTGTTTATATAAAGGAACCAAAGACTGAATTGCTTGGCTAATGTATCTGCATCTCAAGCTTGAGACTTTCTTCTATTACATATTCCACATTGCCCCCACCCCCCTTTTTTGGTCTCTCAGTCCCAACTGGCTAATTATTAGCCTTAAAAGCAATATGGTGGAGGCTGAAATTTTGGAAGTAGAAGGGGATAATATTTGAGTTTCAGGAATTCTGTTAAACAACGTACTAATTTGCTAACATTTTTCACTTGATGCTATACAATACGTATTATTATTCTCATTTTACAAATGAATAAAAACTTAAAGATGCTCTGAGAAGCAACTTGCAAGAAGCCATCCAAATACTATGTAATGAAGCTGTTCTTTGATAGAGGCTGTCTGGCTCCAAAATCTCTTATATTCACGATATAGTGCAACGTCCAGCGGCTATGATATAGTGTTAGAGGTGCCATCATGCACACGCACGCACATACACACACTCACACACAGACCATCATGCATTTTTGCCCTGGTACTTTGGCCATTTGAATGGCCAAAACAGGCCACTCCTGTTTTTAAGCTGACTCCAACCAGTTGCCTTATATTTAAACGAAGATAAGGAAATACAGGAAAGATTAGACTGATAGCTCTGGCAATATTTATTTTGCAAAGAAGATTTTGCTCATTTGGGATTAACACTTTTTCTCAAATGCGAAACTAAGTTATGTCTCATGTTTCAAAAGCCTTATCACATAAGCAGATTGATTTTAATAGGGCATATTGGCACATATTGTTATTACTATGCAAATAAGTTTTGAATCACCACTTACCAAAAAAAAAAAAATCTAATTTTCCTCTCCCTCCCCTTCTTTTTTAATTTTCTCCATGCTGGAAACAAATGAGCTAACACTGAATATATGAAGGAATCAGAAAGAATAGGAAACCAGAATTGTGCCTTTTTAACCTTCCAATTAGAAGAACAAAATTATGGGACCAAAAATAACGTAAAGTAGCTAAAGACTTACCAGTGATGGGTAAGGCATATCCTATGGAAAATTGGCTTATATTTATTCCCTGAGGCCTGTCAAAGGACAGACTAGGGATACTAGTTGAGCATTACCGGGATTCAGATGCCTTATTGTTTATATACGTATATTTGTATTTAACGAAAGTACCTATTTAATGAAAATGCCTTCGTGCAGCAATGAAATAGGCTGCCATAGGAAGGTCCAATGTCCTGCCAAAGAAGGTATTCAAATAGGGGGCGATGTCACCTTGTTGGGAATGTCCTGGAGGGGAAACAAATATTCTGGGAAGGTTATTCAAGGCCAGAAAGGTGTCTGAAATGACTTCCAGCCCTGTGATTGTATAATTCACACATCTGTGAGCTAACAGCCACCCATGCCGGGTTTTATTTTCTCACTCCATTTTCAACATGAGCCACTTGCCCCCAGTTATTTGATCTCCCCCACTCGATCAGGGACCTGTGAACTACAGCTCACATGTTGAATCTTGCCAGCCACCTGCTTTGGCACAGCCTTTTAGCCAAGAATGATTTTTACATTTTCCAATAATCAGAGGAAAATCAAAAGAAGAAGACAGTATTGCGACATATGAAAATTATGTGAACTTTCATGTCCAGTGCTCATAAATAAGTTCATTGTGACACAGCCAAACTCATCTGTTTATGTATTGTTTATGGCTGCTCTCCCATTACAACAGAAGAGTCGCATAGTTTGGCATACTTGATAGCCTGCAAAGCTGAAAATATTTATTATCTAGGCCTCTATGAAAAATCTTTGCTCACCCCTTCTTTAGAACGTGAACCTTAGAGAGCAAGGGCTGTTTATCTCGGTAGCCCCACTGTTGGGCATATAACGGTTTCTGTGTTATGGTTGTTGAATGAATAAATGAATGATGACTGTGTTCAGAATTAAGAAAAAAGTCATCAGATCTGTTTATAAATAATTTCTTCTGCTAGAGTCCAACAGAGATCTCTATCCTTCCTCCAAAACAAAGTAAAGGCATATCATAGGTGAATAAGAGGCTCAACCAGGGCTAATACTGAGACACAATGTAACTGCACCGCGTATGTTTACCTTCTGCTCTGACCGGCCTTATCTTACCAGTCATTAACAATTTTGGAAATCACCCTTGGACACACTACAGGTTATCACCTTAAAAACGTAGGACTTATTCAGACTTTGCCGAATTCCCAAAGTACCTCGAGAAACTATGTCTTTTCTTGTCTTAATCAGTTGGCAAATTTAATGCTCCCCAGAGGAATAATTGCGGAGAATTACTCTCCCCTGTCAACACAGAGAAAAAAGCCAGCTCAGCGATTCAGTGACATTTGCTGCGGGTTTGATGAATGTCGACACCTTGCTCCTCCTTCCACACAAAGAGAACATTAATACAGTAAGTCACATTTAAAACAGAAATCTCTCAAACATTTCATCGGCAACACTTTGGAAACCCACTTTAGAATGTCAGCGTTCGTTAAAGATGCTCGTGCTGATTCTCGCTCCCCGATCCCACTGTTTTTAACTATTAGCCGCACAGCACTGATGATCCAGCTGGCACTTCTTGCAGCAGAAAGTTCCCAAGTTGCCTCCCCAATTTGAAGCTGTCAGGAGAAACGCTGCAGACTTGCATTTCCTCCTACAGTTTCGTGCCCTAATTAAAGCAATAAATACGGTTCCCTCCCAGGGAGAAGTAGGCAGGAAGGAAAAATCTCTTCTGAGCCAATAGTCCCACAATGTAGTGGTAGGATTTAAATTCCAGTTCAAGTAGGACAGTGGAAGAACCCTGCACACAGACAGAAGAGAGGAAGGAGGCGGGCGGGGGGGGGGGGGGGGGGGGGGGGGGGGGGGGGGGGGGGGGGGGGAGCATCCCAGCCCTGAGGCCAGAGCAGAAGGTGGGTGGGGTGCTTTCTGAGAGGCAGGGGCACTTTTCACAGGATGTCTCATTTCTCATTAGTGGGGATCAGCCTGATAGGATTTAGAATGACAAAAGCCTCAACAATCATTTGGGTTACAATTTAGTTTATGGAATGGGCCCACGTTTTTATTTATGTGTTTGTTTCATAATCGGTATATTTTGATGTTGAAGAAGGAAAAAATGGAGAATAAAGTTCTTGTACTGTTTTTTACATGACCATTATAGTTCCTTTTAGCCATGGAGAACAGTGTGGAGAAGAAAGTTCCTATGTCATTTTGTCTTCCATCAAGAAACAGGCATCATTATTAGGGGAATATTAATTTTTATATATAAATAAGTAGATTTGGGACCTTAAAAAAATAGAAACTTGCAGTGATACTTTCATATAAAAGCTATCACTTTAACTTGACTTTAAAAGAAAGGGGGAAAATGCAGAGTGCCTTTATTTCTTATTTTCCAAAAATAGCTCTGTAAGGCTGACGAAATGTATCATGATAACTATTTAGTGGTTGGAGTCATCAGGTCATTTTTTAAAATAAATTTCAATTTTCACCCTATCAATTGATTCTATCAAAGGATATCTCAGACCTCCTCTAACTGCTTCTTTAATTGTTAATTTTATTATCTGTATCATTATCTTTATTACATATTGTCATGTGAGAAATCTATTCCATAAATAGGGTTTACATATTTATTTTAGATTTAAAAGGATTCAGCATATACCACTAATATTTTTACTGTAGTTTCTTCAGTTCTGATTTAATTTTTTTTTTGCTTCATGCTTTTTATTACCTGAATTTGTCGCCAAGCACATGTGTGTATCTGTGATAAGAAGGGGTGTTAAAATGCTTCATGTTTGAATATATCTAATTGCTGTCTTTATATTTGAAATACATCTTGACTGGCTTCATTATTTTTAGTCGTAGCCCCAGAACTTTGTAGATGACTTTTGCAACTGAGTGTTTTTCTTGGAAAGAGTATAATGCCAACCTGATTTCCCTCATGACCCCTGAAGGCATTTGTGTTTATGACACCTGACCTTAGTCCAGCTCCTTCCTTATTAAAAACAAAATACTGAAGCTAAGTAATTTCAAGATAGAGCTCTACCAACAGTGTATAAAAATGTTTAATCTTTGCCATTCTGACCAAAAAAAAAATCATATAACACTATTGGTTTAACTTGCATGTCTTTAATTTCTAGGATGAGCTGAACACCCTTTACTAGATTGAGAATGGACTATATTGGTTTTTACAACCAATAAAATATATAGAATTACTGTGTTCTATAGGTTAACCCTACATAGCAGAAGGTCTGTTATACACACACAGATATGATTCTTTGAAACTACAAAGAATGTTAGACATGTAAATCAATATAATAATAATGTAACTGGGTCAATTTAATGAAGACATTGCGAAGGTTAGGGTGTCGTGTTAACCTCAGAAGATCATTGTGGTCCTCGCAGGATGACTTTGGGTTTTGCTAGTAACAAAATGCATATAATACGGTAATGACATTTCAAAACTGAAAGGATGGCAGGATAATCCTAATTCAATGTTTTTTTTAAACAGAAAAAAATCTTTTTAAACAAAAAAATTATATTAAAACCTAATAAATAACACAAACAATGAATCTACTCTAAATAAGTGAACTATGGCAAGGAAGGGATTGTTTCAGCCTGTTTTTTCTCTTTGACTCTCACGTGACTTGGAAAACCACAAGACCCTAGGGCTCGCAGTTTGAAAGTGAACAAAGATGGCACGGCGATTTAACCTCGGAGCCTCTCCTCTGCTTGGAACACGGAACAAAGACAGATAAATCACTCAGAACGTGTTCTCCCACCACAGTGGAATGAAGCAAAAAATTAAAAACAAAGAGATCACTGAAACATCCCCACTCCCTGATAAAGAAGCAATACATATCTAGATCATCCAAATGTCAAAGAATAACAAAAAATATTAGAAAGCATTTTGAACTGAGTAATGATGAAAGTACACCATCAAGGCTATTATCAACAAATCAACAAAAAACAAATGTTGACAAAGATGTGGAACTGCTTTGCGACTCAGCGATTCTACCCCTGGGAGTATATCAGAAGAAACCCAAAATGCTAATTGGAAAGAATATATGCAACCCTATGTTCATCGCAGCAGTATTTACAATATTCAAAATATGGAAGCAACCCAAGTGCCCATCAATAGACGAGTGGTTAAGAAAGCTGCCGTATGCATATACAGTGGAATATTACTCAGCCATAATAAAGAATAAAATCTTACCATTTGTGACTTAAAATCTTACCATTGGATGAACCTCAAGGGTATTATGCTGAATGAAATAAATCAGATAGAAAAAGACAAATACCATATGATTGTACTTATATATGGAATCTAAAAAACAATATAAACAAACAAACAAAACCAAAACAGACTCACAGATGCAGAGAACAGACTGATAGTGGCCAAAGGGGAGGGGGGTTGGGAGCCTGGGTGAAAAAGGTGAAGGAATTTAGAAGTACAAATTGGTAGTTACAGTCATGGGGAGGTAAAGTGCAGCCTAGGGATATAGTCAATAACATTGTAATAACTACACATGGTGCCAGGTGGGGACTGGATGTATCGGGAGGAACACTTTGTAAAGTATATGATTACCTGACCACTATGCTGTACACCTGAAACTAATACAAAATAATATTGAATGTCAACTGTAACTGAAACATTAAAAGAAAGTATAACCATCAAACTATGCGAAATACAGCTAAAGTGATGCTAAGTGTGAAATGTACAGTCTTAAAGAGCATGTATTAGAAAATGACAGGCCAAAAATCAGTCACCTAAGTATCAAACCCAAGAAGCTAAAGAAAAAAATTAAGCCCAAGAAAGTGAAGAAAAGGTAATCATAAAATTAATGAAATAATGAAATAGAAAATAAATTTTAATACGAAATTTAAAAATCAAAAAGTGGTTGTTAGAAGAGTCTTAGACAATTAACAGACTTCTGGCAGAGCTGATCAAAAAAAAAGACATGGGAAAAATTCCCAAATATAGGAGATTAAAATGAGGCTGTCACTACAGATGTTACAGATATTAACAGATAATAAAAGAATATTGTTAACAACTTCATGTGAAAAACTTCGAGAATTTTAGTCAAACTGACATATTTCTAGAAATCCCTAATTACCAAAACTGAACCAAGGAAAAACTATAAGATGTAAATAATCCCATATGTATTAAGTAAATTGAATTTAGAATTTAAATCCTTTCCACTGTATCATCTCTAAGCCTAGGAGTCTTTACCAATGAATTCTTCCTAACATTTAAGGAAAAGTAACGGCAATTTCTTACACTGTCTTCCAGAGATAGTGGGAAAAAAGTGGATGTGGGTATGAATGGGAAAATTCTCATCTCAATGTATGAGGTCAGCATAAATTGATATTAAGACTTATTAGGAGTATTACAAAAAGATTTAGAAACCAACATCTCTAATGAACATAGGTACAAATATCTTAATCTAAATGTTAGCGATTTTAATTCAGCAATATATAAAAGAATAATATAACCAACTGGGGATTTACTTCAAGAATACAAGTTTACCAGTTATGTATTGAGACAATAATGATGTATAACAGGCCACCCTAATACTCAAAGGCTCGAAACAATAAGCGTTTGTTTAGCCTACAAGTCTGCAAGTAGGCTCTGTAGTTCTATTCTTGGCTGGCTTCCTCAAATGTCTCTGAAAACTGCTAGTGGGAGTGTAGATTGGTAGAAAGACTGAAAAAACTCTTTGGAAAATATCTACTAATGCTGAACACATGCATTTCTATGAACTAGCAATTCCACACAAGTATATATCAGAAGGAAATGATATATATGTTCTCAAAAAATGCACAAGATTATTCATAGCTGTACTATCCATAATATTTACAACATGGAAATTATCAGTATACCCATTAAACATAGGATGAATATATAAACTGTGGCACATTCAGACAAGAGAATTCTATTTAACAATAAAAGAATTGTTATAAGCAATAACGCCCATTGTTGAACAAGGAAGCCAGACCTTCCCCCACTCAAAAAAAAAAAAAAGAAAAGAAAAGAAGTATCATTCCATTTATGTTAAGTTCCAAAAAATGTGAAACTACTCTCTGGATTTGGCAGTCAGGTTAGTGGTTACCCTTTAGAAGACAGTAATTGGAAGGGGATATAAAGGAGACTTGTGATTTACTCATAATATTCTGTTTCTGTATCTGGGGTCTGGTTACATGGATGTGTTCAGTGTGTGGAAATTTGAGTTGTACACTTTCATGTGCTTCTCTGCAGATATGTTATGCTCAATTTTTAAAGGATAAGTTTATATGGTTCAAAATATATAGAAAATACAGAATATGTTATATAGAAAACAGGAAAAAATGTCATTAGGGGTTCGAATGGTAAAGCACCAGGTGAGGAAAGCCATTAATAAACCTCAAATGTATACAGCTCTTCAAGGATGTCTAAATACACTTTATTTGTCTCTCTGTATCTAAAATACGTAAATAACTCCCACAAATCAATAGGAAAAGGCAAACAAGTCCTCCTTCAAAAAGGCCAAAGACTGAAACAGGTCCTTCACAGAAGAGAAAATCGTAACTCCAATAAACATAATTAAAAAGTTCCACTTCTTTAGTCATCAGGAAAATGCATAATAAAACGACCATGAAATTGTACTACCCAGACACATGGAATAGCTGAAATAAAAAATATTTGTCAGTACAAAATAGCAGCGAGCTGTGGAGCGGCAGGAACTTTTATGTATTGCTGGTGGGAGTGTAAACTGGTACAAAATTTGGGAATGCTGTGTAGTACTACCTAGGAAAAGTTATATTCGCGTACCTTATAATCAACAATTCCACTCGAAGGCATATGTCAATCAGAAATGTTCCGTTTTCTTATGTTCTCCAAAATCGTGTACGAAAATGCTCACAGGAAAACTACTTGGATTAACCAAAAACATGCATACTAATAGTAGAAAGGATAAATAATCTGTGGTATATTTAAATAATAAAATATATAATGATGAGAAGGAACAAACTATTGCTTCCAACAAAAACACAGAAACATATCACTCATATGACGCTGTGCAAAAGCAGCCAAGGGGAAATAATATGGTCTGTATTATTTCATTTATATGAAGTCAGGACCCAGACACAACTCATTACCAGGGCTAGATGTGTGAATGGTGGTTACCTTCGAGAGAAGGCCAGGGCTGAGTGGGAGATGACAAGGCCTCCGGGGTGCTGTCTCCAAGGTGTCTTTATCACGCTGTGTACATCTTCCTGCACATAGACTGTATTTCCACAAATGTTTTCTGGAAAGTAAATACTCGTGTAAGACAAAAAACAAACAAGCAAACAAACAAAAAACAAAAGCCAAGACCCATGAACAAAATTAAAAGACAAGCCATGACCTGGGAGGGAATACTGATACATACAATGGACCATAGTTTAATAACAATAACATATGAAGAATTCTTCCAAATTAATAAAAAGACAAGCAGTCCCTAAAAATGTACCAAAGATGTAAACAGACAATTCACAGATGTTAATCAAAGGGGCCAAAAAACATATTAAAGAATATTAAATCTCCCAGGCTTATCAAGGAAATGTAGGTTAAAACCTAATCAGACACCTCTTTATATTCACTAGATTGGCAGCCATCTAACAATGCCAAGTGATTGCTGAATGAAGACAGGGGGCAAAGAGAAGTTTCATAAATTGCTGGTGTCTTAATCAGCTCGGGACACTATAATAAAATACCATGGATGGGGTGGCTTAAACAACCCTCATTTATTTTTCACAGTTTTGGAGGGTGCCAACAGTTCTCATGCCCCTTCCTCTCTTATAATTCCTTTTTGAGAGCTCTACCTTCATAGCCTCATCTAATTACCTCCCAAAGTCCCTACCTCCAAATACTATTACATTGGGAGTTCAGGCATCAACACATGAATTTTGGAGGGATGCAAACATTCAGCTCAGAACAATTGGTTGGAGAGTAAATTGGTACAACCCCTTATAGAAGAGCAATTTGACAGTACCCAGCAGAGTTGAAGATGTGCAGACCCCTTATGATCTTTCAGCATAAGAGGTCTCCACTCTCAGATGAATAGTCTAGAGCAGTGATTTCCAACCTTTTCATCTCATGGCACCCATAAACTGATTACTGAAACTCTGTAACACCCCCAAAAATATATTTTGTGCCTCCCGACCAAAAAAAGGTATAATTTTGACTCAGTCACATTGGATGGCTATTGTTGTGTTGGCTGTTGTCTTTTTTTTTTTTTTTTTTTTTTACTTTAACAATGTAAGGGAAAAGAGGGCAGTGTCCCTGACTAAATAGTCAGGTATTGCATGTTTAAAATATACTTGCAGCACACCAGTTGAAAATCGCCACCCTGGAGAAATACTCATATGTGGATAGAAGGAAACATGTAATGATGTTACATACACTAGGAATAAACTATGGAAACATCCAAAATGTTCATTAGTAGGAGAACAGATAAATTAATTATGGTCTAGTAAAATCACTCTACCGCACAATAAATGGATTCCCAATATTTACCAGGTAAAATGAGGAGCTAAGCTGTGAGGGCTACCAGTTTCTAGGCTCCACTGTCTAATTTGGCAGAGGTTTGAAAACTAAGTTCCCCAAGAAATTCTGATACAGCAGGGTCAGGGACAGTGATATGTATCAAAAAGAAAAACACAACACAACAATCTCTGCTTTTCTAGCAGGGATTTAGAATCATCAATATTTAAATTAGAATAAGATGCTAATAAGGCTAGCTTATGTTTCTGATCCACTAGGGTCGTTGAATTTCACAGAGACAAAAAACTTCTGACCAATGGTAACAAACTAAAAGCTTTTCTCCATCATAAAATTAAAGTGTATGAGTATAATTCATTACTGCTATCAAAAAAGCACCCCAGGCCAATGTCCCATTGAGGGCATGCAACAGAGTCACATCATCACACGAAAAGCTCACGGGACTTACGTCTTTGTCAGATCTTTCATAAATGCTAGAATGGGAATTGGCATGCAGAGTATAACTATAGTTTTTAAACCTTTATTTCAGGGTTCTGATAAAAATTTTATGAAACTGAGAAAGAATCTCCAAAAACGCACAATGTCCTGTAATATAAAGATCCTAAACCAATTTAACTGATAAACACAAAACACAGAACAGAATATGTAAGCACAGTATGCAGTATGTCATATGTATGTATTTTAAAAGCAGCTACCACTTATTGGGCACTCATTGTACAATAGGCAGTTTGAAAAGCACTTATGTCCATGATTTTGTTTAATCCTCCAAAAAGCCACATTCCTATGAAACGAACACTGTAACTCTCTCCTAGTCTACAGATGAGAAAACAGACCATGATATTAAGGTGCTATAACTTGATCAAGATTAACAACTGGTTATGATCCTTATAATTCCAAAGCAAGGTTGCATTATAACAGAGCCCTAGGTACTTCTCCCTTTATGACTGCAGTCCTCAACAAAACATTAAAGCTTATGCTTACAACTGCATTTGATATAAAGATGAGTGGAATTCAGGCCAGATAATACTCATTCTTTTTTCCTGTGCTAAACCTCTAGCCAAACTGGCTGAGAGATAAAAAGAGAGAATATATAAATTACAAATACCAGGAAAGAGAGAAATTACTACAGATATTACAGAAATTAAAAAAGAATAAGAAGTATAACAAATAACTCCTATGCCCGTAAATCCAACAACGTTCATTATATAGACCAAATCCTTGAAATCACTCAAGGAAAATATGTATGACCTATATAGCCCCATTATCTAGCAAGAAAAATAACTTACAGTTTAAAATCCTCCAGTAAAGAGAACTCTAGCCCCAGATGATTTCACAGGCTCATCCTATCAGTTTTCAGGAAGAAACAGAATGGACTCTATAAAACCTCTTCCAGAAAATCAAAGAGGAGGGAAATCTTCCCAACTCATTTAGTGAGACCAGAATTGACCCAAGTCAGACAAAGACATCACAGGAAAACGATGGCTCAGTCTCTCTCATGAACACAGACAAAATAATTCTTAAAATATTAATAGATTAAATCAAAATACTAGCTTTATATCGTATGAGTTTCATAGATTGTCTTGTTTTAAAGTCAAATATTTTTTAAAGAAGCAACAAAAATAAATAGTAGTCTTCTTACTTATCTGCTTACGTATCATTTCTGGTACTTTTCAAATGTTTCTTCAGATACAGCTTTCCAGCTTGTTTCATTTCACTCTTACCTGAAAGACTTTCATTCTCACGTCTTGTAATACACATCTGCTGACACAATTCTCTCAGCTTTTATTTGTCAGAAAATGTCTGTATTTTACTTTCATTTTTGAAATCGAATTCCACTAGATATGAATCTAAGTTGACAGTTCCTTTTCATGTATTTTTTGTTACAGCAATTTGAAGATGTCATTGTATTTTGGCTTGAATTGTTTCTGAGAAGAATTAGCTATTATTCTTATTGTTCACCCATATTTAGTGAGTCTCACCACACACCCACTCCCAACCCTGAGTCATTTATAATTTTCTTTTTATTTTAGGATTTCTTTTAGGATTTTTCTCTTTGTTTTGCAGCCACTTAAATATGTTGTACATAAATGTATTTTTCAGTAAATTTATCCTGCTTAGGATTTGTTAGCTTTTAATATTTATGATTGTTATTTTTCATCAAATTTGAAGTGGTATTAAATAATAAATTTCATGTAATTTTTTCCAGGCATTATTCTACCCTATTCTTTTTCAGGGACTCTGATTACATGTACATTATGCTGTTTGATATTTTCTGGGACTCTGGTTACTTGTATATTATACTTGCTTGAAATTTTCTCACAGAGCAATGATGTTTTGTTGTGTTTTTGTTTCAGTCTTTTCTCTCTGTGTTTCACTTTGGGCATTTTTGTAATTGAAACGTGAAGTTCACAGATCCTTTCTTCTGCAGTGTTCACTCTGCTGTTTAGTCCACTAATGTTTTTATAGGTTAACATTTTATGTTTTGATTCATGATCTTTTGAAGTTAACTTTTGTATAAAGTGCAAATTATTGTCAAGGTTTATGTTTCTTGTCTATGCATAATTGTTTCAACATAACATTTTCTCCATTGAGTTGTTTTTGCGACTTTGTCAAAAATCAGTTGGCCATATTTGTATGAGCCTATTTCTAGACTCTGTTCTGTTCTGTCTATCTGTGTGTCTATCTCTTTGCCAAAAGGATACTGTCTTGATTAATGTAACTACACAGTAAGTCTTAAAGTCAGATAGTAGATTCTTCCAACTTTATTCTTGTTTTTCAAATCTAGGTCTTTTGATATAACATATACATTTTAGAACCAGCTTGCCTATATCTCCAAACATCTTGCTGAAATTTTTATAAGATTGTTTATAAACCAAGGGAGAATTGACATCTTTACTGTGTTTCTTCCATCCATAAACTCAGTATGTCCCTCCATTTATTTATATTTTCCTTTGCTTCCTCATTTAGTGTTTTGTAGTTTTCAGCATCTATAATCTCTACACATTTTACATGTATTTTATTTGCTCAGGGCTATTGTAAATCTTCTTGTGTTTTAAATTTTTGTTTTATGTTGTTAATGCTAGTATATAGAACTAAATGAAAAGAAAATAGGAAAACAATCCCATTTACAATAGCACCAAAGAGAATAAAATACTTAGGGATAAATTTACTAAGAAAGTTAAATACTTGTATACTAAAAACTACAAAATATTGATGGAAGTTATTAAAGAAGACACAAATGGAAAGGTATTCCATGTTCATGGATTAGAAGGCTTAATGGACATTGTTAAAATAGTCATCTTACCCAAGTGATCTACAGATTTAATGCAATTCCTATTAAAATGCCAATGGCATGTATTTTTTTTACAGAAATAGCAGCATTCTTCACACTAGCCAAGATGTAGAAACACCCTCAATTTCCATCGACAGATAACCGAATAAAGAAGATGTGGTATATACATACAGTGTAACACTATCCAGTTTTTAAAGAGAAGGAAATTCTGCAATATACAACAACACGGTTGAAACTTGAGAACATTATATTAAAATAGCCGGTCATAAAAAGACAAATACTATGATTCCACTTACATGAAGAATCTAAGTAGTCAAATTCGTAGAATCGAAGACTGAAATGGTGGTTGTCAGGGGCTCAGCGGGGAGGGGGAAATGGAGAGTTACTAATCAATGGCATAAATTTTCAGCTAAACAAGAGAAGTAAGCTCTAGAGATTTTCTGTAAAATAGTGTATCTACAGCCAACAATAAAACACTGTATGGTACACTTAAAATTTATGACAGTAAATTTCATTTTAAGTGTTTTTACCACAACAAATTTTTTGAAAAAAGAAAGCTATATCAAACATATCCTCAGGTGAGGATTTTTTTTAAAAGCTAAATTAAAAACAAAAAGAATCTATCTTTGTCATTGTAGAGTGGGATTTTAGGGTCAATTTCATTAATTGAAGGACAAGTTTTTTTCCCTTAATCTGTGTTTGATATTTGTGTTGTTGTATCCCATGACCTTGTTAAACTTACTCATTAGTTCTGGGACTAGAACTTACTTTTTGGTAGATTCCTTGGGATTTTTTAATATAGGCACTATGTAACTTATAAATAAGAACATAATTTATTTCTCCCTTTCTCATTGGCTTGCCTTTTATTTATTTTTTGTGCCTTATTGCACTGGCTAAGACTTCCAGTATCAGACTGAATAAAAGTGGTGAGTGTAGGTATCCTTTCCTTTTCCCCATCTTGTGGGGGAAGTTGTCAGTCTCTTATCATTAAGAATGGTGTCAGCTGTAGCTTTCTTTGTAGATGTCCTTTAGCAGCTTAAGGAAGTTCCCCTTTGTCCCTACCTTGCTGAGAGTTCTTATCCTGAATGAGTGTTGAATTTTGTTGTTCTTGGGTTGGGTTTTTTTTTTTTTTGCGTCAATTGATGCTCATGTACCCCTTTTTATTTAAACTGTTAATATATATAAACTAATGACTATAAGCTTTATTTACTATAAACCAAAACATAACTGTAATATGTTAAATTATAGTCATAGGTTTCTAAAAAATTCTGAACCAGCCCTGACTGGCATGGCTCAGTGGATTGGGTGCCAGCCTGCGAACCACAGGTTCACCATTTTGATTCCCAGTCAGGGCACATGCCTGGGTTGTGGGCCAGGTCCCCAGTGGGTGGTGTGTGAGAGGCAACCATGCACTGATGTGTCTCTCCCTCTCTTTCTCCCTCCCTTCCCCTCTGTCTAAAAATAAAATAAATAAAATCTTTTTTAAAAAAATTCTGAACCAGCCTTACATTCCTATAATAAACTCTTCTTGGTTAGTAAATATTTTTATTTATGGTTTTAATTTACTAATTGTTTGGGGAATTTTTATATCTATGATAATGAGGGATATTTCTCTGTGTTGATTATTAGTTACTTTGTCTTGCACTGTCTGTGTCAGGTTTTAGGGTTAGGGTCATGCTAGTCTCATAAAATGAGTTGTGTTGTTCCCTCTCTTAGTTGTCTGGAGAATACCATATGAAATTAGGGTTATTTTTTCTTTAAATGTTTGATGGGATTGTCAGTAAAACCACCTGGACCTGGAGATTTCCTTCACAGTCATTCAATATGTATTTTCAAAAATTTTAACTACTGTATTATCCAGCTCTAGAATTTATGTTTTGGCTATCTTGTTTACAGTTCCTAAATCTCCCCTGAGGTTATTTGCCTTTTCATTTACTTTCTTCATCTTTTTTATACATCCTCAAATATGATTACAAAAATATAGAAAGTCCTCGTGTGTTTGTTGCAACATCTGGTTCATCTATGGGTTAGTTTCTATTGAATTTTTTAATAAATATTGCCTAGCTTCTTTCCATGTCTCCTAATATTTTATTATATGAAAGTGTATGTAGAATTACAGTGAAGACTGAGCTATACTCCTGTTTTGTTTGGTTTATCCCAGGGAGTATAAACTCTTTTCTATATGTGATAGCTAAAGTTGAGAAAGTAGCCATTTCACAGTTTACCATGTGAGAAGTTGACCTGGGATTGATCCCCAGCATAGAAAGTTGAAAGTGTTTCTTGTGAACTCAACTTCCAGCTTCCAACTCTGCTATTGTAGTTACTACTAATTAAGAATTAGTCTCTTCTTGTTAATGTTTTATCTGAAATCCAGGGAAGCTTGGGCTGCAGTCTCACCATTGGACTAAACTGTCTCCAGCTGACTTCAAAGCCCAAAAGAGTGCTTGAAAAAATACAAGTTCTTTTTAGTTTTTGGCCTACCTTCACTGCCATTTTTTGCAGCAAAATTGGGGGTGATTATTGGAATGATTATTTCAAGCAAATTGTTAGTGTGTGTGGAATTTTCTGACTCTACTCTATCTCATCTGCTCCCATCATCACCATTAATTCCACAGGCTTTTCTGGACCCAGTAAAGGTAAAGCTTTCTTTTCTTCCTGCCTGTACCCTGACCCAACAATTTACCCTCCTCCCAGAAGCTGCCACTTATGGGGTACTTGTTTCTCATTTATGGGGTACATACTCTGTCTCCCTGTAAGTTAGTTCAAGGCTTCCTTACACACATTCCTCCTTGATAGTCTGACAGGTAATGTGGTGGTTACTTTTATGTGTCAGCTTGACTGGGCCACAGGGTACTCACATACTTGGTCAAACATTATTCTGGGCGTGCCTGGGAAGGTATTTTTGGATGAGATTAACATTTGAATCTGTAGACTGAGTAAAGCAGATTGCCCTTCATACACACAAAAATGCTGACTCTCCCTCAAGAAAGGAGAAACCACTTCCGCTTGACTGCTTTGAGCTGGGACATCAGTGTTTTCTGGCCTTCAGCCTCCAACCGAAACTTTGGCTTTTCTTGGGTCTCAGGACTACTGACTTTCAGACTGGACCCACGCATCAGCTCTGCTAGGTGTCTAGCTGGCAGCTGAAAACCTTGGGCCTTCTCAGCCTCCAAAATCACATGAGCCAATTCCATGTATATAATTACATATGATGAAGGGTTAAAGGGAGAAACATACTTATGTTAAAAATATAGAGAAATAATAGATAGATAGATAATAATACAAGAAAGACCTATATTTGGTTAAATTGCCATGCCAAACAGGATCCCCTTTAGTGAGCAAAACTGTGAGAGTTTCAATGCCATTTTTATGGGGATTAACAAAAAGAACTGGAAAACAGAGCTACTTTTCAATAGTTGCAAGATTGTCCTCATGTGAGGTATTAGAGTTGTTCTTAGTTGTTCTAGAGAGCAGAACCGGAGCCAGAGAGCCAAAATTTAGGGAGGGCTATTTTAATTAATAAGGGAGGGCTCAGTGAATTCGTTCAACAATTGTGCTTTGAGAGCCTAGTACATGACACTGTCCTGGGCTTTGAGATATGTCAATGAACAAAGAAAACCAACTCTTTCCCTCTGTCTAGCAAGATAAGTTTAAGTAAGGTGACATCTAAAAAATTAATGGAAGGAAAAAGCTGAACTGTCAAAGGTGGGAAAGGTGACTCTTAAGTGATGGAATCCCATGACAGAATCTTAATCATTGCTGCGCATGTTTTTGAGGAGTTTTAAATATGGAGACAGTTGAACCAGGTGACTTCGGAAGTTTCTCCTCACTGTTGGATGCTTTGAAATCTTTTGACAATTCAAATGATCCATAAGAAACATCAAGACATCGCTGAAGCATTCGCCGATAATTAGAATGGACTCCTTGGATGTCAAAAGAGGAGGTCACTGCCACCAATAATTTCATTTCAACCTCAGGTTGCACCACTTCCCCATGCTCTCTCTGTCTTAACTAAAAATCACATCCTCATTCCTTGACCTCTAATTCTAAATTAGGTCCTCTTTCTACTTTATCTTTTTTACCTTTTACTTTCCCTGCTCAGCACTCATCACAGTTTGTAATCACACTCTTTCTGAGTGTGATTATTTGTGTAATGTCTATTCCTCCAGTAATCCACAGCTTCATGAGAGTGGGAACTGTGTCTATTTTCTTCGCCACTTTGTACAAAGGACCTAACTCAGTCCCTGACACATGATAAAGTGCAATAAATATTTATTTGGTGGTGAATGACAAGTTAATTGAGTAGGATACCTGGAGAACAAGAAGTGTTAATCTCCAAGTTATCGAGAGTGTTGAGTGACTGGCTTAGTTGGGAGAAGCCGCAGGGAAAGGAGGAATTTCCCCAGGGCAGGGTCTTTTCATCGATTTCCCTATATTCTTGAACACCTAGAACTCTGGAATGCCAGAGCTAGGAACTTATCTAATGCCTCATTTGACAGAGAAGAAACCTTGAACACAAGAAGAGGAACCGGCTATGAATATCATGAATCCATGGATACACAGGGAACATTTTAAGAGCTATTTTCAGAAATATTTTGGAAAACACAGACACAAACAAAAACCACCCTCTCTATCCAGCTTAAGTTTGAAATTCGTGCTCAGTTGTTGATCCAAAAGTGGATGAAGATGGGAGAGAGTGGTGCGGGGGGTGGAGGGGGGATGGGAAAGGGAGGAGGTGACCTCCGCTGGAGGCCCAGCCCCCAACATGTACAGAGTGCCCCCTGGCCACGTGCACAGTGTCCCATGGGGCCAGGGTGCTGAAGGGGACTGTGGGGCGTGCTGGTGCAGAGCTGAAATGCTGACAGCCCTGTGATTGCAACGGTCACCACAGTAACTTTCCAAAACCTCCCACGGTGGGGGTGGGGGAGGGGAAACCCAAAATCCCAAATATAATTTAATTTCCAGAGTAAACACTTTCATGTAAAACTGGCCAAGGCTTTCCTCGAGGCGAGGCGGCTTTCTTCGGCATTACCACACTGCCCCCTTGAGCATTCTGCGGAAACCCTGCACACAGCCCGCTGCAGCCGCCGGGAACGTCCGAAGAGACTGTCCAGGAGCTGGGAGACAGACCAAGGGAGGCTGCGATCTCAGAGCGCAAATGAGACGCAACAGGCTTAAGTGGCTTGTGTCTCTGAAGTGGGCTGAATGCGAGTAACCCCAACACTCTTTGTTAGGAATGTTTCACTGATCTTGAAAGACCCATCAGCAAAGTGCACTGTAAGTGGTAAAAATCAGGGATACCCACCAGCGATCTAAGAGCCAAAAGAGGAACCTGCTCTAACCACCTCCCCTGGGATCCTGCTCTGAGTCCCAGCCTGGCATGAGGCTGGTAAAGTTGCTCAGCATTATTAAGAGTTTACTCCATGGTCGTGGCTGTGCTATGTCTATTGTATATATTCTTAACTAATCATAACAACTGTCAGGTGGAAGGTACCATTTTCTGGATTTTACAGAGAGAACAAGACAGAGATTCTGGAAGTTAGCTTTCACATAACCGTGACCAGTAAATGGCTGAGCAAGAATTTTAGCCGAGGACTGCGGGGCGATGCTGTGATAACAGGGAGAACCCAGGCTCCAGTTCTGCCTCTGTTGGAGCTGTGACTTCCCACCAATGCCTTCCTGTCTCTAGACTGTCCATTTCTCCTGCGCAAAGTGAAGGATTGCATTAAACCACCTCTAAGTGACGGGTTCCCCATCACTTCACCCTTTAACCTCTACGGGTTAAAACTCTAAGCTTCTATGAAGCTAGGGCATTGACAGCTTAACAAGAATTGGTTTAATAAAGCCTTCCAAGTCAATTAAAAGCACTGAAAGGAGACACAAGATAGGAAGGTTCTCATGGGTAGCAGTACAGGGATGGAGGTCAGCTTTGCACAGGACACAGTGATGGGGAGCCCGAAGCCTGGTAAAATCAGATGTGGATGGAGACCTCCAGAGGACAGGTTCAGACGTGTGTCCTATATTCAGATTCTACCTGCTTCCTAATTCTGACACAAAGTGGCCTTGAACAGATCAGGTTGTTAGCTGGTCCATCTTAGATAAAAAAGAAAATATTCTGCCATATATAATTTGATCAGTTTCATTTGTAGAATAGTATCCATTCTGATTAGAGTTCATTTGAAGACACTGAGGATACAACATTAAAAAACTGTGGAAGTAAATGAAATTGGAAAACCTTTATTTCTTCCCCCCTCAAATCTGTCTCCTGCAGGGTTGTGGAGAAGACAGTAGGGCAGCGTAACTGCTCATAATGAACCACCAAGCTTGAAAAATTGCTTCTTAAAATAATAATAGTTAGAACTTACTGAGCCCCATCTTTGTCACAACATTAGTTTCATAATTGTCCAGAAGTTGCCAAGTTCTCACTCCTCTTCTAGCAGACACTGCAATATTTGATACCTTTAGGGCTTTGATTCGATCTCTCTCTCTCTCTCTCTCTCTCTCACACACACACACACACACACACACACACACACACACACACTGATCCACTATATATGCAGGGGACTACCATCCTATTCTAGGATCTGGGGTATGAGTTCATTTCAACTTGCTCTCAAAGAATTCTTAGTCAATAGCATGAGAAAGCAAAAAGGGCAAAACCATTACATCCCAGTCCGGGAAGGGTCACGAGAGTGTTGTGCGGGTTGCTGTGAGTCTTCTCACCCAACTTGACCTGATAAAAAAGAGAGGCTAGGAAAACTCTTCAGAGGAAGTGACAAACACAATCGAGTAGGTGAGAGAGGGAAGGGTGTTCTAGGCAAAGGAACTGTAATGAGTAAAGACACTGCTGCATGGAACAGTGTGATTGTTTAGGGAATTGCCTAAAGTTGTTCTGGTAGCCAGAAGGATGCCTGCAGACAAATTTGAAGAGACAGAGAACAGATCAAAATGACTTTGCAGCATATCATATGCCATTAAGTTCACCCTAAAGGAATTGTATTCTAAAAGAATTTGGAAGCTACTGAGGGATTTTATGCAATGCAATCAAATGCAAAATCAGAAAACATTTCAAAGGCCTCAGTGCCCAACACCTGAGAGAAAAAAGATTGAGACCAAAAGAAATAAGCTAATATGACAATGAGAACTAATACAATGAGAATTAGAATTTCCTTCGGCTATTGACAGTTTCTAGGTTTTATCATTATAGGATGGCCCACGTAATCAAATCTGTACTTGATTTATAATGTGCTTGCAGGGTGCTGATAGCACCTAGGAATCAGCTTCTTGGGTTTAGAACACTCACAAACAGTAAAAAGTTCCATCTTCTTTGTATCTTCTCCACTTTGACAGTACGTGGTCATTCCACACTCGCTTTCCAGGTCCCATCTTATTTAAGTGTTTCCCTCTTTGCAGTTAACTGGTCTACAGTCAAAACAACTCTTCCCAGAATTATAGACAGGGTGAGCTCCTCTTTCACCCACCCTATCTAAGAAATTCCAGTATCCTTCTCCAGTTTTCATTTGGAAACAAATGCCACTAAAAAAAATGTCTTTGAAGAGTCTGAAATCTATAAAAAGGAGGGCAACATAAACTGAAAATAGAAATGGAAAACTTATTTGTTTTTTCCCTTGAGCTCTTATGCAGACAAGGAATTATGATGCAGCCTCACTGGCCGACCATAAATTGTCCAATTTCTTCACGCCTCCAGGCTGACGCCAATCTGTCATCGGGATCTGGTCTTGATCTTTCCAGTCTGGTTCTTCACTTTTTAAACTGAAGCCTGACTCTTTATGGTCTTTTTCTGATTAACTTAAGATCTGGCTCTTCTCAGTCAAACTTCTGCCCATTCAAGAACTGATCTGACAACACAGTATTTCCTGGGACTTCCAGAAACTCAATGAAAATCAGGCAATGGAAAAAACCACATAACTCAAACCAAACAGTTCCCATTTGCTCTGAGATTCAGGAACCACTCCTTGATAATATACACCTGTACTTACTCAAGTACCACTTCAGTGGGGACTTTCCTGACCACTTTATTTGCAGATGCAACCTGTCCCCCATTCTACTTGTTTCACCAAAATTCTTATGTACCTTATTATCCTAACATTTTATTTATTTATTTAACCCTCACCTGAGGATATGTTTATTGATTTTAGAGGCAGGGGAAGGGAGGGAGAGAGAGGGGGAGAGAGAAACATCGATCTGAGAGAGAAACATTGATCAATTATCTCTCATTCATTCATTCACACCCTGATTGGGGACTGAACCAGCAACCTCTCAGTTTATGGAACGATACTCCAACCAACTAAACCACAGTGACCAGGGCTGTAACTTATTTATTTTAGTTATTGCTTATTGCCTGCCACCCATATATGTGTGTATATATAAAGAGATGTATAATCAACACACACACACATACTCATTCTCACCTATATTTTAATAAGAGGACTGGCTAGATAGGTAAATAGAGATGAGGATAAAGGTAGGTAGATAGGTAGGCAGGTTAGTAAGTAGAGACACATTTGTGTTTATATGGATTCACTGACAGAGATATGATAAGAAATTGAAAACATTAAAACAGAGTCAGCCAGAATGAGAATTGCATAGTGCATGCCTCTAGACACAAAGTTTTCTGTATAAACATTAAGCGTATTCAATCGAACAATTACTTAGGAAGTCACAGAAGAGCGTTTGTCACTCAGACTCTTCCAGGCAATCTAGACTAGCCTCTTGTGCTCACTCTTTGGGCTGCCCTTGGGATGTCAGGCTGCCATCCAGAACCAGAGACCTCACCATCAGCTTCACTTGGGGAAGTGAGATCGAAAACTGGAGTGTGCTCCTTGGTGGGGCTACTGAGGGTGGTGAGGGGAGTGTTATCACGCCCCACCTCTAAGACTAACCCAGTAGAAACATAATCTAAATACAACCCTGGTGAGACTTCAAATACCCTGGGACATCTCCATGGTTACTCAGCTCCACCCCCGACCTTCTCACCAGTTGGCCACCTCAAACCCTCTATGGAAATCCTAGGGTCACAAGGTTCTTCTTTTCCTGGATGATCCACAGTCAACAATCGAAACTTCACTCTGGCAGCCTTCTGACTCTCAATGGCTCAAGTGCTTCAACCGTCAGAGCACTTTTGAAGCTTTCATCCTGAAAAGAGCCACTATTTAAATGTATTTCTCTCAAGAAATCTCCCTATACTATGACTTCAAGTGTCCCTCTATCTCTTTCTGTATTTTACACACGCATACACACACACAGAGGGCTGGAATTATATAAGCATTTTTTCCTTTTGCAAGTAAAGGTGCACAAATGTAGGGTTTATTCCATTTCCACCCTAGGGAATCGACATACTCATGTTGTGTGCAATCGGTATGTTGCTATGGTAATGATTATGGTTTTATATTAAGTAGCAAGAAGATCAGCAGCGAGAAAACTGGCTTTATTTACCTATTTAGCCCCGCGCCCTCGCTCCCTCTGCAGTCCCTGCGCTGCGAAGTCTGCCAGAATTCCTGGCTGCAGATGTAGTTTTGCCGTGACCCTGATCTCAGTGGCCACTCTTGGCCACTGTGGGCCGTGCAAAATAGACCAGAGCCTGTTAAGTCACTGCTCCCACTCTTCGCTCTGGTCATACAATAATAGGAAAAAACCACGGCCAAGGAGGCTTCATTTCCCTCCCTGCTCTGCTGGAGATGCTCTTGTGAATTTATATGTCTCTTTTTTTAAACCATGAGCCTCAGCTTCCTTCTCAGCAGGATGACAGTGTTAGACCAAATGCTTTCCGGATGCCCTCCAGCTGTAACATTCTGCACGCCAGGGGTCCGCCACCTCCGGCCGCGGACCAGTAACGGTGCCGGCCAGTTAGGAATCGTGCCGCGCCACAGGAGGTGGGCTTGAATGTAATGTACTTGAATCATCCCTAAACCATCCCCCACCCGCCCGGTCTGTGGAAAAATCGTCTTCCACAAAACCAATCCCTGGTGCCAAAAAGGTTGGGGTCAGCTGCTGTGCGCTGTAGTTGAAATAGCACAGCCTGTGGCAACAGACCTGGATTTTAATCATGCAGGGGCACCATGTATAACCTCCGACCAGTTCGCCTCTCTGAGCTGATGTTTTCCTTATCTTTAAATTTTTGTTTAAATTGCTAGTTGTTTTCTGGGTTGCAATGAGGTCTGGGATAATGTATGCAAAGAGTCTCGTCAGCATTAGATATTTAACAAAGAGTACCATTGGGTATGTGTTTGGTCGGCCACTTGTCACTCGACCAATACCACTGAGGGCCTAGGAGGCTCTGGGTGACAACAGTGAGCAAAACAAACAAACAAACAAACCAAAAAACAGTGCTAAGGTTTCCCTCATGGAGCTTGCAATCTAGTTGGGGAAGAGAAATTAGAGACAAATACAAAATTGCAATGGTAATACGCACCAATATGGAACTATTATAAAAGCTCATGCTAACATGGGATGCTGGTCAGAGAAGCCGGAAGAGGCTCCCTGAGGAAGTGACCTCTGAACAGAGAAATGAAGTAGGAATGTAAGTTAACTAAGCGAAGAGAGCGGGGCAGAATGTCCGGAGCAAAGAGGAAAGCAGGGACAAAGCCCTGTGGCAGGAAGGAGGATGGTGCGGCCAGTGGGCTCTGAGGATCCACTGTGACTAGAACTGAGAGGCTTCAAGCCAACAGCTTCAGAAGGTTTCAGTTATAAGTTAGCTATCGATCCATGATAAATACACTCTACCAAAACCTGGTTTTAAAGAAGATGCTGCTAAGGCGGCATATGTGGAGACATGAATGATTTGAAGGTTCAAAATGTTTTACATTCCAGAATAACCTAGAGCTAGAAGTCTTAATCCAAAGACAGGAATCTGAAGAGTAGAACTTCCAGGCAACAGCGGGCAGGAAGCAGGGTCTTTTGGATGACGGGGAATTTTCTAATTCCTTCTAAAATCACATTGTACAAGGAGGGTCCAAAATTGTTCAGTGGGTGTCAAATGCAGGCATGCATTAGAGTCATGCTTGTAAACAATACAGAGATCTGTGGGTCCACCTCCAAGTTTAGGGTTTGGTAGGCCGGGGGTGGGCATGAGAGTTTGCCTGTCTGACAGTGTCCCAGGTGATGTCGATGCTACCGATCAGGGGCCACAGTGAGAATACTAATTCTGAAGTCTGGCTTTACTTAAAGATACAGTGCCAGGTGGTGTATCAGAATGAAAGGGGTACCCTGGTAACCCAAAGACTTTTTCTCAGTATGGGAGGATTCTGCAGGTCAACTGTTCACATTTTAAAAGCATGTGGAGAAATTTAGAGGAAGTATGTAGAAGGCATGATTGAAGTTCCTTCTCGGATTGCTCCCATAGAAATAGAAATCCCGGAGGAGCTGGCTTCCGAGTGCGTGTGTACGTCTTTGGGTCTTAGGTTCCTTGTCTAGGAAATGATAGTATTGAATTACTTTATTTCCTAGGTCTTTCTTGGCTCTCACATCCTCAGACCCATGATTTTCATTCAACCTTTGCTTCTGAAACTTTCATAAGTGATTTTTTTCCTAAGAGACCACATCTAAACACCATCTCCAGCTGCCTCATCCCTACCCTGTAGAGGGGCCGAGCGGCAGTCAGAGTGAAACATGCAGTGCTGTCAGTCTTCTCTGGGGAACACAGGGCATGACAGAGAAGCTGCAGCCTCCCAGAGGGGAGCAAGTGTCTCTTCACACTACTAAGCCAGTCCCTCTGAATTGTGGGACTATTTAGAGCCCCCTGCTCCCAAAATGCTCGGTTTCTCTGGTGGCCCTGACCAAAACACGCGAGCAGTTGTAAATCGTGCTCCAGTGGCCTGGACCTAACAGAACAGGATAATGATTGAAGTCAATGATTGACTTCACAAAAGTTTGTTAACCTGCCAAACATGTCAGTGATGGAATGTTCCCTCGCGCCCAGATAGCTCAGGAAAGACATTATTTGAAAGATGTATGAATTAGCCCTATTCTTAGGAATTACACACGATGATCCTCAAAGGTCTAAGAGCATAAGGCATCATATAAGCATAGAGGACACACTCAGGTCTCGTCCACAGGCAGTCATTCCACCAGGCCATCTTGCCTTTGGAAGAACTGGAAGCAGAGAGATAACAGGAATGTGCTGCAGGAAAGAGACTCCTAAGAGCTGGGGCTGGAGCAAAAGAGAGAAGGACGGTTTGCTGTGTTCCTCATTCCAAGCCTTTCTGGACTAGAAGTTTCTGTTCTTCTTTCCCTCTTCAAATGTGCAGAGGCAGTAACCATTTAAGAAGAGCAAGTCTGAACGTGGAAGAAAACAAATAAGATGAAGGATAATCATGTATTTTGTGCTAGCCAGTGTCCTAAGCACTGGAGAATCACAGATGATTGAGACACTGTCTTTGTCCTCGAGGATCTTGTACCCTCATCTGAGAGACATTGAAAAATAAAATTCCAATAGCATAATGACAGAATGATGACAGTGAGTAATAAATGTGGAAAGGAAAGAGAACAACCCAACCTCACTGGTGTTTTACTGATTCAATAGTACATGTCTGATTAAAAAGGGTTAAAAGTCCAAAACGTTTAATCATAAAGTTCCATGCACCCTTATGTCACTGCAGCATTATTCATGGTGACCAAGACATGGAAACAGTAGAATTGCCCTTATATGAATGATTGGATAAAGAAGATGTGGTACATGTATACAGTGGAATGCTGTAACGCATCCCATTCCATTCCGAAAAAGACGAAATACTGCCATTTGCGACACCATGGATGGGTCTTGAGAATATCACGCTGAGCAAAGTAAGTCAGACGGAAAAAAGTCAAGAACCATGATCTCACTCATATGTGGGATATCAAGCTAAAAGCAACAAATGAACAAATAGGACAAACAAACAAACACTCACAGACACAGACAACAGTATTGTGATTACCCGAGAGAAGGGGAGTGGGGTTGGGTAGTAAAGGGGGTCAAGTATATGGTGACAGAATGACTTGCTTTGGGTGGTGGGCACACAATGCAATATACAGATGATGTATCATAGAATTATATACTTGGAACCTACATAATTTTATTAACCGATGCCATCCCAATAAATGTAACTGAAAGAAGAGATTAAGATGTTCCTTTTATAAAGGAGGCCAGCCTGCTGGCTGCAAGAAAGGGAGGGACTGCCCAGATAACCGGTCTCAGGCTGGAGTTGTGTGTTGCTGGAGGCAGGTTTGTAGGAAGACAGGCTTCACCAGAATCCCCCGAGGTATTTGTTAATAGCTCAGAATTTTGGACCTCTCCTTTCATCCAAAGCATCCACATGTCTAGGAGAATGAATCCTTATGAAAACGTGAGGGGCAGAAGGAGGAACAGAAGGATCGTGAACAACCATCTCCAGCCACCCCTCAGCTGCTTCCTTGGAACCAAAAAGTCAGCATGCAGTGCGGGAATGAGAATTTGCCCTATCTAAAAGATACAGATTTTCCTGGTAATAGAGAATACATCCATACTGCTAGACAACAGAGATTAAATATACACCGTTTTCCATGATGACTTTTAGTAGCATGAGAGTTTGAAGTATGAAATACATAGAAATAGGCAAGATAAGATATGGACCTCTGCATATAGTTAACGTCACTACATTTGAAACGTACTAGGGAAAATAGATTTATATGTTTTGTAAATACCTACAAGGCTGTGGATCAGTCACATTCAGCAGCAGATAACAAAATCACCCTTGTTACTTTAATGAGCCAGGGACTTGATACAAGGAGTTGGGAGCTTACAAAGGTGCTGGAGCACTGGCAAAGAAGCTCCATGCTTTGCCTGCAGGAAAGACTTTCAGAGCCATGGCAGAGGACTGGCTTGCTAGGGGAGCCCTGCCACAGTCAGGAAGCCAGGCATTCAGGAAGCGGCCGCCAGAACTGTACCATTCCAGTTAAATGGATGTCCCCCAGCCCCCTTATCTCAGTTCCTGATTCACCGCTTGTGGGCAAATGCACCTTACTGTAACCCTAAGGAGTCTGGGAAATATGGTGTTTAGGTAGTAAACTAGGAGTCTGTTGGATCAGACATTGAGTGAGGCAGGACTGATACACAGCACTTCCTGAAGTTATTTAAGGCCACAGAACCATTTTCTTAAGAAGCATCTGGAGGACATGTTTTTGGAAAGGCTGACCCGGTTCTGCCCCCTCATTGATGAGGAAAAAAAAACAAAACCGAAATGCCCGAAGGGGTTGGCTGCTTGGCTGCCACCACCCGATGAATTAGCAGCAGAGCAGGGATGGGGCCCGGTCTCCACAGTGCTGGTGGTGTAGCCTTCCTGCTTGCAGCTTTCTCTGCAGCCCTTCTCTCCATCCCAAAGGCTCCTGCCAAAATGGACCATTTGGAAAATGGTCCTCTGGAACCAAAAGTAAAGACTCTTAGGGAAGCTTGAACTGAACTCCTGAATTATGCAACAATAGAGCAAGCTAATAAGCTCTCCTGAACCTCCAATTAAGTACAAGGATAATTATACCCTAGAGGTAGGAGAGCAGCTGAGACTGGGAGCCTTACAGGAACTGTCAGTAACTGAGTTCCTTTTTAAATCTGGTGTTTCCTTCTAGTTCCTTCTGGGGGAAAAGGAGGAGGAGGAGGAGAAAACCATTTGGTCTCAGCTGTCTTTGGACAGCTTGCAATAGATTAAGTGAACTCTTCTGCTGTTGTGGCTGGAGGGCAGAAGCCCACTGCTCCTGCCCTACACACCAGACCAGAAGACAAGATGCTCAAAGCCAGCAAGAAGTTTTTCCTGCCTTTATACTGTTTTGACCTGAGGCTTTTAGCCACCCCTTTTGAAAGTCTGATTTTCCTCCTGCGAGGCAGCCCACTGCTGAGAGCAAGTTGTTCTCCCAGAAACCTTTCATCACGGCAACCGCCATCTACTGGCACCCTCTCCCCTCCCCCCCATTATTGAGACCCTTAGTCATTCTCCGCTCAGCACTTGCAGATGTGTTTTGCACAGCTTCATTTATTCTGATTTAATTACATCGTGTGTTACCCTCCAGTGCAATGGTAGTCCTCCTAAGATACCTCAGATTATTAAAAAAGAAAAGCAATTGTTTCCGTGGTAGAAAGGAAAGCCTCTGTCAAATTCACAATAACGATGTTATCTTCCCCATCGGAATTCGGAATTTCATCAACCAAGTTTCATGTTTAAGATGACTTGTGCAATTTCATGCTGCAGGCTGAAAATGATAAATTGGTCAAAACTGACAAAAACAAAGCTAAAAAAAAAAATCACTGAGTAGCCAGAAAATCAGACCCAAATCAACATGTTCCCAGTCTATCAACAAAAGCTGCATTGCAGGTAACTGTGAGAGGTAAACAAAAATCAAAAAGAGGTAACAAGGGAGCAGTCCACCACTGAGGCCCAGCAGCGGGACTTGGTGCCCTAGCTCTCAGCCACGGCACAGTCAAATCCCTGACAGATCTGAGAGCCCCGCTGCCCAGGTTGAAGCCCAGATCAATTAAATGGGGAATCTCTGGGGCTGGACCCAGGCGTCAATATTTTCAGAGCCTTCCAGGGATTTCCCAATAGTCATCTGGGAAGCCACTACTTTGGGATCACAGATGATTATCAATAGCCATTCGAGTAGCACCAATTTTACACTCCATTCGACACATTACATCTATGTGGGATAATAAAAACACAGACAGTAGGAGACATGCCTGGAATACTTTGCAAGCACGAAACACTTTACAAAATAAAAAGCAATTTCACATCTCATTTAATTTTCCCATTAGCCCCATGACTCCTGGCCCTGTTTGTAGATGAGAAAGCGGACGCTCAGAAGAGCTGAGCGCTTTGTGCTGTAGGGAAAGAACTGGGGAACACGTCTCACCTTTTCCCAGAGGGGCAGAATGGAGTCCATTCTTCTCAAGAACACAACATGCTTCCCCTCCACTTCGAACTCCTAATCCCAGGGATGTGTCTTCTAATGCGGAACCCTCGGACACTGAAGCGGGGCCAGTGCTCTGCCACCCCCTTAGTAAGACCTGCTGGAGCATGTCTAGTAGATGTCTTTAGAATGGGGGTGAGCCGGTTAACTAACACTGCATAACAAGCCGCCCTAACATTCAGTACCTTAAAATAATAATCATTTATTAATGCACACAATGCCATGAGCTGGGCATTTTTGCTACCCCGGGCCAGATTTCGCTGAATTCAACTGAGCTTACTCATGCTCCTGCAGTCAGTCAGTGGGTGGGCAACGGGCTGGCTGAATGCTGAACTGGGGTGGTCTCATTCACAAATCTGGTGTTGGCTGGGGCGACTGAACCTCACGTCTCTCGGTATGCAGCAGGCTGGTGCTTGTTGTCATGGCGGTTGGGCAAGATTCTACGAGAGTCTCAGAAGCCTGCGAGGCCTCTGAAGGCTTAGACTCCACAGTGGTGCGCTGTCATTATTTGCATTCAACTTGCCAAAAGAAGTCACTCACAGTTTAGCTCAGGTTCAAGGGGTAGAGAAATAGACTTTGTCTCTTTAGTGAGAGAAAGTGCTGATACATGGAGTGATGAGGCATCTTGACTGTTTTTGGGTTGGTTTTTTTTTTGCCATCTCCCGAGAAGGGATATTTAGTATCTGTTGTGGTATATCGATATGGCTAATTCACGTTGTATACCTTAACAAACAGCTCAGAAATCTCAGCGTCTTTTTCTTGTTCACGCCTCAGCCTGATAAAGGCTAGTGTTTTGGAAAGAGAAAAATCTCTGGTTCAAGGAATTTTTCAGGGCTGCAGCTTTGATTCTACCTTCTCCTAGATCCTCAGAGTTTCCCTTCAATTGTTTCGTACATAGCTGTCGGGTGACAGAGGAGTGCTTGAAGGGTCACGCAGGAGATTTTGGACAGGAGGCCCGGCTTACATCGCTTCCATCCTCCTGAACTTGGCTCAGATTTCATTGACCATCTAGCTGCAAAAGGAAGCTTCCTTGGTGCCCAGGAAGGGAATAAAATTAAGTTTGTCTCCATTGCCTTTATTTTTGAGGCTTCGGTCCAAAATCCAAGGCCATAAAAGTTCCATTCTATATCCTGTCCAGCAAGTTCAGCGATTTTTTTCTCCTCTCTAAGAAAGGAACTGCTAATGTTGTCATCGGTTTGTTTATTTGTTCGTTTTTTTGCTTCTTTTCCTGTTTTTTTTTCAATCCTCCAGAGATGGTTACCTGCATGAGACATTCAGTTCCTTCAGATGGGGGAGTTTAAGGGGATCCAGTAAATGCCCCAGAGTCACTTTCTGTTTCTGGCGGATCGACTCTTGGTGTGGACTTCTTTTTGTATCTAAAACGTCCAACCTTTCACACTTATAGGTACCTGTGCCTTCCTTGAATTTGTGTGTGTGCCAGAGGAGGCCACAGGAGGCTGCACTTGGGCATAGCTCCTTCTTGACCCTTCCTGACACTGTATCACTGTACTTACCAAGCTACAAACAAACTCAGACCAGACACACTGGGTTCAACCTCCACCTCTCCCACTTGTAGTTAACTGTGTGACCTCTGGTCAACTGTCCAAACTTTCTGAACCTCAGTTTCGTCACCTTTCATATTGGGATGATCTCACCTTACAGGGTTAGAATGAGAGCTACCATGGCCGCAAAAGCACCTCATGCAAGGTAGGCCGTCAGTCATGGTATTCCTCTTCTTCCCTCACCACCCTGGAATTGGTCAGAGCTTTATTAAGTGATGCTTCTGGGAAGAGACGAGGCTTGTGGACAAACAGAGGGAGAGGGGCTGCAGAGCCTGCTCTGTGGGAGTGTGTAAATGTGTGTTCCGAGAGGTGGAGTTGTTCTTTTCTTTTTAAAACCCATAATTTCGTTTCATTGTTTCAATGAATTGGTTAAAAAAAAAAAAAAAGTGGTTTAGGATTTAACCTGAGGATATGCCGTGTTCTCACAGTTGGAAAGAGTATAGATTTCTTTTCCTCCATAGGACCTTTCTCTGGTAGTACAGAAGCTTGCCCAGGTGTCACCTTCATTCCAGACCCTACAAGGCTTTCCTAGGCTATAAGGTGATGACACTGTCGGGGTAGCCAGAAGATGACGCACCTTCCCCTGGCAGCCAGGTGTGAAATCATCACTAGATGGCAGTAACATCTAACACTTAATTCTCTATGAACTCATCGAACCATTTCACCTTTGTTTTGTCCTTTTGCTTCTCTGTATCAAGCAAACATTTATTCAGCACAAAACAGAAGCAGCCTTAAGTTCACCTCATCAATAATTTGCACTTGAATTGGAGAATCACAGACCCTTAAAAAGAAGGGAATGGTCATTCCTCAAGCTACAAGCAGCAGGCTTCTCCATGGGCTCTTAGAGCTCGAATTAGGAGACTTCAGTCCTTGGCATGTACTTGAACCAATTATTCTTTTTCTTAAATATGAAAAAAGAACATTAAAAAGAAAAGTATGCACTTGGAGAGGACATAGCCCATTTTCTGAGGTGAGAGCCATCTGGTTCTCTGAACAAGCTTCCTCCTAATTTCACTTTCTGTCCTAGATCCCTCCTTCGCACCTCCAAATTCATCTGTACACCCAATGTTCCATTTTTTTTTCAAGAAACAATTAGAGTAGGGATGACAGAAAAATGTAAAAACAATGAAAGGGACTGGTGATACCATGAAATCTATGCAATGCATTATCACGGCTTGAGACTTGGACCTTAGAAACCTTGCACTCATGTCTCTAGCACTGTCATGTGAGGTGTGACTGGGGCAGGAGTTAACTTGGGATATGCAAACTGAGGTGGGACAAGAAAGAGTTCCAGAGGTGCTAAAGGGCAGGTGATGCCCATTGTGTTTGGGGCAATTCTTGTCTCCATCTTCATACTGGAACTAGCCATACTTACAAGTTACATCCAGTAAGTGGAGCTTAACGTCAGACTAACAGGCCAGGTAGACACACACTACAAGCTCTTATTCTAAGCAAGAAGACCCAGGTCAATAATGGGTCTCTGGACTCTAGTGAACTGAACAAATAAACTGGTTGGACTAAGGAGAGGGTCTTGAGGCTGCAGCTCTATTCTGTTGACTGGGTAAATAGAGGGGAAGAAGAAGCAAAAGAGAACTGCAAGCCAAACTGACCCAATCCCTCATGGCCATCGATAATGTCAGGCTCCCATACTGCCTACTCAGATCTAATCAGCAGTAGGCAATGTGGGAGCCCTTCAATAACCTGGGATCGCTGAGTCTTGGGTCTGAGCACATAATACTAATCATGCCGCCCTGTCCACCTCCGTCAGGAGCTGCGCCTGCAGCTGGAGAGCGTCAGCAGAACCAGCAGCAAGCAGCTGGGGCCTTAGGAGCAGTGAAATCAAGGCGAGAGCTAATAGCACCGACAAGCTCGTACCTCTTCACATGCCCACAGGAGCTCTCTTGATAATAGCCTGGGCTGGAATCCACTAAAAATAATGTTTCCTACCACAAAATATTAATGTATGACACTGACATGCAGAAATCGAGGGAGGGGAAGACTGGAACCATCTTTTTGCCTTGAAGCAAAAATCCAAGGCTGCTGGTTAGTTCTTGCATAAGCTTCTACTTAATCTTTAGTTTCAAATTTTGCTTCCTCTGTGGATATCAATTATCTGATGAGAAGACAAGAAGGAAAAGAGATATCCACAGAGGAAGCTTTAGCCCATATTGACATAAGAACTTCCCAATCTTTATTTTTCAGTCATATGGCGGGGGCGGGGGGGGGTTTAAATGATAAATTTGCTTCTCTTTATAATTTAGCCTTGGGCAGATATCAACTTAATGGTAAAGACAACATATCCCATCAGGAGTAGCAATGGAAGTTAATGTTAAAATTTATAAGCAAAATAGAATAAATATTTGTGGTACCAGCGTAGAAATTTTAGTGGGATTATAGCTACTTATAGGAGAAAAAATTAAACTACACTCCTCTTTGCCCAACTCAGCAAGTGACATCTGAAAATTTTAGTAATTTAACATCGTATCTTCAAAATAGCAATGGTATTTTGCATTAGAATGCGAACCCCAGGAGGGCAGGAAATTTTGTCTGTTTTATTTACTGCTGCCTTTCTAGGGCACAGAACACACTGAACATTCAGTAAATGTTGTGAATAAATGAATTAATTCAGGGTTTATGAGAGAAACCAGTTTGAAAGCATTATATCTGATTATCTATAGCTCTATTCCCATTTCAGTATTTCAGCAAGAACTTTTCTTCCCCCCGCCCCGCCCCATTCTTGGTTTATTACAAGGAAAGCATACAGATTAAAATCAGCCAAGGGCAGATTCCAGAAGAGGCCCAGACAGGAGGACTTAGTGAACACTCTCCTTGACTCCATGGGGAGAGAGTGACTGGAAGCTCCACATCTGGGCCTCTCCAGCAAGAGCTTGGTTTCACTGTCACCTTCCTCTTCTCCCAGTCAATCAGTCGTGGAGGGTTTGGGTTTACTGTGCACAAGAGAAGGGCTCTTTGATTCTGAGCATCCCATTTGATTCTGCTGTGATTCTAAAAACCCAACGGAAAAACCAAAGAATGAGAGTGAGGCCACAAAAATTCCTGGGAATACTTCACAGGGCACAGAACAAGGCACTGGGGACAGTCATGAAAGGACAAAATTCCCTTTCCAGCCTCTACTTTTCATCACAAAGAGCAGAATGGAAGGATATATTGCTTCCCTTTCAGACTCGAATTGTTATTTTAGTTGATTTTCACACTCTTTCTCAAAAACCTCGTTATACCCATGCTCAATCGTTAATACCTCCATTGAAATATTCCCATTGACAAAGGGTGTCATTGTGCCACTTCCCACAAAAAGGTAATTATGACTGTGGCTTCTTTTGGACTTGGATCTCTGTAGGTTGTTCGGTCACCTTTGTCCAAGATGGAAGGGGCACCATGAAGTACTGATTCTGCCAAACTCAGTCAGTCCTCCTGAAATGTTTCCCAACATTTAGAATTTGACAAGATCCCAAGCACATTTGGCTTTGGTTTCCCTTAATTGCTGAGCCCAAACAGAAAATGTAATCCATCTGCTTCAGAGTCGTTTTCCCAAAACTCATCCAAATTTTCCTTGGTGAGAGCTATTTGACGTCTTTGTCTTCGTGGGCCCAACACCTTCCTTCTCACGTTTTATTTCTTGGAACCAGGAAGTAAACAGAGCCAAGAGTAACAGGACCCAGTTTCAACACGACATAATCTGTAACATCAGGTGTCGGGGGTGGAGGTCAAGAGTCTCACTCCCAGAATTACAGCTGTGACACATCTGAGGGGGAAATTAAGGAAGCCTCTAGAACAAAAGTGTCCTTAGAAGGCCGGAGAACACAGCTAGCTGAGGATCGATTCCTCTCCACATATTCAGCAGAAACTGGGAGCCAACACCACCTTAGTTCCATGGTGAGAAAGTTGGAAGCCAAGATTCTACCATCTCCAGCTGTTTGGTGGCTGGTCGTATTGTGAGCACTGGACTTGGAACACAGGAAGGCTCACTAGATCCACCTTTTAATAAGGTCCTGAAACTCGAAAAGTGACAAAGAGGAGCCGAAATCCTAACTCTTTACTAGGATGGTACTTACTGGTTTTGTGACCTTAGGCAAGCTCCTTAATATCTCTGAATTTATGCTTTTCCATTGTAAGTAAAGACGATAAAACCTTCCCGGTATATTTATTGTGAGACTTAGGTACGATTATAGAGCTTAGCACAGTGCCTGGCATTTGAAAGCACTCAATGAATGACAGCTCTTTGTACTGTTTTTGTTCTTTTTTTCATAACAGCTTCGTTGAGATCTAATCCACATACCACACCGTTGACGTGTTTAATGTGTAGACTCCAGTGACTTTTGGTATATTCACAGAGTTGTTCAACCATGCCCACAATCAATTTTAGAACATTTTTATCACCCCCAAACTTCCTACCCATTTGCAGTCTCACCTCATTGCCACCTCAACCTAGGCCACCACTAATCCGCTGTTTGTCTTTATGGGTTTGTCTATTCTGGGCATTTCATATAAATGGAATGATGTCATATACGCTCCTGGGTGACGGACTTCTTTCATTTGCCATGTTTTTAAGGTTCATTCATGTTATAGCATGTATCAGGACCCTCCTTTCTCTTTATTGCTGAACAATATTCCACTGTGTGGATGGATATACTACATTGTTTTTGTTTATCCATTATCAGAAATTAGGTTTTGTTCCTCATTATTTGGCTATTATAAATAATGCTGCTATGAGCATTCATGTACAAGTGTGTGTGTGGACCTATCTCTTGGGTATATACCTAGGAGTGGAGTTTCTGGGTCCTATGTTAACTCCATGTTGTATCTCTTGAGGAGCTGACAGATGTTTTCCAAAGTGGTGACGCTATTTTACACTCTCTTCAGCAGTGTTTGAGGACTCCACGTTTTCTATGTCCTCATCAACACTTGCTATGGTCTGTCTCTGTCATTAGAGCCATTCTAGTAGGTATAAAGTGGTATCTAATTGTGTTTTTAGTTTGCATGTCCCTGATGGCTAAAGGTGTTGGGCATCTTTTATGTGCTAATTGACTACTTGTATATCTTCTTTGGATAAATGGCTATTCAGATTTTATTCTATTTTCTAATGGAGTTTTTGTCTTATTATTATTGATTTGTAGAAATTCTTTTATGCATCTTAGATGCATGCCCCTTATCACATATATGATTTGGAAATATTCCCTCCCATTCTGTGAGCTGTCTTTTCACTTTCTTGATGGTATCCTTAAAAGTAGGAAAGTTATTAATTTTTATGATATCCAATTTATCTATCTTTTTGGTTATTGTTGCTTGTGCTCTTGGTGTCATATCTAAGAAATCATTGTCAAATCAATGTCATGAAGATGTTCCCCTATTTTCTTCTAAGCACTTTACAGTTTTAGCTCTTAAATTTAAGTCTTTGATCCATTTTGAGTTAATTTTTTTATATGGTGTGAGGTAGGCATGCAACTTCATTCTTTTGCATGTGGATATCAATTTTCCCAGCATTCTTTGTTGAAAAGGTTATCCTTTCCCCTTGAATTTTTTGACACCCCATGTGGAAAAACAACTGGTCACTAAGATTTATTTCTGACTCTCAATTCTAATTCATTTATCTATATGTTTATCCTCATGCCAGCAACATACTCTCTTGGTTAATGTAGGTTTGTAGTAAGTTTTAATATCAGAGATTGTGCATTTTCCAGCTTCTTTCTTCACTTTTAACATTGGTTTTCTATATACAAGTTTATGTCATTGTAAACAGAGATAGTTTTACGTCTTCCTTTTCCAACCTGGATGCCTTTTATTTCTATTTCTTGCCTAATTGCCCTAGTCAGGACAGCCAGTACAATTTTTTTTTTAACAGAAGTGGCAAGAACAGACAACCTTGTTTTTTTCTCGATCTTAGGGGGAAAACTTTCAGAATTTTACCATGAATAATGATATTATTTGTGGGTTGTTCATGGATGCTCTTTATCAGGCTGAGGAAGTTACCTTCTGCTCCTAATTTGTTGAGTTTTTTCTTTCTTTTTTTAAATCGGGAAAGGGTGTTATTGTTATCATACACAAATGCAGCTGTTCTCTTTTTTCCCCTTTTCTTCCTCTCTTCTTTCCCTTTTTTGGTTTCTTTCCAGAGCTTGGTAGGACACAAGGACGGCATCAGGAAAGAGGAAGCCACGGGTGCTGTGCGTCCATTCCCCAAAGCGCCCTATGAGCAAGCATCTGCCACCTCCTCCCCCCGTATGCACTTCTGACCTGGTGGTGCCCTTGTCGTTCTGGCGCAAGCTGCATCCCTCCCACTTTGATCTGCTTTGCTGGCCTACTGTCTCCTGGTCTGGGTCCCTGGCTTTCTGTCACTCTTTTTCAGGGTTCAGATCCCTTTTCTACCTCTTTCCAGGTGTCCTAGACTGCTTTGGCAGCTACTGGTGTTTGGAAAGCTAACGGCTGTTTTCCAGGCAGTAGAGTTTCCTTTTCACTCCTCTACCCAGTTTGATTCCACAAATATTTCATGAGAGCTTGTTAATGCCAGGCATGGTGCTCGTTTAACCAGGATAATACTTATAATAACCTCAAAATGTTGTTCTTAGTTTGGTCCCACTTTATAGATGAGAAAACAGAGGCTCCACATGGTTAATTTGTCTGAAGTTACATACATAGTTAAGAGGGAGAGGTGAAATTTGATTACAGACCTCTCTGTATGAAACAAGAGAAGGATGTGCAGAGAGTAATTGCTAAGATAGAGCCCAGGGCACTAGCGGCCATGGTGGAATGTCTAGGAGGAGCTAGGAGAGTGCTGCATCTCATTTCAAATACAAGGCTTCCATTGCTCTGGCCTTTGTCAACGTGTCCAGCACCATCTTCCTGAAAACACATGCTCACCCAATCAAGACATGCCAAGTCAAATCATACTATCTGTTGCTGATCATTTTCATATGATGGTATCTCTGCCCTAAAAAAAACAAAACAAAAAACAAACTGTCCCTTCTATTCAACTGCCAGCTTCTAGACCCCTGGTCAACTCCTGTTTGTACTTCAAGACCCAATTTAGGAATTACCTCCCTGACAAATGTTTCGGACCCACACCAGGCTGAGCTCCATATCCCACACGTACATATGTCATAATATTCAACACATTTGTATTCTCCTCCCTCTCCCCTACAACCAATCACAAATAAATCATGAATACCTTCAAGGTAGGGGCTGTGGTTAGCTCCCCGCTGTCTCCCAGGACTCAGGGTATTTCCTGACACAATGCTTCTTGAATAACTAAATGAACCTTTAGAATGAGCTCCCATAGACAGACAGCCTTTCTGGTAGAAACCACCTCTCTACCCAAATAGATGAACCCCTGGGACAATTTCTTGTTCCCTTGAAGAACAAGTGGAGAATCTGAATCCTAAACCAAGGGGCTCAAGGCTGCAATACTTGAACTTAAAACAGTAACACCACCTTTTCACTCTGAAAAACACAACTCTCCAGGTCACCATGAGGCAGACTTCGGGAAGGATGGCGACCCAGAGGAGGAAACCAAGGGCATCGCAGGAACACAGGGCAAGGGTGCCCTAGAGCTCCCAGGCGTTTCTCAGCATCAAGACCCACTGCCAGGACTAGAGGTCACGCTTGGTTTAAAGAGCGTGGGCCACCCCTGTCTTTTGCTCTTAAGCAAAATGATCACTTCACTTCTGTCTCAATGCAAGCTCAGTAAAAAATGCCAGCTGCAAGAAGAGGACCTTTCTGGGCTCTTTGTGGCAACTCTGAGAGCAAAGTTTTAACAAAACCACCTTTTGCTTTCTCCTCCAAGAGAGGGCTGTGAGGTCGGGCCCAGGATGACATTGCTTAACAGCCCCCCAAAGGCTCTTGGTATTAATCCTTGCCAATTTTGCTCCAAGCCCTGGCACATTTGGGGCTGAAGGCGCACATGTTATTTTCATCTAAGCATGAATGCTGACCACTGAGGTTTTTTTTTTTTTTTTCCCTGGGCTTTCTGTTAACTCTGTCTACAAAATGTGGTTTTAAGAAATATTACTCCTGGTCATTTATCTAACAGACCATACTGTGATCTGTAAGCTCCATCCTTCTTGCAGCTTTCACATTCTATTAAAATGGGATCTTTTACCAGGAAATTTACTCAGACGGGGGAGTTCATTTGAGGTTGAAACTGTAAAGTGGCCAATTATCTCCCAGCCATTGGTTGCATATGATCTTTACCCCAAGCTTTGGAAATAAAGACAACATTTAGCAAACATTCTGCTCCAAAGCTAATGTTTTGGAAAGAATAACAGCATGTTGGGAATAAATTACACGGTCTTTAGTGCATTTTAGTGTTATTGCCTGTTAACATACAGCATGGTGTGCCAGCTCATGAGAGAACCCCAGTCTTGTTAGGAATCGATTTCTGATTTGTTGGGCTTATGGCGTCCTTGTCGTACCGTTGAATAGGTTGCAGTACAGGGAGCTGTGTCTGTGGGAGCTGACCTACAGGAAACTATGATTCAGAGGTTGTCCTTCCATTCTGATAATATCCAGACCATTAGCTCACTCTGGGTGATGGCACTAGAGGCTTTTCATCTAGGACTATCCAGTATCCCTCCTCATGGGTCACACTGATCCTAAGATTGGGCGTTAGATTTAATACACCTCATACAAGTAACTAATTGAACCTTGTTCAAAGACGTACCAGGTACAAGGTCTTTTGCCAGGCCCTTTGGAAGAATAGTAGGATGCTTTAAAAAAAAAAAACACACAAAAACCTTGATTCCATTTCTATGAAGTGTCAGAATAGACAAATTCATAGAAAGAAAAAGTTGATTCATGGCTTCTCAGAGCTGGGAGATTGGAGGGATTGGGGAGTGCTGGTTTAAAGGATGTTGAGTTTCCTTTAAGGGGGTCATGAAAATATTCTAGAGTTGATTATGGTGCGGGCTGCACAACTCTGTGAATACACTAAAAGCCCTTGAAGGGTACGATGTTACCTCAATAAAGCTGTTAAAAAAAAACAACAACAATAACTTCGCTTTACACAGAAAGAAAAAATATTAATACTTTCAAGTGGAAAACATGAAGAACTAAAGACAGGTGCCACCGAATGCTTAGGGAATCCCAAACAGCTTCCCTTCCTTTCAGCCTTGCAGGCTTTTCTTTCTCATGAAATGCTCATAATCTCTTGTAGCACGTGTTGGAGCGTAGGAACGAGGGATTTTCAGGAACAAGAAGAGAGCTTCTAATAACTGAACGAAAATGAAACCCATGGGAAGATGGCAAAAGATACCGTGGGAACAGAAGCATCAGACCTGGGCTTCTTGGTGGGGCCCCAGTGCAGAGCTGGTCACAAGCAACGAGCTTTATTTATAAATAAATAAGAAAATAAGGGAAGGGTGATACTCCTTTAGGCTGCAAGGTAGCTCCCGTTACTGTACCCTCTCCATTCAAAAAACAATTTCACCAGAAGGGCAGCACCCCCACCCCCAGTAAGCCTCCCCTGCTCCTGGGGCAAAGGGGTCTGGGACAATGGCCACTCTCAAAGTAAATCAACAGGTACTAGCCCTATAGCAACATCAAGCCTAACTATTTCCCCAGGCACAAACAACACCTATTCCTAAAGCCAAGCAGGCAACCAAGAAATTCTTTAGGCAGAAGAAGAAATTCTATTTCCTGATTAAATGATTGGGCTGGACTTATTTTAAAAGATCCATCACCACCTTTGCCTTCACAGCACCTCCTCTCTGCCACCATTTTTTTATTTGTCCCCCCAATTGTCAATATTTGGTCAAAAGGAAAATGATCAGGTATATCTAATATAAATAATTCTAAATTAATTTAAATGTGATAATACTTTTTAAACTATTAAGTTAAATGACAAGTTGCTTTTGTAGGCCATATTCAACTTCCAAGCAGTACTGCATATGAGCCTTTTTTTTAAATGCTTAAATGAGATCTTTTCAAGGGTTATTCTACCAGAGGGTGGACCTGAGGCCGACGTTTGGTGTCCCGACAATGAGCACCTGCGGCTATTATCTTGTGCTGTTCTCAGCCTCTACATTCCTTGGTCCTGGAACAAAAGCCGAGCCAAGAGATGAGTTAAAGAGATCATGGTGCACGGGGCAGCGAGCCCCATCTTGCCCCTCCTCTTGGAAATGCCTGTAATTGGCCGACAGTTTTGTCAGTTTCATCCTGGAGATCGTTGGAGATCGTTGGGGCTTGTGGGTCCAACTAAGCTGTGCGATGTCTCCTCTGATCTCCATTTCCCGGGGGGGGGAACCAGTGAGAAAGAGCTCCCTTTTCCAGTGCATGCCACTATCCAGCTTCCATGACAATACAGGCACTGGCTTTGGGAGGCAGCCAAATTTCTGGTGTGGGACTTGAACCCTTGGCCTCCCAGGCAAAGGTAATGGTGCTACTAGCTGAGTGACACAGACCTATTTCCTGAGTCAATGACTAAACAGATGCAAAGGAATGTGAGGCATTTCTCCCCCCCCACCTTGTCTGGCCTGGCATGGCTGCTGGCACAGCCCAAGGTGCCCCCCACCCTGCCAGGGGCCACCCCCATGCTTCCAGAGTACTGGGTTGTTGGTCAGCGTGTTACTGCATTTCTTCACCCTTGGTTTTCCTAACTTGAAAATAACTAGAATAAAAACACACTTTAATGAATGCTTTTGATCCTCTTTTTTTCTCCCCTTCTCCCGTCTCCGCTCTAACAGCTGTTTTACTTTGTTTTGTTTTGTTTTTAATGCGAGCCACTGACCTATGAGAGAGTAGACTAAGTTACATTTCCCTCAGTTTTCGGGCCTTCTTCACCCTCTAGAATGGCTATGAATGAGCTCACACTCAAGAATGAAGATAAAAAGAAGAGGATATCAGTGAAAAGAAGACAGGAAAAAGCCACAGGTCTGGCTACTCCATACCTTGAGTTACAGTTACCTTCTCATAAGAAATGTTTTAAAGAAATATGAGACAACATCAAAAAACACCGTCGTCTATGATTAGTCACATGAAAATGGATGCTCTATGTGCTAGGATCACGGAAATCTAAAACAGACTGTGAATATTTTCTTGGATAAACTTCTTCTAATGTAGTTACAGTATTGTTTAAATAATGTCCATTTTCTAAAGAGAGGGGAAAGCAAAACAGAGTAACAAATCACACACCACACACACGCACAAAGCCATGCTGCTTTTTCGTTTCGTGTGTTAATAACTGGATATAAAACAAACCCTCTGCCTGGCATTCCTTTTCTTTCTCCCTTTTTCCCATGCCAGGCTTGACTCTGTTCTCCGTCACTCTGGGAGTAGCTTCCACTCCCAGTGTTCACTCTGCCTACTCCCATTGCGGGGAGCAGTGATAACTACCACAGCTATAACAGGTACGTGGTTCACTCTCTTCCAGAAGGGGTGTCTGAGAACACTTAGTAACCAAAGGTGCTACTCATATGTCAATGAAATGGTTGTGAATTCCCAAAGGCTTGGCCAGACGCCCACATCTCCTCCCCTGCTTACTCCCAAGAAGATGGGATGAGGAGGGCTTAACTGACACAGGTGACTGGCCTGGGCATCCTGACCTCCAGGCCAGGGAAGGCTGCAGCTCACTAACTCCGCCATCTGCTCCAGAGTCTGTCTGTCATTTTCCTACATCAGCCTGAGAACACAGAGGTAGCAGTTGAGAACTGTGACTTTGGCTGAATGGGTCCCACCGAAGATGTGGGCTGCCTGTACTTCTCCTTCGTGCTCTAGCTGAAGACCCAGGGCAGGGGAAGAATCCATCGCAGTACTCCCACTCCATAGTGTTTCACTGTTAAGACAAGCTACACTGATGAAATGCCTGGGCTCCAATCATTTGTTAGCTTGGACTAATGGCTCAACCTCTCTGAGCATCGTTTTTCTTCTTTGTAACACAAAAGAACAAGTAGTGCCTACTTCATACGGTGGTCGCGAGGAAGAGATGAATGATGCTTATAACGTGCTCGCATGGTACCTGGTACATAATGAGAACTCATGAAATAGCAGTGAGGTTTGTTAGTATTATTGATTTATTACACTGTCCTTCGATGCTTCACTTTTGTTCACCTCCAAGTGAGCTAAAAGCCCCTTGACACAGCAGCAAGAGCAGGGAAGCTAGAATCAGATCTCTTCCATTCTATCCACTGCATGACCTTAGACAAGTTACTTTGCACATCTGAATTTACTTCTGCTTCTGTGAAATGCAGATAGTGACACCCCACAGGGCTTCTGGGAAGATCCAATGTAATAAGATACAGGAATATGCATGAGGCCCGGTTGAACCAGGACTTCAGTGTGGGTCACTTACCCAGCTCGCCTTTTTTTAGCTTTTAGCTTAGGTCTGCAACTGCAGGAGAGGCATCCCACCCTCTCCCAGGCTGCTTCCAACAAAGAGCAGCAGGACAGGGAGCCAAGCCATTAGAGAGCTCTTGGCAGGCGCTGGACCAGGAGTGTGATCACAAGACCACCGTGTAGAACTCTGACAACTGAGTGTGCAAATTATGCTATTCAAGCTGGAATATCACCCGAGCGTGTTTTGGAACCGCAGTGACCACATCCAGCTGGACTGGGGAAGCAAAGCTGTCCAGCCAAAGGTTTTATTATTTTTATTTAAAAGTGTGAATCACCAGACAAGCAACCCTTTCCAGCCAGGTGCTGCATTCAGATTCCACAAAACATCCACTTCTTTGGCACTGAGCAAAGCAAAGGTGCCCATGAGAAATTGTTTTAGGGCCTGGGGAGACCTCAGGGGTCAACACCTTAGTGGTTTAAGCCAGGCACCCTGGGAATATCACGGAAACCCTCTAGGACTCAGTTTCCTCGTATGTCAAAGAGGATAGTAAGGAAATTCTGCATAGGTTGCTGTCAGGATGAAACAAGCTGTGTGAAAAGTGCTTGAAGGGGGCCCGATGCAGAACGAAGGGCCAAGCATGTGTGTGCTGCAGTCGTGATGGTTATTGCACTACGGCCCTGGAGACTTTCAAAAGACCTCACGGTCTCACCTCTACACGAATCAGCTTATATTCTTTTTGAAGACTTTCTATAGGACAAATGAAATGGGGGTGCCAAGCTCTTTGGAATACCTAACGACGAAGCAGGGCCTCTATTGTCTTAGCGGTTAGAGATAATTCTATGCTGGAGAGAACATTAGAGCTAAGTCTTATAGGAAATTGAAGAATTGAAGCAATGGGTGGAAGGGAAAGGGCATTAAATGGCAGGTGCCCAGCTAGGTAGAAACTACCAAGCCTGTCCTGGCCATGCCTGGCTTTCCTATGGTAGCTTGGTTGTAACTACACACACACACACACACACACACACGATTTTCAGATTTGCTGAAACTTCCTGACATCCTCTGCTGCAAGCACCAGTTGTTGTTTTCCTTCTCCTGACCTCTCTGTCAATCACTCTCACAGCCTAGCCACTGTGTGATGCTAGCCTTGCCCCATCCAGCCAACACATGCTTTCAGTTTTTGACTCCAGTTTCCCTCCTGACCATGGCTTCCTCTGGCTGACTCTCAGGGAAGCATCCCAGCAGGTTAATCTGGGTTCCTGGAACCCCTTTCCCACACGCTATACCCACAAGGAGCCCCTAGAAGCCTCATGAGCAGGATGCGGATAAGCTGTCCTAGGCCCTGTCATGTTTTAGGGACAAGGAGTAGATCCAGCTCACTCCTCTGATCAAGGCAATACAGAGTAACAAAAGCTCAGCAGAGTCACACTCAGGGAAGAGACCATTTAGTGGGACAGGCCCCCTACCGCTGGTTGAGCCAGGGGATGGGAAAACCAGAGCTCTGGGTTTTGCAGATGGGCAGATTCTCACTATTTCCAGAAGTCTTCCCGGATGACACTCACGCAACTTCCGTCAGTGGTTTGTTCAGCCTTCCCAGCACTTAATGACAATAACTTTGCTTTCCATATTGGGCAATGTCGGTTCTATGCTAACCCAAAGGTAACTTTCCAGGTAGTAACAGCATCGTTGTTTTGCTTTTTTCTATGTCTCTACAAAACTAAGCTCTGTACTTGATGTGCACAGAGGAAACACACTTACACACACCACACACAACAATAAAATAACAACATGTGCAAATAATAACAACAAATGCAAAAACAAAACCATTTGGAGGGCACCATGATTTTGAAGAACAACTGGAAGTCGGAAGCTGTAGGCTCTTATCCTGGCTCTACGACCTGCTAGCTGAGACATTTGGGTACGCTACAATAATTTTTAAACTCACTCCCCTCCTGTACAATAGTGATTATGACACTAATCCTGATTATCCTAAGGAGAATCATTGTGTCAAGAGATAACAGATATAAAATCACATCTAGAGAAACTTTTCCAATAAAGGAAAAATAAAACTGAACTCAATCTCAACTTAAGGAGCTTTTGTTTGTTTGTTTGTTGAAAGGGGGAAAAACTTTTATGGGAGTTTCAAGAAAATGAAAAGGACAACCATTGTTTTTAAGACAGAAAGAGGATTTTAAATATTCTTCTTCTATGTCAGAATTCTATTTTCTTGTTTGGAGACACAGAAGGAAAAAAGGTAGAGTATTATTTTCTAGCCTTTTTTAACTCAAGGTTGAAGGAGACTGGTGATGTAACAACATTCGGGGCTGGCAGGGTTTTTGCTGTCTTTGCAGTGCCTAGATGTTTCTTGGATACTACTCCTCACCAGGTATCGAAGGGAAAAGCATTGGAGCAGTTACCCAATATTGAATTGGCTCAAGTCTGTTAGTCTTAGCTGACCTCTTAGAAATGATACATTAGATGTGCCAGAGGAATAAAGCACATTCCTTTTGTTTACTTTGTGGAAGTGTAAGCTTTGGCTCCTTCTAGGACTGACCTCCCAGGGTTCTTCGTTTTTCCCTTCTCTTCAAGCATCTTCCTATAGGACATTTTATTCCCCATTAGTAATGGCAAGATTCAGACCCAGCGCAATGCTATGAAGAGCTTTGGACAGAGAGAAAAGATTACAGCTTGCAGGCTAATATGAGTAATTTGGAATAATGTGCTGACATCTAAATGCTCTGAGCCCTGAGTTAACATGACTCTTTTTGTCACTGGTACTTCTCATAATTAGGACAAAGCATAAGGATCTAGTGGTCAGTGCAGAAAAATGAACCACTTTCTCCTGACCGCCAGCTACTTGCCAGACTTTTCCAGGCCTTTTAGTTAACCCATCTGATCTGTACACAACTCCTGAGACAAGTACTGTTACCTCCTTCTCATGGATGCATACACTCGTGTTGAATAATTTGCCTAAAACCCCGTGGCCGGTAAGTGGCAGGAAGTGCTTCTCGGAGGTCAAGTTAATCCAAGTTCTGACAGAGGTGAGATGTATCACCTCAGGAGTGGAAAGCATATTTTGCGTGTCAGGTTTGACAATCCACAGATGAAAGAGCCTGGCCCAGGAGACCAATGACTTAGAATCCAAAATGTGTTTTATATTATTATGGGCTGTGTGACGCTGGACAAATCGCTACCTCATAAGATTGCTGGAAAGATTAAATAATACATGTGGAGAAGCTATCACAAGACCTAGCCCATAGGAGGCACTTAATACATTGTAGTTACTGTCACCACCGCCATTTTTTAAAGCCATTACTTTCACCAGCAGTGTAACTACCATTAACACTACTCCGCGCTTTGTTTACTTTCAGCGTTTTAGGAGAGCACTGTGTAAGGAGACCATGAATGTGAAGATGCCTTGGACCGAAGGTATTAGAAGGGATTTTAAAGTGTTGGAGTCCATTTTAAATTTGAGGGAGTCAGAGAGTTACTGTCTTATAAGCAACAAGGTTCTGTGAAATCTATAAACGGGGAAAAAAACAAAACAAAACCCGATAAAGATTCAAGGATTCTTTGTGTCCAGGGGATGAGGCGGGGGAGAAGAGAGTCTGTCTTCAAGTGTTACACTACACGTCGTTCTGATCCACGCCAGCCTTGGCAAGCCCCACGTAAGAATGGAATAGAGGTCGAGACGCCCCAGAGTGCTGGGGACTATTCTCTGCCAGCAGAATCTCTGAGTTGATTCGTTCTCTCAACACTGCCGAGAGCCCAGCCCTCCAGTGAACATGGCTGTTGTAAACTTGGTGGTTTCCAAGTAGCAGTCACAGTGATGATGCTGATAAAAAAAAATTCACCGCAGCCCATCAGCGTGGCTTTGTTGCTCGAAGGATCAGACTGTCACTCACAATTCATTTCTGGACACTCGATTATGGCCTAACTCCTACCTCAAAGGAAATGTCTGGAAATCAAGAAGAGACTTCTACCATCAAAATCACTGCCCCCCTCATAGCTCTTTTTCACAGGTCCGGTTATGCTTTTATCTTCCTGTGCATGTATATAAATTTCATTTTGAGTACAGGGAAAAGTGCAACAAATGCGTCCTAGTCATTAACAGAGCAACGCTCATCCATAGTCTGTGTGGGACCTAGGAATAGGGAAAGATCAGTACTTCTCAGAACTCAGTTGAGGCACCCCTGTCTCCCCCACAAACCTAGTTTTTATAATGAGGCTGACAGCATTTTCCTGTTCTTTAAAATATATTAAACGGAAGGGACTATTTTATGTTACTTATATGAACGCAAACACTGTAATTCACATTCTCATCCCAAACTCAGAGTGTAATGGCAGGTTCCTGCCCAGTTCCCAGGTTGAGCTAGCAGACTTCCTTCCTCCATCCTCACTACCCTCATTAGATGTACAGAGGTCCGCTTAAGACATGACAGAGCTCTCAAGTACTTGAGAGAGCCACCTTCAGAGGGCAGGGTACTGCTTCCGGTCTTTTGTAGAACCGAATAGACTGGAGTCCACTCTGGGCACAGGTAGAATGATATTTCCAAATACATAACAACTCAATACATAGTCACTGAGATACAGTAGTAGAGTCAGGTTCACCAACTGGTTGCATCTCCAACAGGCAACCTATCCAGGCAAATTGTTATGTGATGGTGGTGGGGGGTGGTACTGGGGTTCTTTTCCTGGTCCTGTATAGTTTCTGGGCTTTCTCAGGCAGTGGTACACTGGTAAATGTTTATCAACTAGCCCCTCTGCCCTCCAAGAAGTCCTGATTCGTAGCACATACCAACTTCTGTGGTGTAAATATTCCTACCACAGATGATGTTAAGCTACCAACATGATGCTACCGAACTTAGATTGGGAAGACATGCACACAAAAACCTCTTGAGAGAGAGTGTGTATGATATTTGCTTGTTTTTCTGCGTGCGTTTGTAATATTGAGAAGTAGAGGGACAGTTTCACATTTTTGGCAAATTGTAAATATTCTTTGTGGATGTGTTAAATCATGCATGTGGATCTTTTTTTTTTTCTTCTGTCCACTATTTGAACGTTGGTGTCTCTCAGGCGTTCTCCACGCGGGGCTCGAAATGCTGCCCTTATTCTGATGAATCCCAACTTTGTCTCCATCTTAGGGCATTCATCTGGGCTTCGGCCTCATATTTCAAACACTTGGTAGAACACCCCTCTCCAGATATCATCTGTGCTCCTAGAACTTAACATGCCCAGTACTGAGACCATCTTCCTTTTCTCCTCCTTACTGCTACCAACGTAGCTTTTCTCCTAGTCCATCTTAATTAATGCTGGTTGCCTTCTCAGGCTCCTATTCTAAGCTGCAAGCTATTCTTCGATCTTAAACTTCTCATAATTCATCAAGTCTTATAATGTGGGAATATATATACGTGTATATATATAATATTTTATATATAGCATGTATAATATATCTCCCATTTATACATTAAGATTGACCTAATTAGGACTTATGATTTCTCACCTAGACGTCCGCAGCATCCTATTAACTCAGGGATGGTGAAGGTCATGAGCAAGTGGCTCATGTCTGCTGCCACTTGCTCTTCTTTTCCTTTTTCCACGCATGGCAGACCTCACTTCTCCATTCCCGGAGACTCTCCAGATGAGTCCAGATGCAATTTTAAAATTCTCCTCAAAGCAACTCTCCATAAAGACACTACTAGAGTTGATAAGCAAATTAAAACCCATTCGTCACTTCTCTCTCTCTCGCTCTCTACCAGATGGTATATAAATAGTATAGGTTGTGCCTCCAGGGACAGATCGCCAAGGGAAATCTACTTATGTCACCCCATGTTTAAAAAGCCTATGAGAATCCCCTCTTGCTTACAAAGTAAAGTAACCGATCACTGGTTGGGCGTATAAGGCCTTTTACAATCCAATTAAAAATTTCACATTTATTTACCATATTGACAGAAATACTCTAATCTCTTATGGCCACACATCTGCCCCATTCCTGCAGTCAGAAAGTCTTTTATGCTTCCTTTGCTCACGCCATTGCTTCTTCCTAAAAGTCCCTTTCCCAGTCACCATCTGCTTATTTAACAACTCCTTACTCTTATCCTCTCCGAAAATGCTCTGGGAAGAATTAGTTGATCCTTTTTTGGGGGATTTCCAGAACACTTTTTTTTTAACCTTTAATAGAGCATACGGCACTTTTAATTAATATGCTTTTCATTGCTCACACATATGTCTGGGAGATCATTCCAGGTAATAATTAAGCCCTTTAATACATAATGCCTAGCAGGTGTTCAATTAATATAAGTTAAAAGAATGAATACAGCAGGCAACTCTCCTTTCTCTTTGGAGTGTTTGCTTACTTCCCTTTAGTCATTAATTCGACAGATACGTTTTTCATATCTACTATGTATTAGTCATTAAGCAACATCAATGACAGAAACCCGCAATTTCTGCCAAAGCATCACACTGTGTCTGAAGCAACAGGAACCAAGTGAGAGCCACTTTGAGTTAACTTTTACGCAAACATTTCAATGCCTAGCTCCCTTCCAAGGGTGAAGGAGCTGTAAATGAAGTATTTGGTTTTCAGGGAGTTATGGCACAATTCTTGGCTCACTTTGATAAATATTGATCTTGTATAAATTACTCAAGAGAGGCAGCTGATGGTTCTCTGAGCAACACACACAACCCCCCACTCTGCTTTATGCAAAGACATAAATCATTTATGAATAGAGCCCCACATGCTCTATGAATAAGTCCCTTGGATTCCAAGATGACTGATACTCAAGTATTTTTCTCATTTGAGTGCAGACCTAAATTTAAGCGAGCAGCCGGACTACAGGAAGGTACAATGCCCTTTTGTTCACTGTAAGGTGAGAGATGCATAATAGACTTTCAAGGGTAAACATCGCATGTTTCAAAATAAACACCATTAAATGCAACTGCATATTTGTGCCTTCGATAAAGCTGATGGCCAGGGGATAGCTCTTTGGAAGCATCTCATGTCATGTTCATTCAATTTTAAGTTTTAGTCACTGGTAGAACAGGAGAGTTGGTGCATGCGAGTGTGTGGAATTGGGGAGAATTCGTTTTCTTTGACTACAGTTGAATCAAGGCTTTGGTTTCATCTGGCCAGTTGTGAATAGCACAATAAGGGGTCTGTGTGTGGTGAGGACTCTTTAAAACAAAGAACCAAAGGGCAGCAAACATTGGTTTTCAGGGATTCTTGTGGTCAGATTAATAATGAGAGTGTTTAACCTCTGGGGGCTTCATCACTGAAGGGACAGGCGGGAGGATAAAGAGACATTCTGACAAATTGCTTTGTGGTCTCTTGGCAGGAGCTGGAATTTGTCATTAGGGCTCACACAAAGGTTCAAAATGCTGAAACTGCTTGGGAAAAATAAAGGAATGTGACTTATGCTTTTTGGTACCTTTATTGATGTGACTTTCCCCACCTTGAATGTTTTTTTTCCTTTGCCCTCCAATTCCAACTTTTTCACATTCTGCGCATTTTTTCTCAGTTTCTTTCACAATTAAAGCTGCATTATTGTCCATGACACAAGAAATCCTATTTTTAGGGATTGAGGGACAGAAAATATTTAATGAGGGTTCAGAGACATATAAACAAGGAGAATTATGGCAGAATTATTTATAAAGGAGACAATGGAAAACCATAAAATGCCCACATTAGGGGACTGGGTAAACAAATGGTGGGACACGTCTGCAAAGGAATGAAATGCAAGCAGTTAAAAATGTGGTAGGCAAATATAAATATACCCGATAGAAGGTTGTCCGAGTTGTATTGAGGTTTTAAGAAAAGGGGGGGACAAGGAGACTGCTAAGAAGTATTTATAGTATGATTCATTTAAAAAGAAATAAAACAAAACCATCGTATCGTGTGTATATATATATACTGCTTAGTAATATAATTAGAGCAAAAGAGGGGGTGAACTTTTACTTCTTACATTAAATATATCTAAATAGTTGAATTTATTATAATACATAAGGGTTACTGTTTGTTTTGGTTGTAGTAATTGAAAATATTTTAATGAAAAGCTTATTTGATTTTCAGATCCAAGCCCAACCATCATCTTAACAAGGGATGAGTTCTCCCATTTCTGTAATGCTTTAGAATTTTGTACCAGCTTTATAACATTTGCTGCATATAGTTGTAACATTATGGAGAGAGCACTTAATTTGACGTCAGAAGGCTAACGTTCAAATCCAATTCTGCCACTTTTTAACTGTACGGTAATCAGATGATATAACTTCTAAGCCTAAATTTTCCTTTCTGCAAAATGGAAGAAACAATGGATCTTCTACAGGATCCTTGAGAGTTGAAAAATAAGAGGCATTAATATAGTGGTTACTTTCGTGCTTATCTTCTGCATCCTATAACATTGCGATCCCCAGGAGAGCGAGGACCATGGTGTTCGTGAATGCGTTCAACAGACACAGTCTGAGCAGCTATCAGGCGTCAGGCACTGTGCCACAACAATGAACAAGAAATATAACATCTCCTCCCCCAGGAAACTTACAATAAATAGTGAAGAAATCACATATACAATCAGACAATCACCAAAAAGCATAGTAGGTATTATAAAAACCGAATCAGGAAGCTCTTTCAGTAGGAAGTGATATTTTCAGCTGCAGCCTAGAGGATGCATAAGCTTTAGCAGGCAAACAAGATGGAAAGAATTGGAAGGGTGTGTCAAGGAGAGGGAGAAGGGATGCATGAGAATAGAACATTGAGAATAGTAACTTCAGCATGGCTGGAATTCCAAGGGCGAGGAGAGAGGGATAAGTGTGAGATGTCTTACACCCCCCTGACATGCCTTCTCATTCTCCCTGAGTGTTGTTGACCCCCCTGAATAATCAGTGGGGCTCACAATATCATAGAAGGTTAGAATTTAAATGTCTTCCAGGCAACCCTGACTCAGGAGTCACTGGAAGATAAATGGGTTGGAGACTCAGAGAGACAGCATCTTCTTAATACCCAGCAGGCTCCAGGGTACATGAACCCATTGAACCCCCTTCAGAGCTGGGACACAGAACAGAGAAATGTTCTAACCTAGGTAATCTGGGCGATAGGGTGGGCTGGAAGGGTGAGGAGATGGGGAGGTGCATTTTTGTTTGTTCAGAGCAGGGAACGTGTCAGGCACTGGTTAGATACATCGACGCAGCCATAGCCTTGGTGCCATCAAGGGCAAAGAGTCAGAGGGGGGATGTATAGGAATCCAAATCCCAGTTGTTCAAGAAGATTTTGACCATATGGAAGGCTCTGTCATTAAGACAAATATGTGAAAATTTTTTAAAAGTATATTGCATGTGAACGATATAACATGAAGGTTAAGAATCAGCATTTCAGTGCTCAAATGGGCTTTTGAAGTTTCCTGGCCATCTTTCTTATTTCATGCAGAAAGAGCTGATGCCCAAGGGCAATAAACTCTAGCCACTCATCCATATAGGCATCCATAAATTATTCCTAACAAGTGTCTACAGGATGTTCCCAGTCCTGTACACTGAGAATAGAAAGACAGAAACAGTGCTTTTCTCAGGCTACCTGGTGCTTACCATCAAGCAGTAAACCACTTAAGATAGTTTAACTATTTAAGATCTTTATGACACAATACAGTGGAAACATTGTGAGTAAAATCCGGAGGAAGGGATTCAGGAGTCTTTCACTGGAAGACATGGCACTGAACTTGTTCTGGAAGGAGGTGCAGGGCTTCTGCAGGCTCAAAGGGAGAAGGGAGCACAGGGCAGCGCAACCAGGACACACAGACAATGGCTTCAATGGACTCGATCAAGACAGGGATTGGCAAGAAAGCATTTATGAAGTAGCACCAATTTCGGACCACCCGGTTAGGATAAGAATGGCACTCCCTTAACGTCAATTCCATACCTGAACAAAAGGGAAACTTGAAGGTGATAGATGAATTCATTTCTTGTGACACCATGTTTGCTGAACAAAAGCATCTAGTAATGTGCTGTGGCTTTGAGTTTCTGAGAATTTCATTTTTCAAAGGGTAATGGGAAAAAGCAGCATGAGTTGATATTAACCACTTAGTTTAGATTTATATGGAAGGAAATAACGGTTATATGCAAGGTAGAAGAGCAGCTAAAGTGGTGGAAGCAGGGTAGATGCATGTTAAATATGCTAAGTGATCTTGTATATAATTTGATTTAGTTTTCACAAGTTGGGGTGTGAATGCGATCACCCCCATTTTAGGGATGAGAAATGATGAGGTTCAGTGACATTAACTGGCTTGCAGTTAGCATAGAACCAATAGGTGCCACCTCCTGGTTCCACCTCCAGTAGGAGTGTTCTTTGCATTATGTGACAGTCTCTTCCAGGATCCCTGTGAGAAAGAGGTTGTGGTATCCTGATGGGCATAAAAAGCAAGTTTAGCCATCCAAGGAGTGGAAAAAAGGGATGCATGCAAATCTGCCACTGAAGACTATAAAACACATACAGCTTCTGAAGGACAGGCAGGCCCCCCTCCCCAATATTTTATCATAAAAATTCACACATATACAGAAAAGTTGAAAGAACTATATAGTGAACACACATCTATTGCATGAATGGATGACATAATCCCCATGAGTAACAATGGGCTTCAGCTAAAGAAACTAACATAATAGTCTCTCTGATAAGTTAATAACAGAGGAGAAAATGTGCTACAGATGGAAGGATGCACGAGTCACCAAGGATCAATATATCAGAGGATTGTCAGTTTGGTAAAGACAACAATAAACCAAAACTAGTCTTTCTGCCTGCCCTGACACATACTCCAAAGTGGTGTGGAGAAATTAAAACTAACCTGGTAGAACTCACTAGAGATTAGTGTGAAGTCTCTCATGTTGGCCAGTGATCAACCACACACACAGAGGATGGGGGAGCGGCTGGTTGGCAGAGTTTGTGTATTTAAATTTTGAAAGTGGGCTGGAAAGGAAATTGACTGTTATGAGCCAGCAGTCTAAACATGCGGTTTAAAAAAGATGAACCAGACTCACACAGCATTAACAGAAAAACTACAGGTTACAAGAAGTAACCTATAGTTACAGTAATGGTCCCACTGCAGTCTGTGTATTCCTCTCAGCACTGGGAGCCATGACAATGCTAGGGCATAAACTCTACTGTGTTTACAGGATACAGGCGGGAGTTCTGGATGATGAGGGAGGTGAGAAGGTTTTTGTAGATGAGAATCACTAAAGGAGCTGGGGATGCAGTGCTCAGGGTGACTGCAGTTAACGCTGCTGTGTGACGCACAGCAGGGTTGCTGGGAGAGGTGATCCTAGGCGTCCTCATCACGGGGAGGAGGGTTTTGCCTTTATTTTCATTGTGTCTGTGTGAGATGAGGGGTCTTGGCTGAGCCTGCTGTAGTGGTCATTTCACAGTATGTGTAAATCAAACCATCGTGCCATACACCTTAAATTGGTACAGCGGTGTATATCAATTGATTCTCAGTAAGACTAAAAAAAAAAAAAAAAAGCGTCAGAGAAACTTGGGATTGTTAGACCAAGGGAGAATGTGGTAGTGACCTTCAAATATTTGAAGGGCTGACAGAAAAGGAAGCAGAAGCAATGATTTCAAGATGGTAACTAAGCTGATTACATATACATATATGTATATAAAATACAAATACAGTCATGGTTTGTGTTTTTTAAAATATATAAAATATACACACATACATGCATACGTAAAAATTAAAAAGAAGGATTGGAACATAAGAACTGTTACACTCCGTGGTCCAGAAAGAAACAAGATTTGGATGAAATGCAATTTCACAAAAAGCTGGAGGCTGGGAGTCAGGCAGAAGAAAGCACTTGTGAAAGACGGAAGTGATGAGGATGATCCTCATGCAGAGGTCGCCTACTGCCGGTAGCTGTGGTGACAGCAGGAGAGTAGCCAAACCAATTAACCGTGCGCTCACGCGCGCACACACACCCACCCAAAAAGAGAGGAATCTGCCTTAAGATAAGTCAATGTGGAAGCTAGAGAGGGACAGATGCGGTAGGTCCCAGGTGCTGGTGCAGCAGACACAGTCCCCAGAGGCAGGACTGATGGCGTCATAGGCCCTACCAGTCCCGCGGGGAGCTGGGTGGAGAGGCACAGCGGCAGCCCTCACACCTCCTCTCAGGCGAGCGGAAAGCGCAACCTGCCATCTCATCAACAGAGATGAGCGCGGAATGGGAAGAAACACCACGCCTCCAGCAAAGGTCGGGAGCATGAAAAAGAGACAATAAGTTCAACAAAACAGAACTATGCCAAGGAAATAAAGTTAACAGAGTAAAGAGAACAAGCCTTGTGGAAAAGGAATAGACATGTCCTTCATTATTTCTGAGAGTAAAGCTAAGACCAACAGATGAACGTAGCAGGAGTTAGTCTTCGGCACAGTCAGTGGTATGAACTTTCCAAATAATTATGTTCTATCCTACAGTGGATTTCAACAGAGCACATAGAAGCTTCTGCCTTGACTCCATCCTATTTGGCATTTTAATCAAATATTGAAGTAAAGGCATAGAAAGGTGCATTATCAGAAGAGCAGAGAAAGAAAGGGAAGGGAAGGGAAGGGAAGGGAAGGGGAGGGGAGGGGAGGGGAGGGGAGCGAAGGAAGAAAGCTTAGGTAATGGATGACAATTAACTGGTCCAGATACCAGGGAACCAGGAAAAGAAACCCTGGAATCATCGGGCCTGGCATACAGGAGTCCTACATCAAGTATTTGTCAAATAAACTTAAGTACTATCAGGGCAAATATATGTCCATCTGATTCAAAATGAATAAGTGTTCATGTTCCTACATGATAGTCACTGAATCTCCAGTCTGGAAAGGGAGCTGGCTAATAAATAAATGTATAAACGTATATAGTGATCATTTCCATGAAGAAAAATACAGAGGAGTAAGGGAACAGAGAATGGCATGTGATTCATCCCGTTTGCTTTGTCTTGTTTTAGAGAGGAGAGAGTACTTTAGAGAGGGAGGCATCTGAGCAGAGGCCTAAATAAAGCAAGGTTGTATGTATTCGTTATCTATCACTGTGTAACAAATTACCCCAGAACTTGAACAAACAACATTTATTGCCTCCCAGTTTTGCTGTGCCTGGAGCCTGGGCGTGGCTTAGGCAGGTCCTCTGGGACTCAGCATCTCTTACGAGGCTGCCATCAGGGGGTCCTCTGGGACTACAGTCATTGCAGAGCCTAGCAGGTAGGGATCTGCTTCCAGTCTCACCCAGGAGGTCGTTGGCAGATTTCAGTTCCTCTGAGCCAATTGGACTGAGCAGCTCAGTTCCCTGCTTGGCTGTTGGCCAAGAAGCCACCCTCGGTTCTTTGTGATACCAGCCTCTCCATCAGGCAGCTCACAAATGCCAGCTTGCTTCATCAGAGCAAGTGAGACGAGCCGGAGAGAGAAAGTGAACAAGAACAAAGGCACAGTCTTTTACGGCCTAATCTCTATGTGACAGCCTATCACTTGTTCTTTTAGAGAAAAGGCTATTCTGGTCCATTCTTTAGGGGCCAGTCACTAGGTCTGGCTCACACACAGCGGAGGGGATGACACCAGGGCCTGCACACCAGGAGGTGGGGTCATTGAAAGCCACGTCAGAAAGATGCCGACCATAGGCAGTGTGAGGCACACAGACCTGAGGGAACAGCATCTCAGATGTTGGGAACAGCAGATGCAAAGGGCAAGGCATGTCTGAGAGTAGGCTGGGGAGGAAGAAGAAAAGGAGGAATTGGAGCTTGAGAAGTAGGATGAGGCCAGGTCTTACATCATAAAAAACGTTTTCAGTCTCAGAAGTTAGGATTTGAATATGAGTGTGAAAAAAAGCCTTTGGAGGGGTTTGAAGCAGCTAAATTAACCTTTCTTTTGTGAAATCATAGAAGATAATAAATGGTATGTTCCCTTTGTTTGTTTTTATTTATTTTTAATAAACTTCCTGAGGGGAAGTTGGCAATTCCATATGAGTCATTCTCTAGTTTAAAAACATTCTTTTAATTTACTGGTTCCTAATACCCTGAAGCTGACAAGCTAGTGATCTATAAGGAGATGGTTCAAATTCGTAGATATTTTTAGGATTTCAAGTTTTGTATGTTGTTAAGGGAAGGATTCATTGATTTATTATTTTATTATCATTCATTGCAACCAATTGAGCTTGTGGCACTTCAACCTCAGGCAAAAGTGAGGGAAAACAAGGGGCTGGGATGAGAAGCCATGTGGTGAACATGCCCCTGACCTCATCCATGAAGCCACCTGGGAAGGTCTCCCCCAGCCCAAGGACATTCAGGGAGTGCAGGGTCTGCTTCCTCCCGAAGAATAAACACACTTAAATTGCTGATTCCTTCTTCCTAGTTACCTGGGTCAGTTAACCCCGACTCAGACCTGGCGGCTGAGCTCTCCCCTGGCCAAGCTGCTCTGCTTTGACATTCTCCCCCAGGCTACCTCGCCCAATGATGTCAGAGGGGGTGAGTGCCCTGCCAGCCGCCCCCCTCCCCCCAAGATGATGTGCAAAGGGGAAACGCATGCAGCCTTTGCTCAGGAAACATCTGGTTGATCCGCTAGTCCTCCAGCGGGTCGTTGGCTGTTTCATAAGTCAGTGGAACAGAATAGGATGGGAAGACATGGAGCTTCAGCAATTACTCAACCCCGCCAGCAAGTTAGAAACTGAAATGAGATGTGAGGAAACGGCCTCCCTGGCAGGTCCTCTCCAGGGACCCGGCACCGTTGCTGCGCAGTCACATTTCCTAGCTTGTAATGGAAAACAACGAGTGCTGTTTACAAGAGCTTAAAGTAGCTGAAATGGGAACATGAGCCAAGCCGTGTCGTGGAGGGTGAACTCCTACTTGGAAGCTTTCAGCAGTCCAGTAATTATTCAATACCAGGCCTGAAATATAGGCTCCCAGTAAAGAATATTATTCACTTTCCCTTGGAAAATGAAACACCACATTCATTGCTAAGCAGAATCCATGACCACTTAAGAACAGATCCAGCCCCTCATAAGCCGTTTGACATAAAACAAAAGTCGCTGTATGTCCTTCGCTGAGCTCTAAGTGCCGCTTTTGTCCTGCTTGGTTTCCACTGGCTTTTTCTCAGTTTATGAACCACTAGAGAGGAATCGGGTAGAATAGATAGGAGAAAATGGATTTGGTGTGCTGCCCCCACCCCCACCGACCTCCACCTCTGTCCCTGGGGGAGTACAGGCTTTCTTAACGTTCAGGATCCGGGCCCTGCAGATGAAAAAGTCTTCTCTTCAACTCCTGCTTTGGTTCTCACCTCCCTCCCCTCCTCCAGTTCAGTCAATAATACCCTTCTACTGCGTGGGCCTTAAGGTGGGGGGAAAAAGCAAAACAAAACAAAACCAAAAGGCAAAACAATTCTATCTTTAAAAAATTCATTTGTTCTCAAAGTTCACTCTTTGGTGAGAATTAGGCAAACACGAGATTAAGTGTCGATGTGTCTGAACCCACCTCTGGCACAGTGGCCAGGCTGACATCACGAGCCACGTCGTTGCTCCAGCCTCGCTTCCTTCCCCAAATAGCTTTGAGTATTTTTTTGAGTTCTCTGTCTCGAGTGTATACGGGGTGGCACTAGAGTCCATTCACAGTTGTGAGCCCACAAAACAGGGTTTATTCTTGTATCATTATTTAGTTATTCATTACTGTAGTTTCCATTGGCCTACTTTTGCCCCACCCTGTATTCGGGCACAAGACAAAGCTCCATACTCTCTTGGAGTCTTCTTTTTTTTAATCCTCACCCAAGGACAGTTTTTCATTGCTTTTAGAGAGAGAGGCAGGGAGAGAGAGAAACATGGACTGGTTGCTTCCTGCATGTGCCCTGACTAGGGATCGAACCCACAACTCTTCAGCTACAGGAGGATGCTCCCACTGAGTCACACTGGCCAGGGCCTCTCTTGCCATCTGTATGAGTTTGTGAACAAGGTTGAAGATAAAAATAATCTCATGTGTACAAAGTGCCTGTGCCTGGCATTTGATAAGTGGTCAATGCATATCAGCTACTATGAGCTATTACCCCCAATTGCAGGTGCTCATCTGCCTCCCACCTGCCTGCCTCGGTGCTCTCTCCCAGTCCTTTTGCCCGTGAATAAAATCCTCCCCAAGTTTTGTCAGAGTTCTAGCCAAACAAGACCCCATAGGGAATGCACTCACATGATTATGTAAGCTGAGATGTCTCCGAAAGAGTTTAAAAACTATTTTTAAGTAGACATACCACACACCATAATTATTGTTGAAAAGTTCATTTACACACTTTTATCTTACTTGCACCTGTTTACTTGTTCTTAGCAATTATTTAGATTACCTGTGAAAATTTTACCAAACATTGGCCACATCCTTTCTTGCTGACAAATTCTGCAACAGAGATAACATGAGCTCATTTGGCTTTTAGTGAACCCAGTTTGGTAGATTATTATCGTGTTTAATGCATGTAACTCTAAAGATACGCATGTTTTAATTAAACCGACAGGGTTAATCTGGCTTTTATTCACTAAAGATCACCCCAGGTCAGGTGAACTTGGAAAACATTTGAGTAAGTTTCTGAGTTTCTGAGAGTATACTTGATTTATATGATGCTTACTTGTCTTTAAGCCAATTTAATAAAACTATACTACCTGGAGGTACAAAAAAGGTCACACACCTAAAACATACCTATATAGACATAGGTAAACATATAAACACACATAAACAGACAAATACTGATAGGTTTCATTTTAAAATGTTAGCCATGACATCTTAAGACAATGTAAAACTTCCTAGTTTATAAAGAACCAGTGGTTCCAGACTGTATTTCTGGCAGATGGAACCAATTAAATTTACCTGCTCAGGTAGTTTTCCTATTTGTGAAAGAGATTTTTAAGAGTTTTTCCTAGGTCTAGGTTTTCAAAATAGCCTTTCCTCTTTTTTTGTTTATTTTGTTTTTGTTGTGGTCGCCCTTCTGCTGAGAATTCCCTTGTTTCCTAGAGGAGGGCATGTGCAATATTTACAGCTCAAAAGTCACAGAGGAAGGATGCAAGTTCTACCAAGAACTTCTGTTCCCGAAGTCCAGATCCTTTACAGTACCTGCAAGCCTTCTGAGATGAATAGGGGAAGTTTGGGGATTGGTAAAAAGGATAAGTGGACTTGAACTGATTCTTTGAATTGATTCTAGAGCTTCATTTCTCTTTTCAGAGAGACTCAATCTGTAAGAGAAGTGTACAGGTAGTTGTTTTTAATTCCTCAGAGAATTGGGTTGCAACCTGACTGGTAGGGAGGTTGCCCCACCCATGCAACCACATTACCCTCAGCTGGCTCCTTTTATCAGGGAGATCTTCGAAGATGGAAATCAAAAGGTTACTGTGTGCTAGATTTAGAGCTGTGTGTCTTTAGAATGTTTTATTAAACTTTGCCACAAAGGCTTCAGAATGGTTTTCTTTCCCTGAGTACATACATAGTCTCGTTTTGCTTTGGGGAAGAAGGCCTAAAAAAGTTTCTATCAGGCTCTGAATATCAACTTCCAATCTGACCAATTTCTGACTATAAAGACAGTAAACAAACAAACAAAAAAATCCTTGTCAGGTTTCATGGCGACAAGAGGCACCCTCAGAGAGGATGCAAAAGGTACTGGATCTAGAGCCACTTCCAGAAATAAACCAAAATTTAAAAAAAGACAATTCCCCTGAGAGCTGGCAACAGTTGGTAGGACCCGGCCTGCAAATGGAGGGCACCTCACACTTCTGTCCAGTCACGTTTGGGGGGCCTCCCAACCTGACGGTAGCCAAGCCAGCTTCTCAGGACACAGAATGAGACAAATAAGAAGGCAAGAGCTGTCCCTGTGAGTGGCAGAAGGTACAGCCACTGGGTCCCCGAAAGCAAATACACAAGTCACCGTTCAAAGGTAATATTCTTACAGATGTTTTTTCTGCCTGCCACTCTAAAGCTGGAAAAGAGGGGGGAAAGTGAAATTTGACCTTCCTGTCCAAACGACGCATCACAGAGACAGCGATGGAAGAGCTACTTTGGTAAGAATTCTTACCTTTGCCAGCTCCTCCCAGCTTCCCAGGATTCCGTCTGCAGGCTCTGGAGGGGTGGGGTATCCCAGTGAGGCTCGTTCTAGTCACCAGAAACTTCAGAAGGGGAAAAATAGTGCTCCGTCTGCCCTTTACGGTGAGTGCTGGGCTGAGAGGCCATTTCTTCCACGGCCCCTCATAAATGGGCCAGCTCGTTTAGGTTAAACGTTCTCCGCTGAGGCCACTGAGCCTCAAGGTTACCTTGGAAGGGTAGCCTCCTTGTTCAGCCTTAAAACAAAATTTAACTCACCTGAGGCCTCACACGGGCCCCAGGGCGGTTCACGCAGGACCCAGTGTGCCCCTAGACCTGGTCCAGGTTCTGAGCCGTGCCCAGTGTGACTCCTGCCAGTTTTTGGATCCTGTCCAGAAAAAACCTGCTCTTATGAAGTGTGAAAGTTCCAAATGCAGACACTGCAGAGCTAGGACCCGAGAGAGACTTACCCTTGGCCTCCAGAAAGAGGCAGCGAGAGAATGGCGAGCTCAGGGTGCTTACAGGTGCCTACGCAGGTGCTGGTTCTCCTGGGGGATGTTGGGGTCCCCTTCGGTTTCCTCTTCTGACACCAGAGCTCTTAAGAGACAAACTGAGGCATAGTCACAATTTTGAGAGCTTATCTGAGCAACAATTGATTGGAATCAGGCAGCATCCAATCTAACAGGGAGGAAGGAGTTTCAAGGAGCTGTATAAATGAGAAACTTTCATAGGCCGAGGGGAGACAAGGGAGTTACACCAGGGGAAAAAAAGCACGTTGGGCATCGCAGGGGGCCCTTTCATTAGGCGATGGCAGAGGGTCTGCCAGGGAGAGGACCTGACCAGTGCTGATCAGGGGATTGCTGAGTGACTAGCTTAAGGTTTCATTTCTCTAAGAGCCAAACTGTAATTAAGTTAGGCCTTTGTTTGGTAATGTAGCGCTTAGCATAAGCAACTCCATTTTAAGCCTGCTGTCTGGTTTTTAACAGCAGTTAGCCACAAACTAACTCCGTGCACTCCACGCGCTGACCGTGAAAGGGACTCAAAAGGAAAGGCTTAAAGCCCCTTGGACAGTATCCTCATGACACTGTTGGAGGCATTGGTAGAGGTGGTGAGCACCATGGTGGGGAACAAGGAGCTGTTAAGAATGAATAAATCTGATCAGGTCGTTTCTCATCTTAAAAATCCTTCACAGCTTTATTGGTGTTCTGGGCTTAAAATCCAAAATCCTTACTGTAGCTCTCAGGGTCTCTCATCATCTCATTGCCTACTTCTTTCATGTGATGTTTTTATCTATTCTTTTTTTAATTTTTTTGATTTTTATTTTATTGATTTTTAGAGACAGAGTAAGGGAGAGAGGAACAGAAAAACATCAATTTGTTGTTCCACTTATTGATGCATTCATTGGTCGATCTTGTGTGTCCTGACCGGGGATCGAACCCACAACCTTGGTGTATCATGACGATGCTCTAACCAACTGAATTACCCAGCCAGGTTGCCTCCTTCTTCAGCCACGTATGAGATGCCTCTCCTTTATGTCACTGCTGTAGCCACTTTGGCCTTTGGTAACTGCCTTCCCACCTGTGGGGTTTTGTGCAAAGGGTGCCTTCCATGTGAAAGTCTTCTTCCCCAGCTTGCACCCAGCCAACTCCATGTTCTTCTCAGACCCCTCAAACCGGGTCAGTACCTCCAGTTTTACAGCCTCCAGCACCCTTTACTGCCCTTTCTCAAAACTCATCACCCTTCCAAAAGCTTGCCCACAGTGTCTTCTTCACTAGACCAAAAGCCCCTTCAGGGCAGACACCACGCCTGTCTCATTCATCCCAGGAACCACCACCCTGCCTGTCCCCTTGACAGGCAGACACCAGGCTCTGGAGAAACAGCTCTTAAGTGAGTACACGCCTCGGAGCTTTTAAAGATACTTCTCTCAGACAACTGGGTCGTGCTACCAGAAACCTGAGAACCAAATGGGCTCTTCCTGCTTTGTCTGTCCCAAATCCAGCTGGGAAATGAGGCTTGAAGGGCAGGCGCTATCGATGGGGATTCTGGGTGAGGAATCTCAGCCAGAGAGCCAGGCCAGGATGCTCACTGTGAAACAGGAACATTTTCAAGGGAAGTGACCCTCTGCTGGGACTCCTCAGTTCCAACGTGGTCATTAACTTTGAATTGTTATGCAGTGTGAATAATTCGCCTGTGGAAAAAAAAATTAGCGCCAACAGCAGTGCTACATATTTTTTCATTACAAGCCCTGAAAGTTCTGACTAATCTCAGATGGACTCAGTCCAGACTGTACCCTTTCTGAAACATTAAAATATAACCTGTAGACACAATGGCAAAGGCTAATGGCAAAGCCCTTAACAAAGAAGGGACCTTAGTGCTTTAGAGGAAGGACCCACGTGAACCTAGAGTACCCCAAATGGTGTTTTGGGGGAAATAATTTGACTTGAATGATTAAGTAATAGTAAACCATTATTTAATATAATCAAATTAAGTCTCTATGTTGGATGCGTTTAGTCTCCCGGGCATGTGTCATTTGGTCAATCTCTCTAAACCACTGATTCACTCATTTGGTTCTCATCTGAGTGCCTACTATATCCGACCCTGGGAGACAATATAACCAAAATGAAATAACTGTTTCTATTCACAAGGATATTGGTGTCTATTTGGAGACACAGATATAGGAAAAATAAGTGAAACAAAGTGTTAGAGGAATGACAACAAACTTAATGACTTTCAAATTCCAAATGGGCCATCCAGCCCTGCACAAAGGCGTTCCCTGAAGAATCAGGTGAACTGCGGAGGTGCCAGCTCTGTATTTTTTGTGTCTTAGGCCCAGGGGTTCTCAGTTTCCCACATAATCTCATACTTCAACACTGTATAGCAGCGATTTTCAACCAATGTGCCACAAGAATTTTTAAAACATGCAGTACCTGACTAGTCAGGGGCACTGACCCCTTTTCCCTTAGATTGTCAAATTAAACAATGACAACAGCCAACACAGCAATAGCCGTCCGGTGTGAATGAATCAAAATTATACTTTTTTTTTTTGTCAGATCGGCAAAAACTGTATTTTTGGGTGTGCTGCAGAATTTTAGTAATTAGTTTATGTGTGCCATGAGCTGAAAAAAGCTGAAAATTGCTGCTATAAGGGGGCTGTCTTCTCCAAATTAGCAAGCATAAATGCCAAGGAGTCAAAACTCTACTAAAGAAAGCAAACTTTGGGACTTTTTTCCAAACGGTCTTACCTAGAAACTCAGTATTCTTTATATTCTCAGAGTTCTTAACAAATTATGAAACACTGTTAAAATTATGGTTTGCAGAATACTATTTAATGTTGATTCTCTGCTCAAAGGCTATAATCTCAGGGCTTCTGTTTCAATGGCTTTATACATAAAATTTCAACTTGACCATTTTAACATGAGGCACTTAGTTTCTCTATAAATTCCAGCTACACTCATGATATTTTAATGATAACTTTGTGAAGTATTCACTAAGCTGCATAATTCTATCCATACAACGACGACTGGGGCAGGGATACACACGAAATCTAGAGGGAATCATGGGATGGTATGGGTTTAATAGAAAGAAATTCTCTCTCCCTCTCTCCCCTACCCCCTCTCTGGCTTGGCGTGAGCCTGGGAAGACGCAAGCCTACCTTTCACTGGTGGCAACAACTCTGCCACCAAATACTGCCCACCATGAAAAATAACTTGAAGAAGAGGGCTGAGTTCCAATGTCAGTTTGAGCACCTGTATTGACACCTGCCTGAGGCCGCACTTAACCTGGCCGGGCAAGTATATGAGCCTAAAATTCTCTTCTTTGTTCCAGTCTATGTGTTAGGTTGGATGTGACTTGTAAACAAGAGACCAAATTAATTCATTCTCACAAAAGGAACAAGGTAGGAAGGAAGCTGCAGACTGGACGCATGTATGCCGTTCTGTGTTTATTTGGTATTCAATAACTTTCCTTCCCAGAGAGAAAACACACAGTCTGAGGTATCCCATTTTAATAACCCCCTTGCTTCCGGCTTTACATCCTGAATTTCTATGCCCATTAATCAAGGTTTGATGCTGTCACATGCTGTGGTTAAAATGTTTCCCTGAGATCATCAAGGCTGTGTCACAGAATACCTTGCCCCACCAAAATTCAGGAAAAAACAGGAAACTAGAAGTCTTTTAGCGGTGAAAGAGGCAGATCACTTTGGTAGAATTCCTGAGAAAAAAAGTGCAGAGTCAATCAATCCACTAATTAGTATATCCCTGGCTGCAAACTATTCTCCCTTCGACATCTCCAAAGATTCTAGAAGGGAAATTCATCTTATTGCACTTAAGGACACTTGATCACAGTGCTGTGTACAAAACACCTTGGCTTTTGCTAACGACCAGAGCCGTCCTGATGCCTCAGCTCCCAGTAAAATGCAGGTTAGTAACATTAAATAAACCTTTCCCCAGTGGCACACAGGATGGAAAGAAACCCAGACATGGATGATGAGGGAAAAACGGTTGTCGCATTCTGTGCTTTGTCAGGCTTACACTGTTGGGGTTTTTTTTTGTTTGGTTGGGTTTTTTGTTTGTTTGTTTGTTTGTTTGTTTGTTTCAAAATACTTTGAAATCAAAACAGCATGTGATCCTCCAGGAGCAGGAATGGGCAGAGACTTATTGGATTATCACCTCAGATCCCAGGTAAATCGAGTCACAAAAGCTTAAGGTAAATGGACTTCGACAGTCTCCCAGGCTCAGTGCACTGAGAGTCGACTCCAAAGGGAATGTAACTTTCAGCAGCTCCTCCTGAGTCACAAGGAATCACATTTGGGGCTGGGGCCAGTTTGCCTGGATACGTCTTTCCTACCCTATGTTTTGTTGTCACTCTTCCACCCACCCATCCCCTTCAAAGGGCGCAATGGAGTGACTGTGTTCCCAACCGAGGACTTCCCTTTTGAAAAACAAATGAGCAGAAAGAAGTTCCCCTAATCCGACCCCTATTCAGCAGTGGAAGGAGGCAGCAGGGTCCCAGGGTAGGCAGAGCGGGAAAGGAAGCCGGGCGTCGGGCACACACGCTCAGGGCCGACATGCTGGAGGGAGACGGTGCTGGTCTCTGAAGATGAAAAAGCGAAAGGAAGGGTAGCGTCCGTGGGTTGTGGCACTTCTGAAGACATCAGTCCACGGGCACAGGGTTCCCAGTTCCCTTTCTTAGGTTTTCTTGAGGTAGGTCTGACAGGCTTTCGCCATATCTTTCAAGAAGTTAGGAACTCCGTTCTGCAAAGCAAAGGAGACTGTCACTTCTGTCTTCCTAGCAGTCACTGCCGATTCTTTGGGATGTAACTAAGGTAAGCAAAGAGGACTCTGGGAAGAGTAAAAGACAACAGGGCCTTGGGCTGGATCTCCACAGAATGCCGCCACAGGTAATGACAAAAGGTAAGATCCAGAGCGCGGGTGAGACCAGACAACAGAGGCCACTGTTGCAAGGCAGTGCCGTATATTTTGGCTTCTGCTAGTGACAATCTAAGACATTTTGAGATACCGTTTCTTGAAAACTAAAAGAAAACACAGGAGATGGGACTGGGCTGCGTTGTTCAATTCTTCTAAAGAAATGAAAGGACCTGTTTTATAGAATGACAGAATGGTACGGATTTAGGGGCATGAGGGTGGATATAGCATTGTTTAGTCAGTGTCAATCACTGTGCAAGGCTTTCCCCAAACACTGCCTTATTTACTCCCACTCTCTGAGGCAGGTAATATCCACCTCCACGTATAAACGGGAAAAACTCAATGGCTTCCATAGATTACAGAATCAATACAGGGCCGGGATTCAAATTCACCTGGGTCTGACCCAAGGCCTATGGGCTTTTTCACTCTCCCAGGGGATCTGTTGAGCCCTCCAGCCAGTAAGTAGAATTTAAAGAAAGCAGGCTGAATGGTCCCCGAGAAGCCAGGCTCCTCGGCAGTCTCTGGTGATCTGCGCTGTCACAGTGGTTCCCTCTCCTGACAGACCAACAACACAAAAGAACAACAATAAAACTGGAGGCTTTGCCCAGGCTCGGAGACGTCTGGTTGTCTGCCAAGCCAGGTCAGCGTGTCTTACGGCTCCATAAGCAGATACAGGGTCCAAAGGCGCCATTGTTCCTCCAAGGAGCGGGCTATTGTCCCGTGGTTCCAGAGAGTGATCCTGGGGTGGCTTCAGGGAGGGGGCGCTAGCAGGGAGGGGCTGGCATTCCAGCCAAGGAGCCTTTGTCTTTTGTCCGGCTTCGTCCTGAGCATTGCGAGCAGCCCCAGTGCTAGCGGTGGCCACTCAACCACGCGGCTTCATAAAAGAGCCTCATTAGGCTTGAGACAGCATGTCTCTTGGGCCTGACAGCCCCATGGGCTAAGTCAACATTTGTCAAACACACCTCCCCCTCCTGCCTCCTGGGATCTCACCTTGGCGGCCCAGTTAATGAGCCAGGACGGAATTTGGCCACCCGGGTTATCGAAGTAATACATGAAAACTAGAGGGGGAAAGAAAGGACAATTCAGACGGGGAAAACGCGTTGCAGAGGTAGAACGACAAGCCCTGCGGTCTTTCCGCCTTCAAGTTCAGGCCCAGGAGAAAAGGTGGGAGGGGACCTGTAATGCAGCAGACATGTCTCCTCTGCCTTGTCTTTTGGGACATTTCTATACAAACATTTTTGGATATGTAGCCAAAATTATTTGAATACAAACAATTTTGGAAAGGTACGTTTTCCTGCTACTTATTCAACACCTGGCAAGTGCTAGACACTTGGAATACAGTGTCCCGTTACCGTATTTTGCTGTGTCTAATGCACACCTTTTTACCCAAATTTTTGAGGGAAAATAAGGGTGCACATCACACATGGGTATAATGATTACATACCGCGGGCATAATAATGGGTATAATAATCCCATGTATAAGGCTCACAAAACGTGGGTGTGTATTTTACACAGCAAAATACAGTATTTCTCTCACTCTTTAACCTAACAGTGGTTAAGGAGTTGGTAAAATTAAACCCCCGTGTATAAAAAAATGGAGACTTAGAAAAGCTCATTCCCCTGTCAAGGGGGCACATCCAACGGGCGGCAGAGCTATGATTCGGATTTTGCCTCAGATTCAAGGCTACCCTCATTCCAATGGGGCAGGCGGCCATGTGCCCCGCTCTCTGCCCCCAGTCCTTCTTGTGGTGTGAACTCAAGGCAGACAGGCCCTGAGTCCCTGGGTTTTTGCTGAGGGGCAGCTGTGCCCCCCAAAACCAGCTCTTCGCCCTATCCACAGGACCAGCCTGAAGCCATTTCTAAGCCCTCCGGTTTACTTTGATGTCCCGATTCCATCTGGACCAGAGTCAGTAAAGGATGGAGTGAGTCAGATTTAAACATCCACCTTGCACCCGAGCCAAGTTTCTGGGACGAACTGAATCTCTCCCCAGGTGTTCATCCCTTGTTTGTTTTTGCAGACCTGCCCCTTCCATCCCCTGACCTCGGGGAACAAGCCTCACGCATTTACATGCCTCGGAATCTGCACGGCCTTCCCGCGAGTGGCTCTAGCCGGTGCGCCAACATGTACCCTGGCTTTACCTTTGCTCCCCTTCTTGCCGTCGCTCTCAATTGCCAGGCTCTGCTTGTACCCCTTCACCCGGATCACACCTGGCCTCTCGGCGAACTGCGGCACGGAGACGCTCTGAGCCAGGACCACATAGACCTTCCGTCCTTCCAGGTCCAGCTCTCGCCGCTGCCGGACGTAGACATACTGTAATGCCAGTCAAGGCCTGACAGCCACACCAGCATTTCAGACAGGCAGGAGCAAAGGGAGGGGGTTCTGTTCCTTCCACATGGCACTTGCCCCCTTGTACTGTTACTTCACCCACCTGCCCTGTCTCCTTCCCTGCACGGCAAGAGTATGCCTCATACCACCTGGTATATCATTTGAAGGCAGACATTACCCACCTGTGAATCATTCTTGATGCCTCTAATTAGGCAAGGAAACCACTGCTCCTTTTTCTAAGAACGCACTCGGAGAGAGCGGAGGGCCGATCACCCGTCCGCTGTGTGATCCTGGCGTACTGGCTCTGCTTCTCTGAGACCCGGTTTCCCGAGGCAAGAGAAGGAGTAACACTGCCTGGCAGGCAGGCTCGGTGGGGGCATTGCAGGGAGACCAGAGCAGAATGCGCGCTCGATTAACATTCCACATCGTTCCATCTTGTCCTGACAGCCCCCAAAGCTCAAATTACTGACCTCTATGCTCAGAGGACAGTCAAGCTATGTCACTTAAAACTGGTGATGGTAGGACGACACTGAAGACCTATTTGGTGGCTGACGTACATGCTTAGTTAATACTGGTTCACCAGCAATAACAGTTATTTCATCTCAATAAACACTCATAGAACAAGCACTATGTCTATAGCACTATTCTAGGGAAGATAATTAAAATCCTAAGAAATGATAAGTCACCACTTATCGGGCCCTTACCATGTAATAAACATGTGCTTTACCTATAACACCTACTTTGATCCTGACCAATCCCTCGGAGCTCAGTGTACGTATGCCATCTGACAAATGACAACATTACATCGCAGAGGGAAAGAAACTTTTCCAAGGTCCCATAGCCTAGCTGAAGTGATGAAAGCTGCATCTAAATCCAGACCTGGCTTCAAAACCTAATTAGACTTTCATAGGTGGACAGGCTCAACTCTTTGTCCTTCATGCGTTCAAATGACAGAATTTTAGATTTAACACTAGAAGTAATCACTTTAAGTACAACACAGCTGCACTCACTACACAGCAGCAACAATCACAGCCCCCTGTCACCTCAGAGTCTCTAAAGCACCCACGGTTGTCCCACCCTTCACTCGGGCACCCTGCAGGGTGGTCTATTGCCTCCCACCTCTAAGTCGTGAGGAGTAAAATTCTTAAGTGTTTTAGGGAAGAAATGGTGTTGCCTTTGCCTCTGGATCTCCTCTCTCCCACATATCAGCAAATACTGTCCGGCTTTCTCCCACAACTCCCTCGGCTCATGTGACAGGCATCACCCAACACTCCACCGAGGGAAAACTGACTCGATACCTGTACTGATTAAAGCTTGGCGGAGGTCTCTGAAGGGTTGGAAGGTTGGGCATGCCGCACAGACTATGACTGGAGAACCGCCAGTTCACCGAGGCCCAGAGGCGCACAACGCCTTTCCCAAGGTCACATGGCAAACCAGAGGATGGGGGCATGATCGACCTGGGATCTTTCTCTCCAAAATGAATGGTTTGGACCACTGCACTCTTCTCTGTTCTCAAAAACTTAACAGCCCTTATCGGAGAGACATATACACATATAGAAAGACTAAAAAAAACCCCATGCAATGGTGTGGCATTGGAAAGCCAATGAAATAAAAGTTTAAGGAGCCCCAAGTGTTCACTCCTGAGAATACCTACCCAGTAGTGAGTCTGTGAGGCCAGAGAGGTGGGGTCACGGCCTGGGCGAGATTACCATCGCAGGGGACAGCTGGACCTGGTCCCAAGCCTGCCTTTTCCACCTACTGGCAGTGTGAACCTAAGTCAAGTTCCGGACTTCTCTTTGCCTCAGTCTCCTTAACTGTGAAACGGGGATGACGATGCCTACCTTGCACCGCCGTCAGCAGGGTCAGAGAAAACCGTATGGAATCTAGGACAATAAGTAATCCCCGGTTCGTTGAAACACACACCATGTGTATACAAACCACCTAGCAGTACGTGGGAGCTGTGCCAAGAAAGAAACCCCAATGTTGTTTAAAATCTAGCTGGGGGCCAGGGCGGACACACGTAGACACAAAACACACCCACTTGCTCCCTCTCTTTTTGGAGAACAGTTATTTTTAGGAGCACAGACTTACAGAGCGTTAGGGCTAGAAAAGACCTCAGCACTCACCTGACTCAGAGGTTTCCGAAGCTTACGTTTTAATCCATGAGCCCCTTTGCTAAAAGGACCTTACATGGAAATTCAGCATGTAAAACGCTTAGTTGCTGCAACTGAAGAGAAAGCCTGCCTATCGGTAATCCTGCCCCCACACCACCCACCCAGCAAACCTCCACCTGCCCTCCCAGGCTGGTCCTACGTGGGCTTCTTTGAACCTTGGAGGGGCGGCTAAAACTCCCCACAATCCATTCAATTGCACCATAAGATAAATAAGGAAACTGACAGGAAGAAACATACACAGTGTCCAGAGCCAACAGTGACGCAGGGACCGCTGGCTGCGGGGCCAATAAAACGTGAGGAGGGACGAGGAAAGCTGGAACCCCTTGAGCCCCTTATTACCTGTACAGGTGCCCCTGTCATTTTACCTCTCCGTACACCGAGGCAGTGTGTTAAACGCTCTTTACAAAAAGTTCTTTCCACGTCCCCAATTCCATGGCCCAACAATTTCAAGCCCTAGAAAACTTCTCAGGGAATTAGGAGCTGCCCTCGGGGGACCACAGTTACAGACTCTGCACGTGGTCAGGCCCAGGAATCTCACCCTGAGGTCTCTGAAAGCCGGACAAGAAGCAATAGCTTTAGCAGAGGCTTCTGAAAGAATCAAGGATAATGTGGTCCAAACCTGCTGGACATACCACCATCGGGTGATGGCCACGGGACACAACAACCCTTAGAAAGCCGAGTAAAGGTGCACCTTGGGAAAGGATACATCCCTGTTGGACATGGGAAAGGGGTACTTCACTTCCCAGTAGACCACGGTCTCGCCATTGCATTCTTTTTCATACAGTTCTAAGGAGAACAAAAAACGTTAATGCATTTCAGAAAAAGTCAGGCTGATTCATTACCGCTGAAAGCCTGTTGCCTAAGGGCACAGTCCATTACACACCAAAGTGTAGTCAAAATAAAAGAACCCAACAAAACTTGTCTACCTCAGAGAGAAAACGAGGCCCTCGGGCAGGATGCAATGAAACACAATCAGGCACCAGAAAGAAAGACTCAGGTTTTAAAACCAGGCTAACCACCAGATGTCACTAGAGGACCAACAGTTTTGCTTTGAAGACCTTTCTTCCCTCTAGATTTTATGACATGATAGCTAGCTCAGGACTGAGTCACCCAGTCTCTTATTTAGCTGGGAAATAAAGATCCCAGAGGAGGCAGTGTCCTTCCTAAACAGCGAAAAAGTGGTATGACCGCGGTTAACCCAGTGTCTTACTGCTCTCCTGCGTTCACACTACACCACAGCGGCAGTGACCACATTTCCTTACTATTCCATCTCGCTATTGTGTCCCCCGCTTGGAGGGGTACAGCAAAGGGATTCGATGACATGCACACTCTCTGACCCAAAGATGCACAGCGAGCTTCTTCCCGGTCATTTAGAGAAGAAGCCAAGCCAAGGCTGCTGAAGTAACCAAGAGATTCCCTTGAGATGCTGATGGGGAAAAACGAATTATTTAATTCAGCTTTTGAAAGGAAATCTACTGAAGAGCTTGGCAGTCCATCGGGGCCACAGAGGTGGCAGACGGCCCACGCAAGGAAGGGAAGGTGTGGACACCTCTGCTTTTCTGCGCTCAGCACTGACTCCCCCTTCTTGGACCAGCATCTCAATTCTCCTTCCCCTCCGTGGTGACTGTGGGGCTCAGCATTAAATCCAGGGCTGGGAAAATGAGCAAGACATGGCCACGGGGATTAATTAGTTCGGGGTGATGCCTCTGGCCAGGGTCCTCACTTGCCACCTGAGCAGGTTTAGGATGAAAAGTGGCTTAGTGAAGGCTCTCAGGTAGCTCATGGAATATCCAGGAGGGTGAGTTATATCTAGCGCCTCAGGATGTTCCAGGGAAGCCAGTCTGGCGGACCAGACGCCGCGGCGTGAACCGCTGATGCCGAGTAACAAAGGTTCGAAGCTCTGCACCTGCCTCCCCCAAAGTCAGGATGTCTTTGCTGTGACCATCACCAGAAAATGGATTCTGCATGCTGCCTGCTTCCTCACATGGCCCTTTCCCAGACCGAAGCCACATGTGCATCTTATTGGCAACTTCCAAATCACGTGACTGAACCGTGGCTGCTAGGGAGGCTGGGACAGAGAAAACTTGGTTTCTGCCTTGGATAGGTGAGCGTCACAATTCCCTCTAGATGGCGAGCATATGTGAAAACAGTAAGTGGGCCGGGACCATGACAAATATCCACAGGAAATAAGCATGTGATCCAGGCCGAGCCAATAAAAGCCAATCCCGGGGCTCTGGCTGCCGTCAATAGGAAAGTGGAATCCGTGTTCCCGTTCCTCTGGGGTTATTTATACGGTTATTTGTAAGCCTGGATCTTCCGGTGGCCATCTTTGCCACGATGTAGGAATCTGCCTGAGGATCTGGTCCACACAGGAGAAAACAGTGTCAGTCAAGAGATGGAGAAATTATTTAAATATTGGATGGAGCGCTCCTGGAAGCCAGGACACCATGGAGTTTTCAATGCGCCATGAACCCATAAACTCTTTTCTTTTTCCTTTTCTTACGCTGGCATTAGTTAGCTTTTCGTGACTTGTAACCAAGAGTCCTGACTGCAGCAAGGGTCTTTCAGAGTTTGTGTGCCCCTTGGCAACTCAGTAGTTCTATTCCACTGTGACTGAGGGGGCAGAGGTCACTCCCAGTGCTAGTGGCAGGAGAAGCCCGTTTGATGCCTTTTTACAACTCCCCATCACTTACTGGGTGAACTCTGAGCACCGCAGACGGGCAGCCAGGCTAGGCCTTGGGAACAGCAACCCTTCTCCCACCGCAGCTCCAATTCTGCTTCCAAATTGCTCACAGTTTGTCCATATCGCGCTGTTTCGTGCTTTCCTGGCTCCCCCCTGCTGTTCTCTGGGCCTGGAATGCCCTTACGCCGCCCACCCCCTCGCCCTCAACTCCTCCTATAGAGTGTTCTTGTTGTTTATAAAACTGTGATTCAATTTCCCAAAACGCCACCTCTTCCAAGAAGCCTTCCATGACGTGTAGGCATACAGATGACAACCAGCTTACAGAGGGAACAAAGTGGCCCTCAGAGACGAGAGTGGATCTACAAGCACACGAGAAGCAAGTCCTCGGAACAGCAAAGGCACACGTCAGTCCAGCCCTTAAGGCTTTTATGTCAAAATTTAAAATGATACACAACAGGGTAGAAATTAAACCTGTTGCTCTATACTAGCTAAAGTAAACAGCAATAGAGCCTACTTTCTAAATTGATTTAAAAAAAAACAAACAGTAGGTGTCACTCACCTTTAACATATTGGTCCCACTGTTTTCTGTAGTCCAAGTCCATATAGACGTCTGTGATGAGAGCCGGGGGGCAATCCTCCAGAACGCCGAAGACTTTGTACTCATAGAGTCCAGTCTGCTGTACAACACAGAACAGGCAGAAACAATCTATTGATTCCCACGTTGAGAGACAGCTGGGTTGCACAGCACGTGAAAAACAGCTGAAGATGGGGTTCATGCCACACCATGTACGGACCCCCTTCCTGTAGTCTTGGTGACACAATGATGAAAAAGCAGATGAGGCCCTGCTCTCACGGGTCTTTAATTCGACTGGGGCATTGGTGGTGGTAATAGCTAAAAACGGTACCCAGCTGATGTGAATAAGAAACAAGAAGGGTTATGTGATAAATGGGGCTTGATTTGGAAAAGAGGGGTTCTAAGTCAGAAAAGGTCTCTGTGAGGGATAATATTTATCAGAACCTCTTGTCCAAAATCTTAGAAGGAGTCATTCACGGGAAGATGAGGAAAGGCCACTCCCAGCAGGGGAAGGCCCTCAGGTTGATGGGGTGGCATGCCCAAAGAAGAAAAAGTCAGAGGGCGTGGCTGGGGGAGAGTGGTAGGAGCTGCGGTCACAGAAGGGGTGGCGCTGGGCACCAACGGGATCTGTAAACCAGTGTAATTAAATATTTTGTTCTAACTGCTATTAAAAACAAAACAAAAACAATGAATGACTTTCAATAGGGTATGACTTTAAATGATGATTCTTGCCACTTGGTAGGAAAAAAAAAATAGATCGTAAGAGAACAAGATGGTGGTTTAGAAGACCGTACAATAGTCCAGATAGGAGAAGACAGTGATTTGAACGGGGCATAACAACAGTGATGGAGAGAAGTCAATGATTTAGCGATACATGTTGCAAGTGATGTCAACAGCAATTGCTGTGGGGACAGATCGGCTGCGGCGAAAGAGAGAGCACAGAACTGAGGATAGCTCTCAGAAGCTTTGCTTGAATAACCAGGCAAATGAGGAGCTCCTTTTTCTAAGAAAGAAAACACGGGGAAGAAATCACTTCTGGCCTTGGGAGAATCAAAGTGTTCTATCTTTGAGTTTGAGATGCTTATTAAACATCAAGTGGGCACGTCACATAGGCAGCTAGCCTTCAGGGCACGGGTTACTATTCTGGATATCCACAGGGCATAACGAAACCCAACACATTATTTCATCAATTCCAATTTACCAATTCCAGAATTTTGCAACGGCTGCTTCTGTTTTATATAAGGGACTTGTGCAAAAGGACTACAAAGGAAAAGAAACATCAGTTTCAGATCATATTAGTCCCTTTTATTCAGAGAACATATTCCTAGATTCCGAAGTACAACTGCCCTTGTCTGCAAGGGTACTGGGCTGGAGTTGGGCGCACTACACATTTTCGCTCTCTGTACAAAGGCAGCGTCAAGTTCCTGACCTTTGCCTTGACTACAGGTGCTATCATTAAGGCTAAACCGATGGCTCTTAAATTTCAGTGCAAAAGCAAACAAACAGCAAGACTTCAGCTGGGCTCAACTTCCGCCTGCTCCCACAGTGTTATTGGGTAATCGCGCATGAGTGATGCCATCCTCTTTGACGCCATGCCAGACACGCATGTGAAGTCAAGATGGTCGACATGGTGAATATTTTTTGGGTGTCATGAGGCTTCAAGGGTCTCCTGGCTCAAGTGGTATGACCCAGGCATAAGTATTTCCCAGGTTAGGAATCGCAGATATATGTGAAAGTACCTGGCAAGAAGTGGAAGGTAAAATTGAAACCGAATACATATGGATTCTCTAGCTCTAAAAGTATGTGGCTTTACACCAAAGGTTTCCAGTCATCAGATGACAAGCTAGTAGATCTGACCCCCTTTCATGCTGTGCCACAGATGTCCCAATGGAAGGACAGACCCCAGGAGAAAGCGCCCCTTCCTGTCCTGTCCTCTCTTGCTCACATGTGGAGAGAGAGTGATGGTTCATACATACCACGCGTTTACACCCACGTTTTAATCACCTTTGGAAGAGAGACAATTAGCTCCTTGTTCAGGAACATTGGGGCCCCATTTTCTACACATATTGAGCAAAAGGGACAATTATGTCTTGAGATGATTATCTCCCCAACCTTACAGGAGTTAGCTTTGGTTATCTGGGTAAATTAAGACAAACTGTTTCCTTAAACTGGTCCCCTTCCCCTCCTGAATGTAATTACAGCCGGAGTGACCTCAGCCCTATGCCTATCACAGAAATGAAAACAGAAGCCCTCTAGGAAGAGGAAAGTAGACCAATGTGATTTACGTGAATACAGAAGAATGAACTATTGTGACAACTTCCTTTAAACACTCCCTTGGTGGCAGGGCTGAGAAAGCCCGGACTCCACAGAACACAATGCTCCGTGACACCTTTCCCAGTCTCTCAGCGGCCTGTGCTTTTTAAGTGCTAGCAGCCCCACCCTATTTCTTGGGTCAAAGCACTTTTCACCCATTATTTCTTATAAAAAAAGGATCTCAGTAAACATACTCATGTTTTTATTTTGTCTTTTAAAAAAAATGAAGCAAATATTTTTATAATTACAGAAATAATTCACATGCATTATAGGAAAATTGGAAAATGCAAAAAAAAGAAAAGAAAAGAAAAATGGCATCACCCCATAATCCACAAATACCTATTGGTAATATCTGACACATTTCTTTTAAGTAAATAAAAACTTCTCTATATTAAAAGAATGGGAATGATACGGTATAAACAGCTTGTATTCTTATTTTTAACAACATAATATTGATGCTATGGAGAGGTCACACCTAATTTAATTATTCCTTTTAGTTATTTGTTTCCAAATATTTTACAAATATAAATACTTCTGAAATACTCTATTATTTCATATGGACCAATTTGGCACATAATTCTTTTTCATTAAGAAAGCTTCCTTAGAGACAGACTGTAGGGTAAAGGTTATTAATATTTTAAGATTCTTTAAACTTTTTATAAATTTTTAAGGCAACTTTGTACCAATTTATACTCTCACCAGTAGCAAAGGATCATCTCACCAGGATTGGGTACCACTGTGTGTACAGAATATTTGATAGGGAAAAAAAGTACAAATCTTAGCTTAGCTTGAGCGAAGTTTTATTATTAACTGAGCTCCTTAAAATTAGAGATATAAACTCTCTATAATATTTGTTGCAAGTATGTTTCTAAGCTTACTAACATTTCAATAAATGACTCCAAATAAGTTTACTTAAAAAGTTCTTGGCTTTAAACCACAGCTTAGAACAGCTCTGTTTCTTTATCATACCGAGAAACATCGCAAACCACTTTTGACATGTTCGATCGGTCACAGCTCATATAAACGATCCCTCAATGAATAAAAAGAGAGATCATGAAACTCACCCAAGGCCATATACCTGAAGGTAGAAAGCATGGACATAAAGCTGTCAGGCTATTCTCTGAATCTGTGAGTCTTTCCATTTTGTTTGTTAGCTTATTTTATTCATTAGATTCCACAGATAAGTGAAATCATATGGTACTTGTTTTTTTCAGAGTGGCTTATTTCACTTAGCATAATGCTCTCCAGGTCCATCCATGCTGTCACAAAGGTAAGATTTCCTTTTGGGGCAGCATGAGGAAAGGAACACTTCTGAGGCTTGCCAAAATTCTGACATCAGAAACCGTCTATGCAAAAAGGGAGTGAAGCAAAAATACAGGGTCCGGCACGAATAACGCCCCTTTTTATTACAAAATCTTTTATTACAAAATCATAAGCATGTCGCCCTGTAACCTAACGATATCACACTGAAGCACACCATATGACATTTTAGGTGAAATGTTCAAATTAAAACGATAAATTATTACACCCATATTATTACCCTACCAACCACACTCAAGCAGGTGCTACTTCTGCTGGACCCTGTATATAACATACTGAAAGAAAAAAGCCACCAGCCTAGAGTTCAGTATCCAACTCTCCTTCAAATGTGAAGGAGAAATAAAGAGCTTTTTCAGACAAATAAAAGCGGAGGGAATTTATCAGCAGCAGGTCTACTCTGGAAGAAATGTTCAAAGAATATTTTCAAGGAGAAAAAAATATGACATAGGTCAGAAACTCATATCTACATAACATAAAAGTGCCTGTTTTATTGTCAAAGCTTCGTGAAGGTATGAACTTAATCTTATTCATCAAGAATCACCAGGGCTTAGCATAATGTTAGGCCTACAATAGGTCCTTAATGACTGCTTGAATGAATCCATGAACAAATATTCTGGAGTTTTCTTCTCATTAGCGTATATTCAGATCACCCAAAGGCAGCTATGGGAAGGTGTCTATTGTAAACTAAATGACAAGATAAGGTAAGCTTTTCTGTGCCCTAAAAACACATTAAAAGTTCCAGGCTAAAATTCAAAGGTTCATATTTGTATGGATTCTCCCTATTTTATAAGAGTATATTCATTTGCATAATTTCCCTGAAGGGTAAAACAGCCTCCCCAAATACTGTCAGGAAATGGTGAGCCTTTGGAGTTACACACTATTCCCATTGGAAAGCCTGCTTGAATTCTCCTTCTACCCATAGTTGGTGACTCCAACGTCAACAGCAAGAAGACCATACAAGGACCATCCTCCACCCGGCATCGCCCCAATTCAGCCCATGGTTTACCCAAGTGTTGGTATGGTAATATATCCAGGGATCCAGCATCCAAATCCTTCCGAACAAGTCACTCTTCCTCTCAAAGGGATCCCGAAGCACAAAGAAAATCAGTTTTTTGCTTTATGAACAGCCACCTCCTACAATCCCTAGGTGGGAATCTGTGAAAGACAGGCTGAGAACACAGAGCTTGGCTTACACCTAGAACGGAAGCAGGCATTCTACTCGCCCCTCTCCCCTCATTCTCCCAAATCTCCATCTTAGGACTAGCATTCTCACGCTGCCCCATACCCGATGCTCACCCTGACAGAGAAGTGAGGAGAGTGAGGGCTGAGGCTCTCACATAACCACCAGCTATAGGTTCAGGAAAGATGGAGAAGAAGAGGGGGAGGCCGGGAGCATGCATGAGGGAGTGCCTGGGTCTGAGGTAGGAAGCGGAACGCCACATGTGGGTGCTCAGCTTTAAGACACGGTGGCCCTACCCACTAGCACAGTATGGCTCAGTGTGTTGGGTTTAAAAAGCGTTCTGGCAGTCACAGTGCCAACCACTCCTCCCTACAGAGAGAGGCAGAAGGCTGAAAGAAGGGAGGCTAGCCCTGTGACCCTGAAGCGAAGAAGCTCACTGTGCAAATCGGATTACAATCCCACCTGTAAGATGACAGCAGAAACTTCTCACTCATGAGGTAAAGCTGTTCTCATGCAAGTTAAATTTGTGCCTCCCTCCAAAGGGCCAACTTTCCTTTCAGCCCAGCATGGCCGAATAGAGTTTTTCCAGTAATGCCAGGCTTTGAGGACTTTAGTAGGTCGACAGCATAGAAAGGGCCGTCCCTGGGAACTATATGCTCCTCAGCAAACTCTTTGATTAAAAGACCTATTAAATAAGCCAAATATATGGTGATGAAAGATGATTTGACTTTGGGTGGTGGGCACACAATGCAATACACAGATCACGTATCGTAGAAATGTACACTTGAAACCTATATGATCTTATTAATCCGTCACCCAATACATTTAATTTTTTAAAAAAGTCAATGTGAAAAAAAAATCATAAAGAAATCAAGCCATAGGCCTGATTTTTTCAGTCCAACATTTACTTGGTCTAAATCAAAGAGTGGGCCACTGCATGCTGGTTCCACGCTGTCCATTGCATTGTCATGGTGTCCGTTGGCATGGCAACACAGTCCACAGCTCCTGTGAGACCCGACTGCAGATCACTGGGAAAGCTTTTGTAAGTGACCTGTGGCCCTTCTCTGCCAAAGGAACTTTCGGGCACAGTGCAGGGGACCACATTTACTCCCAAGTGGCCACTAACTTAAAAATCAGGGAGAGTGAGTCTTAAACATTGCCTTTGTCTTAAGATCCTTTTTTTTTTTTTTTAAGTAGGGAAGCTACAATACAAAGAAGTGTTTTATGTTTTTTTTTATTTTATTTTTTTTTTAGAGCGAGGGGAGGAGGGGAGAAAGAGAGAGAGAGAAACATCAATGTGTGAGAGAAGCATCAACTGGCTGCCTCTTGCACACACCACCCCCCTCAACTGGGGAGCTGGCTGGCAACCCAGGCATGTGCCCTGACTGGGAATTGAACCAGCTACCTTTCAGTTTATAGGCCAACCCTCATTACACTAAACCACGCCAGCCAGGGCAAGGTCCTCTTTTTGATTCTCACTCCTGCCTTTTAGTTTCCAATGCTTCTCATCTCTAGGTCACCCTCCTACTTCTTAATGTCAGAGCTCTCCTGAGGACGGCGCTAGATTCTACCCCTCTTCAGTGGTTCTCAAACCACAGTCCTTGAACCAGGAGCTTCAGCATCACTTGGCAACCGGTTAGAGACAAAATGCGAAAACATAAACAAAAGAAAAGAAGAGAAAGGAAAAAAAGAAAAGAACAAGAAAAAATAAATATAATGCATACCCTCTTACCCCACACCATACCTACTGAATCAGGAACTCTGAGAGTGGGGTCTCAACTCCAAATTTAACAGGCCCAGCAGGCGATTCTGATGTATGTTCAAATTTGAGAACCACTCTGCCGTGTATCATTTCATTCAATGATTACTTAGAGGTCAAACAATCCTAAAAGATAAGTATTATCCTTGGTTTGCCAATGAGAAAGCTGAGATTACAAAATGAAAAAGTAACTAAACGATATCATCTGGAGGAAGCGGGGCCTGGCCCCTAGCCACTGTCCAACCCCAGCTCCACCCCAGTCCTGTGGCCTTGTCACTCTCCCTGAAAAACAAGGCAATCACGGCCTGGTTCAGGGACTTAGCGCAAAGTGGTCCCTCTATTGCAGAGGTTTAAAGCCCGGCAGGTTTATCTGAGTCTCCTTGGACACTTGAACATTGAAAAACAAAAAAACAATAATAACAGCTAAACATTTTAAAGCATTTCTAACTAGAGATTAGAGGGAATTCTCTTCCAGGAGGAAGGTCAAAGATGGCGGTCAGCCTGGAAAACAAATGAGGCTTCAGCAGAGTGGGCGGGGCAGCAAATGACGCTGGACAATGCTGGAGGCCAAGAAGGAGAGAGCTCCCACCCTGACCCAGTAGGGCCTCCGCATTTTCATACAGACGGTGGTCAAAGTGGTCACAGGGCAGTGGCCCTAAATGCGGCTGCTGAGGTTCAATGGCACACCTATGGCGATCTGATGGCCCTCCAAGCTTATGGGAGTTCTCTAGTTTACATCAACATACCACGACTGTCCTCCTCCCTAGAACAGGTTCAAATAAGACATACAGTATGGGAAGCAGACATAGGAACTGTTCCGAATACCACTCATATCCTCCCCACTGGAGGGAAGTGGTCCCTGGTACCTGCTACTACACAATGGAAACGATATACAATACAAAGCCAGTCGCTCTGTCTCCGCTCACAGGAATGGATACTGTGGCATAAAAGACACAAAAGCAAAAAAAAAGCACAAGCCCATGGGTGGAGGGGAAGGGTTACGGCTTGGCTGAAGGACAGAAGCTCTATGGATAAGTCATGGGAGATACAGCTGGAAATGCGAGTTAAGACTAGACTAGTTCAGGATGGCCTGCCAGCAGCATCTGCCTCCCCTCAGAGAGGCGATCTAGGACCCTACTTATGACACAGGTCTAGAGCAAGACAGCTGAATTCCAGTCCCATTTCAAACCTTGAACAGTCAACTTCAGCTTTCCACAGATTCATTTCCATAAGGGTAAAAAATGATCATCATAGTATCTTACATTAGGGTTGATGTGGGGATTGAGTAAGTCAATACCTGCGAAGACTTAAACAGTGCTTGAACCATAAGGAAGCCTGAAATGTATTAGCTATTACAATAGTTAGTATTAATTCTGCAGTTAACAATGCCACAGAGATGGAATAAGGTCCTAGCGTCTCAGGTGCTTGGTTAGGCTGTAATGTGTAGGATGCCGGGCTGGGAAACTAGTTAAGAGGTCACGGCAATTCTAGATGAGAGGTGCCATCCAAAGTGGCAAACATATAGAAAAGTAAAAGGAAGGGAAATGGGTCATATGTCAGATATGTCTGAGCAATGGCATTGACAAAACTTGGCAAATGCCTGGATGTGGGTGGTAAGGGAGATGGAATAGTCAGAGAGAAGTTAAATGGATTTTGTCTGAAAACATGTCCACTTTTGCACCAAGGTAACTGTTGAAGTTCTACTAGGAAATGAATTGTCTCCTCTAGACTGTGAACTTCTTGTTTACCCTGCTATATACCCAATGGTATAGAAAGACATCCAGAGCTCCTCCCTGCTCTAACACTGTAATACTCAGGTCTGCTGCCAAGAAACCTCGATTTCACTTACCTTGCCTAAGGGTGACTTTTAACCTACTTGCTATGAACTGCTATCACACAGGGCAACTGATGACAGGGCTCAGGTGCAATTTGATCCTTCCACCTGGATGCCTACCTGGTTCCAAACGCCTGCAGGAATGCCTGGAGACTTACTTAATAACTAACTCTGTTCCTCATTGGCTTTCAGTACATCTTTTCCTCTGAAGTTTTAAGATAGTGAGTGCCACTTCCAAGACAGGGGCAACAGCCAGAAGAAGAAAGTCACTAATATGGCCAGAGATGATCGTCGGTCCCTTATCAGGGATACTGCTCTCCACACACATTAGCCACCCTGTGCATTCAGTCTCTGAAAAGTCTCTTTTCCACCTATATTCAAACCCGAGGATACTTCCCACATCCACACATCACTGGCACCCACGCCGGAGGTGCATGGGGTTAAGAATCGGCAGATCCACGTTTTAATTTTACAGTTAACTTCTAACAGACCACACCCCCACGGGGCCTCAGACCTAAAGCTGAACTCTGATGACCTCCCAGCGCCCGGCTCAGGACAAAGTCAGCTGAAGGGAACGCCCCTGCGCTCGCTCCTCCCAGCACTGGAAGACGCGCCCGGGTCCCGACTTCCGCGGCTGCAGCCCCTCGGTCCCCGCAGGGAGGCTGGCCCGGAAATGTCCAGCAGGCCGGCCGCTACCTGGTCCAGCAGCCGGTAGATGCTGATGCCCGAGGTCTCCACCAGCAGCTGCCAGTCGGCCCCGGACAGCGCGGGCTGATGGAGCTCGGCACAGGCCTCCCGGAACTGCTCCTGGGAAAAGCAACCGGCGGTAGCAGGGTCCATTCTTCCGAAGCCACTGTTTCTCAGCCTGCCGGGGAGGCCGTCGAGCGGCTTGTTGTAGGTTCAGGGGCGGGGCGAGAGGGCGGCCTAGCATGACTGGCAGGGAACAGAAAAAAGACAGAGGGGAAGGCGGGACTTAGTGGGGAGGAGGAGTCTAGCTAGAGGGGGCGGGAAATAGGATATAGGAAGGGGCGGGCCTAGAGAAGGGGGCGGGTCTGAGCAAGAGAAGGAGGCTGGGGTAAAAGTAAAACGAGAAATATTGGATTTGAGCTAGAGAAAGATGGAGGGGCTAGCGAAGCGGGGAGGCTTATTTATAGACGGAAGGCAGAAGGAAGACAGTAATGTCATCTGAGGAACATGACCCTCAGCAGCCCATCATGTACCCTGCCCCACCCCATGGCCTCCAGAACTGCTTGGGTGGCTCCCTTACCTTCTCTGAAGAAGAGAGGGAAAGTCTCTGAGCTGTTTGGTAGGCTAGGAAGGTGAGATGGACGACGTAGAAACGTTTGACAGTCTCAGGGGTCAAATGCTAGAACTATATATTTCAATGTAACTTGTTTTTTCTGTTACTCATTTTAAAACATTATTCTGAAAAGAGGTCTATGGGATTCACGAGAAGGCCAAAGGGGTTCATTGCACAAAAGGGATTAAGAAACCTGATCTACATTGGATTGACAAGGTAATTTGCCAGGCTGCATGTTGAAAGATGATCTAAAAGTTATTATTGTGTCCACCAAGATTTCTGTAGTTTGAATAATTTAGACGTTTTGCAACTCAAAGACCTTTCTGTTCATTCAGGTCCCTTGGGTTTTACTATATTTCTTACCACCAGCCAGCCTGTACTTGGCTTTGAATAAAGTAGGTAGTTTAAACATCAAAACAGTATAACACCACATGAGTGCCAATAGACTCTGGAAACCTGTGTTTCCTAACCTGAAAACTGGGGTAAGAATTGTGCAACCGGTTAGAATTGAAGAGGTAACTACATAAAATAAACATAAAACATGTATGCACAATGCCTATCAAAGTAAACGTTCAATAAAAACCCCTACTTGTTTTACATTACTGTATTGAATTGCTTCTCCTTCCCTACTTGAAAACCTTGAAGTTGATGGCAACTCTACGTGCACATCAATTTCCAAAAGAGAAATAAGGTCAGATTTGGCAGCACAGATAAGTTACTTCTTCGTTCAATAGAATGCCCGTTCTGTTTTGTTTTATGAGGATGAGAGGAGGTGTGATTTTTCCCTTAGATTAAATGCCCAAGAAGCTAGAGACATACTTTCCTACTGTTTTTATAATGCCTTCAAGTTCTCTCTTCTTTATAAAAAGTATGTTATATTTAAACTAAAAATCAATAGCTGAAAAAGGCAATTTTGTCAAAATCATTGGTACAAAGTGTTTTCAGATATCTTCAAGGAATCCCACTAGAAAGGTGTGCTTTGCTGAAACCACCTTTATCACTGTTTAGCAATAGATTAATGAAGACAAACATGAGAGTATAAATGGCAATATGCAAGATACAAGATATAAGGTAGGAAATTTAAATTGCATTAAAACTATTTACCTACTAAACTCAGAAGGCAAACGCCTATATATTTGGGTCTGTTGAAATTTGCACCCCATGGTTATTTTATTATAGTTAATGATGGAAAGAATCATATTAGGAAATAGTTTTATTTAGTGTGAAGGCCTAGAAAAGACTCGGAAAGGGACCTAAAGGAGCCTGCTCTCCTTCTGGACTTGCCTATTATAAGAGGCCAGACTGCTTGCTGTGTGAAAAACACTCTAGATGAACTTACAGAATCATAACCGCTGAAGCTGAAGCTCCTGGCCTCCAACACAGAAATGCTAGATAAAACACACCAAAAAGAGTCTTAAGTATATAGTTTATCTGAACATAAAGAAAGTGTAATCTGGTAATCACTCCAGATTTCTGAAATTTACATTCAAATAGTTCAGTGGGAAAAAAAAGGTGTAATTGATAGAAAGAGGATCAAAAGTGATAAAATGAAAACAACTAATGAATTTAGGCGAAGGATAGGTGTATTTTTATTGTTTTATTCCTTCAGCTTTTCTGCATATTTGAAACTATTCACAATAAAATCTTCAAGAAAACTCAGTTATATGTGTTTATAGGAGACAAAACAAAATGTATCACTCAGAAAATGTAGAGATCAATATATGAAAAATATGTACCAGTAAACACTAAACAAAAGAAAACTGGAGTGGCTCTAAAAATATTAGACAAAATAAATTTTCAGGCAAGAAAAACATTAATGGAAAAAAATTCATAAGTTAATGATAAAGGACACAACCTTTCAAGAATTCTGAATCCTTAAATTTATATTTCACAACATCACCTCAAATATGTAAGGCAAGAATTGTCATCAGTACAAAGAGAAATCAGCAAATTCACAATTACAGTAGAACATTTCAAGGATCTTTTATAGGATATGAATTAATCAAGCTGACAAAAAATTGGTAAAGATATAAAAGATGAACATAGTTCATATGAATTCATATGCTTGATCTAAAGGGCATATAGAGAACCATATACCCAATAAATAGAACACAGATATTATTTGCAAACTATCATAAGCATTCATGAGAATTGATTATCCTCACAACAAATGCTTTCAAGAAACACAAAAGAACCTGTATTATTCTCTGATAACAAGTCAAAAACACAAAAGAAAAAAAAAGATACTAAAATAGCCCACCCTGCACCCTATATATTTAAAAACTAAAAAACAAAACAAAGCAAATGCATACATACTTCCTCCGGGAACCTAACCAGCAATTAATTCCCTGCATCAAATTCCTTTCGCTTAAAATACCGAGAGAGCTCTCGTTTTCTGCAGTAGTCCTGACAGATGCCATATTCATGGAGTATGATTCTTAATATTTGAAAGATGACCATTCCTATCAATTCAAACAATAAAGCCAATGAGATTTAAATAAAAATCCTTAAGTGTGTTCAAGGAACTTGACACACCAATTCTAAAACTTATGGGAAAAGTGTAAGGATCGAGCAATTTGAAAAAGTAGGAAATCAATTTTTAAAAGCAGAGGGGAAAAAAAGAAGAGGAAATCTGCCCTATCAGACATTAGGGTTTATAATAAAGAAAATAATGTCATATTGACCTAGGTATTGACATTTGAGGATGCAGATATCACCAAGAAAAAAAATAATAACAAAACAATGAAACAGCTTTCCATCTAGAAATAAATCCACATGTATATTGAAATAGGATGTAAGAAAAATGGACAATTTAAAAAATGGCATTGGAACAACTGACTATCCTTATGCAAAAACGAGATTCCTAAATCACATTGTACACAAACATTAATTCCAGGTGTACAAAAAAACTAATTGTTTGAGGCAAAATGTCAATAACTGCTGTGTACATTAGAAAGCAACAACTCCTATTTAACTACACAGTGGTAATAAATTAAAACCCAACACACGGATTAGTAGAAGACATAGCCAACAAAGGACTGATATCAACAATATATGCAAAACTCCTAGAAATCAACAAGAAAAACCCAGTAATGCAACTGAATATACGAACAAGTGAAAAAAAATGGCATATAAATACGTGGAAAGTTAGTCAACTTCCATAATAACTGGAGAAATGAAAAATAAATTATACAATTTTATTTACATAAGATTGGCAAAAACTTAAAAAATGGGTGCTGGTGAACATATAGAGCAACAAAAGCGCTAACATAAAATGTTCTGGTTAAAGTATAAACAACAGTTTGAAAAACAACTAGAAAAGACCTATTAAGTTTGAGGATACACATCCCATCTGCCCCAGTAATTCCACTTCTATGAGTATACCTGAGAGAGCTGCTAATATTGCATAAGGGTGCACATTTTTTTAGTGGTAAAAAGTTGGAAACAGCATGAATAGTCACCGACCACAGAATAAACAAACTGTGGTACATTCATTTTGAAATTAAAAAAGAATCCACATGTATATCATGGATAAATCTTGAAAACATTGTTAAATGCAGAAAGCAAGTTGCAGAAGTAAGCATAAAAATACTTTACAGTCTTTAGGGACTATACCTATGCCCTGACAACTTAAAAATGTGGTTGGGAAGGATGCCTGTTAACTGCAACAGTAGCGGTAATACTTTATTTCTTTAAAAGAGTATCAGGCAAATAAGGCACAATATTAATGTATCTGCTGGGTGGTACGTTCATGTATATTTGTAATTTAAACAAATAATTATGATAAAAGTATAATACTGTAATTGTCATTAACTATAGCAGAAGTAGGAGAAAAACACCATTCTGGAATACTATGAAGAATGAATGAATGAATGAATGAATATTCACAAATGCCTCGTTTTGCACAAAGAACACACATAGATAACCTGTTGTGACTGAGTGATTGATCAGTGTTGTTGTTTTTTTTTTAATTTGGGTACTAACATATCTGTTCTTATTTACCAGTAAAAGCTACTAAGCAACAAGTAAGTGAGAAGTGATTGAATATATGGTATCATAGATAACACAGCTGAGTAAAGATCAGAACTTCTTTCTCTAGAGATGTTTTTCATAGTACAGAACTAATTTGGTGTGTGAATTCCCAAGGTAGGGTCTTGATTACAGAAACTAGCTTTGCAATCTGAGTTTTAGTCACTTTAAAAACCAGGCAAATCACTTTTTAAATTTATTTTTTCAATTGCAGTTTACATTCAAATCTTATTACTTTATTTTTTAAACACTTTACTCAACAGTGATATAAAAATAATAGTATCTACCTCAAGGATTTGCTGGGAGGAATATGAAGATAATACAAACAAAAACACTATGTAAAGTGAAAGTGAAAACATGAAATATATTGTCTCAATAGGCATCTCCAAACTCTGCACGTGAGTTGATTTTAATCTGTTTCTACGGCCATCTAAATCAGTTCAGTTCTTCTATTCAATTTGGACTGCTGAATATCTGCTCCTATTAAATACTCAAGGGTTTTATCTTGCTAGGACAATGGAGACACAAGAGGGTGATTTCACTGTTACTGGGCTCCAAAGCTTATAAAATAATAACCTGTAAGTCAGTTGATAACAGTTTAAGCCTGCAAAGTACTCATTATGAACCAGAAACTATGCTAAGTATTTTCATTTAATCCTCACAATACCACTCTGAAATCTGTCCTATTATAATCTCCAGATTTTGCATGAAGAAACCGAAGTTTGGGGAAGTGAAGTAACTTGTCCGAGGTCACATGGGTTGGTCAAACACAGAGCTGAGGTTTGGAGTCAGTTCTGTTAGAATCTAGGGCCTGCTTACTCGGGTCCTGGTCACCCATTACTGATGTAGGATCAGTAGACACGAAGCATGAACATAGCTTCTAATTCAATTATATCTGTAAAGGTTTTCAGCCCTAAAATTTTTTTACAAACCATTGTAGCCATAAAACTATAAAATGTAATACTGAAAAAGGATGTAGATATCACCTTTAGTTTATTCTCTCATTTATTTATTCAGGTACTCATTTCTTTGGTATTTATTAATCATTGATCAATATTTATCAAACAAGTGATTACACAAACAGATTAAAGGCAATATTTGAGTCTTCCTTAAGTATTGGATTTTATGCGTTATGGTGATAGTAGTTCTTGTAGGGTATAAAGGTGCATCAGATGCAAATTCTCATTCTTAGCTTGCCATCTACATGAACACAGTTAATTAGAGAAGTCATATTATATATGTGTTATATATTATCTAATCCACCACTTTCGTTTAAAGATTTTATTTATTTATTTTTAGAGAGAGAGGAGGGGAGGGAGAAAGAAAGGGAGAGAAATATCAATTTGTGGTTACCTCTTAGGCACCCCATACTGGGAACCTGACCCGCAACCCAGGCATGTGCCCTGACTGGGAATCGAACCAGTGACTCTTTAGTTCACAGGCTGGCACTTAATCCACTGAGCCGCACCAGCCAGGGCTAATCCACCACTTTTATAGATAAGAGAACTGAGGCACAAAGAGGTGGTACCTTCAGTAATAACTGGGTTATTCAGTTAGTGAAACCACGTTGTAACAGCTCCATAAAGACTCAAAGGTCCCGAGTGCATTTCACCTGCTAATATGAATAAAATAAAACATGCAAATCAGGTGTTAGGAAAGAAGAGTTTATAGTTAACTTTGCCTTGCATATACTTTAATGTGAACTTTATTAAATGAAACTGACATTTAAGAAAACTACGTTTGCTGGAATCCTGGAAGGGGTCAGAGAATAAAGTCATCATCCACCTTCCTTCCAGTAAGGAGATTCCAGGGATAGCTGGAAATATTGTATTACAAGTCCCTTCCGCTGCCCTGACTAATCACCACAGGGGATCTGAGTTCAGCACTAGGGCGTTTCAGACCAAAAGTCTAAGGTTTCACTTGGGCTGCAATTCCCAGACTGCAGACCTGCACTTTCTCATACTGACTAGCATAAATATCAGTGCCTTTTTAAGGTACACCTGGAATCCTCTTTTCTAGTGGAGCTCTCAAGGTTGGATCTGAAGCTCGACTGTCTTTCTCTGGGAATGTAGACCATGCTCCCTGTGCCTTTAGCTGACTTCATTGAAACCAGTTTCCCCTGGGAAAGAACTCACTCGGGTCCCCTTTACTTACCATCTCCCCAGGGTTGTGTGTCCATGAGGTCAGATCAGATCTGTTTGGGAGTTTGAAAACCTTATAATAATATTCCCCTCTTTCCTTCAAACCCTATGTATAATTTGTCAACAGTTTTTGATATTTCTACTGCCCGTATAGCTTGAATTTTTCATCTCTTTCTGTCTGCACTGCGCACCCTAACCAAAGCCACCATCACTATTCCCCTGACTCCCCGGTGACCTTCTAACTGGTGGGTCTCCCTGCTGCTGCCCATTCCCCACACAGACAGACAGACAGAACTGTATTAAAAATGTCCAATGCTGCCCTGACTGGTGTGGCTCAGTGGGTTGGGCATCGTCCTACAAAGCGAAAGGTAGCTGGTTGAATTCGTGGTCAGGGCACATGCCAGGTTGCACGTTTGGTCCCTGGTTGGGGCACATAGGAGAGGTAACTGATCAATGTTTCTCTCTCACACAGGTGTTTCTCTCTCTCTCTCTTCCTCCCTCCCTTCACCTTTCTCTCTAAATAAATAAATAAATAAATAAATAAATAAATAAAATAAAATAAAATAAAATGTCAGATGCTGAGTTGATTCTGGCACTCCCCTCCTTATGATAATAGTTCCATTACATTAAACAGCATTCAAACTTCTCACCCTGGCCTGCGGAGTCATGCCATCTTACTGGCCCTTCCTCAGTCTCCATCCCCATCCTCTCCCCCACCCACTCGCTGACCCAACTCCAGCCTGCTGCTCTTGAGTTTCTTGGTCATGCTAAGGGCTTCCTTGCCTCAGGAACGTGGCATTCTTGTTTGCTCTGCCTCCGCTGCCCTCCCCATGCTCTCCACTTGTGTTTGTCCTTCTGGTATCGGCCTAAACCTTCCTTCTAACAACTCTCCTCCCCTGGCCTCTTTTATTTGCTATGTCAACCTTTTGTTTCTTTTTCCTGTATAAAATTGATTGCCACTTGTGATTGGACCTGTGCCCCAGTGGGGGCAGGAGGAAAACAATAAAAAGTAAACTAATAAATGCGAATTGCTTTCCAGCACTGATCTTGATCTGTAATTAGTTGAGCATCTGTCTCCTCCGTCAGAGCGTAAATTCAAGAGCAAAGACCTGTCTGTCCCTCTTACCTCGGTCCCCTGCTCCGGTGACTAGCACATGCCTGGCAGATAAATGACTGTTGAGTGAATCAGTATCAGAATCCTGTTGATCTTCATATATATGTGTGGATACACACACACAAATTGCATATATGTATGCATATTAATTGCGTGTATGTATATAGAGTATATATATATATTTATTCATATGTATGAATAAATAAGCAAATAAATTATACATATAAACTGGCCACCACCATACTAAATTGTTTTGGTTAGTTCCATTAGCTGTTAAGTTGTTCTTTTTGGTTTTCTACATAGACAATCACATTGTCGGGGGGCGTGACAAAGATAAATTCATCATAGCTTTTTTCCAATAGCTAAGCCAATTATTTTCCTTTCCAGTGTTATTATATGGGTTGGAACCGTGGTTTGCAACATGTCTGAGGAGATGCTTCTGGCCCCACCGTGGGAGGGAGGGTGAGCTAGCAGGTAGAGCTCCAGGCTCGCCATCCTTGTTTCACAAACAAGAAGGAAGCTTTCGTTGGTTTTCTGCACTGCGGCTCTGCAAAGAAGAAGAGAAGCAAAGGGTTCTACTGTTAACAGTAAACTTGAAAATTAATGGGCTAGAACTTCTGGGACAATGGTATCATAAACATCCTTGTCTTTAAAAACAAAACAAAACTACCATTTATTGACTTTTTATATGGGTAGGGACTTTCCGTGCCCAGTACTTAATACATATCTCAGTACAAGTTCTATGAGTTGTATGTCAATATTTCCATTTAACAGATAATTAAAAAAGCTAAGTGACATGTCCATAGACACACAGAAAGTAAATATTACAAACAGGATTCAAATCCAGGTCTTTCTAATCCTAGCCATTTCTCATACCTACTAAGGTTAATAAAGCCATAGATGAGGAGATTTTAAAGTACTCTTTCTCCTTTAGTAACTTAAAAATAAGCAAATTGTATTTTCCAAAAAAACTAACTGCAACAATATCTCTTATCTCACGCAATCTGTTATGATGTGACTTTCATCATCTTCCCACCAAGAGGTAGAGCGTTTGACCCTTTATCTTGATTCAGAGTGGGCTTCTGAGACCATCAGAAGTTTTATTCTGTAACTTCTAAGACCAGGTCATAGAAGACAATGCAGCTTCCTGTTTCTCTTGAAACTCTTGCTCTGGACCCAGACACCATGACATGAGGAAGCCCAAGCAGCCAGTGAAAATTCCTTTAAAGGATGTAAGGCCCCCCGGCCCATAGCTCTGGCAGAGATCCCAGCCAGCAGTTTGTGCCAAATTGGCAGCCAAATGAGCCATCTTGGAAGTAGATCCTCTAGCCCACCCCAGCTCACAATGCACCTGCAGAGAGGGGCTGGCCCCACCAAGCCCTGCCTAACATGCAAACTCACAAGCAGAATAAATAATGGTTGTTATTTAAAACCACTAAGATTTAGGGTAGCTTGGTATGCAGCAATAGATAACTAAAACAAAAGACATGCATTCTATGTGCCTGTCTTATAAAAGAAAAAGTAGAAATAAAAAAAAGAAAATCCTACTAATGATTAGGTTTTTGAATACACATACCACATGTGCTACTGTCAAGAACAAAACAATTATTACTGACTTTCCCTGTGTAAAGTGAAAAAAAAAAAATATATATATATATATATATATAGTGAGTTTATACTGCCTGTCACCAACCTCTGCTATTTCCTGGGTTTGATTATTATTTTTGAATGAAAACCTAAATTATTACTATTGGGGTTTACAGCATATGTCTCCTTTTTGAGAACTGTATTTTTACCTTCACAACGTGTTTCAAAAGCATGATTTCATTACTCACTTTTAAAACTTACAAACTATGTCTTTGCTACCCTTGAATTCTTCATTTTGATTCCCCTTCAAAGTTCTATAAACACTGAGGTCCGGCATTTAGCTTCAGGGAGAACAGCTTCACTTGTGTTCCTCTCCAGAATGTGTACTTGCTTCCTTTTAAAAGCCTCGATCCTTACAGAAAGTTTGATTCCTCTTATATATTCAAGAATTTCGCCTGGAGCCCTGGCTGGGTGGCTCATTTGGCTGGAGCATCACCCTCTACACCAAAAGGTTTCCGGTTTGATCCCCAGTCAGGCGCATACAGGAGGTGACTGATTGATGTCTCTCTCTCTCTCTCCCTCTCTCCTCCCCCCCCACACCCTTCCTCTCTCTCTAAAATCAATAAACATATTCTCCCATGAGGATGAAAAGAAAAAAGAATTTTGCCTGGACCTACCTAGACACATGTTTCACTGATTTTCAGTAAATCTTTTTAAAGTTCAAACTCAGATATTTCTTTAGCTCAGAAATTCCTTCTGTTGCTTTTACTTATGTCTCTGCTCTCTTAGCCCCAGTCCCTGCCCTACAATCTCCACTTTGCAGAGACTACACCTTTTGGGCTCCTTCTTTCTTCAATTTCCTCTTATTATTTGCAATTATCAATTATTTTCCTATTAGTCTTGACAGAACCCTCCAGTTTATCTTCAGCTTCACTCATTGGGATTTTTTAGGTATAAAAGAGACAATTTCTTCTTTACTGGGAATGGAGCAGGGGTCATGTCATTCTGACTTTCACGCAGCCTTTCCAGACCTCAGATTTTTCCTTCTCTATGACTGTCACCTCTCATTCTGGAGACCAAATGTCTTCTTAAATCTTATTAAAACATTTGCTCTTTGCCGATGAGAGATATATTTTTATGCCAGTTAGTAAAATATGATAAGCAGTGCACAAAATGGAAAGGGGCAGAAGAAATGCTTGGCAATGCAGATATTGTGAGCCCGAGGACTGGCATATCATTTTTAGCCCCTGATATTAATTGTGGAGTATTATCAATGTTGGCTCTAACTTCTGACAGAGCTTCCTGGGACATAAAAAGAAAATTTAAAAAAACAGCGCCCTGGATGGTGTGGCTCAGTGGATTGAGTGCCGGCCTGAGAACCAAAGGGTACAGTTTAGGACACATGCCTGGGTTGCAGGTCAGGTGCCCAGTAGGGGACATGGGAGAGGCAACTGGTGGATGTGTCTCTCACACATCAATGTTTCTCTCCCTCTCTTTCTCCCTCCCTTCCCATCTCTCTATAAATAAATAAATAAATACATAAATAAATAAATAAATAAATAAACAAACTTTATAAAAACAGCAATGGGAAAAGCTAAAAGCAGACTAAATATGTACTTTATAAATATATAAAGATATTATGGGGCATCCTTGCAATGGAACACTGTGTAGCCTTTGCTGATGGCCTATTTACTGACATGGAAAGACATTTGTCATGGATAACGCTAAAAGTAACTTTGTAAAAATCACATAAAAACAGCATGATCCTATTTTTGTAAGAAAACATTGTGTTATATTGAGAGAAAATTGAAGATACAGCAAAATGTTGCTAGTGCTATTGAAAGTAAATATTTGATTTTTATTTTCTACTTATATTTCTACATATTTTATTATCTATCTATAATATCTAATCTTTACATTACTACACCAGGTTCTCCTGGTGTCCTTAAAAAGGGAAAAAGTGGATACCATGATTCTTTAAAGTGGTAATTTGTATGTTATAACTTTCAGTCACAGACTGGGGAAAATTGTGGTCTTTTTGCTCAAAACAGTTAAATTTGCTAATTTAATACAGATCTGCAGTCAGTAGAGGGCGCAGAGGAGAGATAGAAGTAAAATGAAAAACCTGGTGTGTAGCTGGGTTGAAAGTTTTCGTAACATGAAGGTTATCTTGATTGCCTTTTCACTCATTTATCCAAGAAAACTTCGAAAAGATCATAGGTCCATGATTTCAGCTGAGCTATCAAGTGTATTGTAAAATGTTTGTCATTATGTTATGTGGAGAGTCAGAACATATACTTTTACTTGGTAAAGGATATTAAAAATAATTGAGTGCTTATTTTTTTGCCAGGCTCTGACATATACTTTATATACCACAGTGGCTTATGTAAAACATATTTTGATAAGTTTCATCAGACATTGTAGACAGATTAACCCAGCGTTGACAAGGCTTTGACTAAAGAAAAGTCCACAAAGTTTAAAAATACTGACCAAAATGTCACAGCTCCAGACCACTTTATAGTTTGTCAAATGCTTTCAGCTTTAATGATGAAATAGATCCTTCTTTACAAAATGAAAACACAGACAGTCTAAGTGGTTCGTGGGGCATGGAAAAGTTAAAGCTCCTCTCAGCCAGGTCTGTGCATCTGAGCACACTGATTTCACTATGCTGACTCTCTAATAATCTAGAAATCTTCATATACAGAAAATACCTTGGTCCTGCTGAAGAGGAACATGATGTGAGCAATAGTTAATGTGGAAGGTAGTTAGACGGACACGAGCAGAGCTAGGCTGGTAGGCCAGGTACAGAAGGTCACCAGGGTGGAAAGCCCCGGGAGCCTAGCAACAGGCAAAACTGGGAAAACAAGGACCTCGCCCCAAGGGTGACCTTTCCTCCCCTAGCATACTGCTGGTCATGCGGTTTAAACCCCCTGGGCTTTCATATCACTGGTCATTCACCTTGGACCCTCCCCTGACCTTTCCTCCCCTGGCATGTCAGTAGTCATTCATAGACCTCGCTTGGAGGAGGAACAAGTGGCCTCACGCAACTCCCATTCAGGCTCTTGCAGGTCCACTCCCTTAAGCATTCATCCCTAGGGACAATATCTAGGCCTCAGTTGTGTTTCAGCTCCAGGCCCAGAAAAGCAGCAAACCAGACAAGGAAAGCCACGGCTGACATCAGAACCCGCTGCGTTGATTAAGGACACTCTGCCCCGGCCCCAGTCAATCAGGGGAGGCCATGACGCTGACAGTACACACCTGGAAAGCTGATGAGTATTCTACTGAAATCCTCCCCTGGGACCTCGCCAAAAATCCCCACCCTAAAAACCCTTAGGACGGAGGACCCTGCCAGCTCTCTCCCTGCATGCCCTCACCTTTCCTGACGCCCTTTTCCCAAGCACACCTTCCTTGCCTCTCTCTCTTTCTAAGCTCCAAGGGCCCTTCTTTAGGTTCTGTAACTTGTTTCCTGACTGTATTTCTTCTACTACTTACTTTTTCTACCTCTGTGATTTTCGAAATAAACTTTCTCTTACAGTTTGAGTCTTGACTCTGAATTCTTCCTTAGCCAGAGCTTAAGTACCACACTTGCTGAATCAAGATCCAGTCTGACTCTTCTGGGCTAATACCTGGTGCTGCTTTTACCACCAATAGTTAATACCAATACAAATCAAAGATTTTGGGTCCTCCTTCTTTAAAAAATAGTACTTGACCTCATAATTCACATCTTTGGTCCCTGGATTAATTCATCTAAACTTGGTGGTTTCCAAATGTCAGTTTGGAGACATGCACTCAAATGTGAAAAATAAAAGCATGTGCTGAGATTTTATAAATAAAAGCATGTGCTGTTTTTTGTTTTTATCCTAAAGAACCCTCTCTTTTAAGAAACAGTTGTGGTTATGGATGATGGTGGTCTTCTTTTTTCTTTTTTTTTAAGTACTTGTTTAGCAAAAGAAAAGTTTGAAATCCTATGTCGATCTCTCCCGCCCATTTTACTTTCTTAATGATCTGAGTCCCCCAAGAAAACACTGGTTTTGATCAGCCTTGAGCTACCCTAGACTCTCGGGCTGCGGCAGGCTGCCCAAAGTTCCATCAAGCCCTCAGTGAGCTCTTCGGGTAAACTAATAAACAGGTACATCCACATGGCAAGTTACCCAAAATTCTCAAATAGAAAAATTTTAGTGGCTAATGAACAGTGCAAATTTTCCCAAATGGCAGTCTTTTTCCAAACAAATCCTGGCAATCTGCCTAAGAGGCTTTTAAAATAAATTATAAGAAACAATATTTTTGGAATAGAGTAGAGCTATTTTCAATTTTCAAGGAAAAAAATAGCCTCTTGGAGGTAAAAAAAAAAACAAAACTGTTCATCACTCTAAGCCATGTGCTACTGTTAAAATAAATACACAGAACTCACTATTTTAAAATATCACCTTTTTCAGATGAGACATCCCCAAACCCTGTATTGAAAGAATATGATTTTTTAAACTCAAGGAGAGAATCAGGAAGTATAAGAAAAGTTGGAAAATAAAGAATAGCTCTGATGCATTATAAAAGAACAGAATGATTCTGATTGACTGCAAAGAAAATAGTAATGAGTGAGTCACTTAACCTGTTCAGTCCTCAGTGTTGTCACGTTTAAAATGAAAGAGCTAGACTAGTTGGTTTTCAAGTCCTCTTGCAACCCTAAAAGTATATGCATCTAGGACTTGCTGGCTCATTTGCGTAGAATTTTACAATTTGTGAGCATTTGTGCAGCTTACTTATTCCAGGCATGAAATGGTTAACGGAAAGCCCTACCCGCTGCAGCTGCTGCAGCTGGAGGGGAGTGACAGTGGCACATCCAAGCCCACTTCCATCCCACAGGAGCCCCTCTCAGCGGAACTCAAGTCTGGAAGAAGAAGGGAGGGTGATATACCAACCAGCCCGTCACAGTGCTGGATGCACACAGAGACAACGGTGATGGGACGCCCAGAGCATAAAAGGAAGTCATAAAGTTGCGGGGGAGGGGATGGAGAGAGAGAGAGGGAGAGAGACTTTTTGAAGGTGATAAATATTGTAACTGGAGAGGGATTCCGTAGGGTATATTATCGGAAAGGCATCTTCACAAAGAGTTTACACTGTGAATCCTGAGCAAGTTGCTGAGGCAAAACCTGCTCATTTCCTATCATTGATATTAAAGGTTGGGAAATAAGGAAGCAGCCATTCCAGCACAGAGCAGAAAAGAACCGGAGGAGAATAGGGTTCAAAGAATGGAACCGGTAGTCCCTGGAGGACACAGAACATCAGACAGGCCTAGAGCAGAGATGGCTCCCTGAGGCCTGAGTCTTCCTGGGGCCCGTGGAGGCATGACGGACAGGGAGTAGGGCATCCGTCCTGTTGGCTATACTGGCTGTTGTGTAGCATCCCACTTAGGACAACTGCCCTCCATATTGCAGGTTTAATCATTTCAAAGAGGTTTTCATGTATTTATCATGTTTTGCATTAAAGAAATCTTCCACACGCTGTTACACCTTGCTGCTTGGTTTCCAAATTCAAGCTGTCGTTCGTGAAATCTTGCTGTTACAGAAGATTATATATGGTTTGAGTAGACCTGAACTTGCAATGCCAACCAGAGTTTGTGACCAGAGAATGCAAACAGGTCACATCATCTTAACAGGCTTCTTCTTGCACTTTATACTTTCGCATACTCCCTCTCATTCCACCCACATAACAGCCCCAAGAGGCAAGGCTGGTGTTATTATCCCCATTCTCCAAACAAGGAAATGCGAGGCATGGACATGCTGATTTGTCCATAGTCGCAACATTTTAAGCAGTGGAGACAACCAAGGTAAGCTTAAAATCGAGATCTTCTGACATCAGTGTCTCAATAAAGCTTTGCTAAGGAAATGCATATTACATGCCCACTACGCATCAGGTACTGGGATTGGCCTAGGAGACACAAGGATTAATTTTGTATGTCCCTCATCTTGAGAAACTTTCAGGACCTTAGAGGAGGAAAACAAGCAAGCAACTATTTTCTACATTATTTGGTGAGGGCTATGATATATGCACAGAGTAGTGTTCTCAACCAGGCACAATTTTGTGCCCCAGGGGGGATATTTGGCAACATTTGAAGACATTTTTGGTTCTCACAAGTGAGGGGTTGCTACTGGCATCTAGTGGGTAGAGGCCAGGAACGTTGCTAAATATCCTTCAGTAACAGGCCTGCCCCCACAACAAAGAATCATCCGCATCTAATGGAATATTATTCAGCCATAGAAAAGAATGAAATTCTTTTTCATGCCAGTTGCAACAACATGGATGGACCTTCAAGGCATTAGGCTAAGTGAAATAAGTCACACAGAGAAACACAAATACCATATGTTGTCACTTGCATGTGTACTCTAGAAACAAACAAAAAACCCACACCTCATAGATACAGGGAATGAATTGGCAGTTGCCAAAGGCAGGGGGTTGGGGTTGAGTAAAATGGGTGAATGGGGACAAAAGGTACAAACTTCCAGCTATACTAGTAAAATAAATAAGTCATGGTATACAATGTACAGCATGATGACTAACATTAATGATACTGTATTGAGTATTCAAAAGTTGCTAAGAGAATAGATCTTAACAGTTCTCATCACAAGAAAAAGAGTTTCATAATTATATGTAGTAACAGATATTCACCAAAATTATCATGGTATTCATTTCACAGTATATACAAATATCAAATAATTATGTGGTATACTTGAAATTAATATAGTATTTGCCAATTATATCTCAATAAAATATATCATCCAGCCCAAAATGCTCGAAGGGCCCAGGGTGAGGAACCCTGGCGTAGAGCAGTATGAGGACATGGCAGAAAGGGACACGGGTCTTCATAGTCTGAGAGAGGGGAGGACTTCTCAGGGAAGTCGTGATGCCTGAGGTAGCCAGGAAGAGATGAGGAGATGCCATGATTCTCCACAAGTGGCAGCCAACAAGACATGAGGAATGCAATTGGGTTGAAGCCGGGGCTGAGGCTGGAGAGGAGGGGAGAGGTCAGCCCATGGGAGCCTTGTGTGTAAGGCTGAGGTTCCAGACCTTCCAGGGAGGGGAACCACTGATGGGTTTTAGTCAGAGGAGTGGTCTAATTAGGCTCCCATACTCCATAGCTTGCTACATCAGCATGGAGCAGAAGACCTCAAACTTCATTGGAGATGCAGATTAAAAAAATGCAGATTCCTGACCTTCCAACACATATTACCTCTGCCCCCTCCAATATCCTGATGCCTTAATGCAGTAGGTCCGGGGCGACGCCCAGAAACCTGTAGTTTTTACAAGTTCCCTGTGCAGTGCGGACGCAGGTAGTCCAAATCCTCGCGGGTGTACAGCATTTATTTGACAGTGGAAAGACTGTAATCCCCCCACAAAGAATATAAAAAATTTTTGCGACAGGACTGTATAGACTTATCCCTTTCTCTGCTGTAATCCAGAATGTGAGACTCTGACCTGGGTGCACACAACGGAATCCACCGCACTGATGCAAGTCACACAGCTGCCTGGGGGCTCCTTTCTGGGTCATGTGACCTGGGCAGGGACAAGTCCAGAGGAAATGCACACTCCATGTGACAGGAGCACACCCTCTTGGCCGCCTGTGGGGCACCCAATTGCTTCTACAAAACCTGTCAAAATTCTCCATCCCAAAGCCGTGTTGGTACAGCGGTACCTGCTTCCTGTTCCCAGAGAGACTCACCCTTGGGCTTTCCTATCCGTCTTCCCTAAAGCTGGCTGCCCCTGTGTCCTGTCACATAAACTGTGAACTGAGGTCTCGGACTTACGTCACGTCATGTCAGTCACAGCGGAGTAAGGCTCCACAAGGGGGAGTTCTGGACCTTGCTGCTTGGTTTCCAAATTCAAGCTGTCGTTCATGAAATCATTGATCTCCTTGGGCACCCCACCCCCTTCAGTGCCTTGGCTTTGGATGCGCAAGAGTGGAAATGAGCGCACACACTGTGCAAAGCTAGGGTTTCTGACTGGATCTGAAGAAAACCTTTGCACTGCAGTCAGTCCCTCAACCAGCTGCCTGTGATTCTCCTCACAGGGAAATAGTTGAATATCCACAGTAAGAGGTCAATGGCTTTGCTGACAGATGCTGCAGCCGGGAATATTTTTTTTTAAAAAGGGCTTCCTACAGCTGTTCTGCTAGCTTGGATGGTAGTATTAACCATTGCCCCACGTTGTCTTGTCTAAGTTCTCTGATACTGTGAGCACGAAGAGGATTTTTAAAAATAGAATAAACAGAAAGAGTAGTTAAGGCTCTACAGACAGGCCCCTGAGAACTGACAGATGGGACCCTGAAAGGTTAGAAAGGTCACAAAGAGGAAAGGAGAGTGAAGCCCAAGTTTCCTGACTTGCAGTTCATGCCTGTTTTCATTGCACAACCACAGCAGAGTCCGAAATGTTAATTTTGTTGTGGAAGCCATCCAAAACCTTAGCTCATGACCCTAGGAAAAAAGATCAAGTCTTATCAGTGCTGTAAAGAAAATTTTCCAAGCTAAGTATAACTTTGAAAATAAATAGCAAGAAATAAGACCAGGCAAAGAGGTTTCCGTGAGGCTATAGAGCCCATCGAATTGGAAGTCATCCAAAGTTATTGACGGTAGAGTTACTGACCAGGCGCAAGTGGCCAGTTGGAGGTCAAAGCGGACTTGATGCCCCTCGGCGTTCACCGTGGAAGAAATATTGTATTCTCATTCTGAGGCCATGCACTTGGGATTCTTTTAGCAAGTTTCACAGTTGCTTTTACAAAGACAACAGTTCCTGGTTCCTGCATAGTTTACATAAATAATGAGACAGCGAGGTATCACCTTATGAGCAAGACTTTAAATTTTTTATCTAGAGAAAGAAAGCAAGAGATTTGTTTTCTGAATTGACGCAATCAACATATGTTCGTAAGATAAATATTTCTGTTTTGAACTCAATTTGGCTGGGCAAATGGTTCCAATCCCTACTGCCCACCCACATTGTGGACAGCAAAGAATTTTTAGGTAGATAAAAATGCTTTCAATTTCTTGAACTGGTCCTATTCTCAACGAGTGGGCCATGGTAAAGGTTCTGAGGAAAGGCGATTGCGTATTTGTGTGTGTGTGTGTGGCAACACAATCATTTCAAAACCCAAAAGTTTATTCTGAGTTAAGTAGAACCTTCTTATGCGTAACAGAAAGTGTGCATATAGTCTGAACACAGAAACAATATCGTGCAGGTTTTAGGAGGGAAAATTTGAGCATTAAACAGGCTTTGGTTCTTTTCCAAATGGTGACTTTCCAAGGCAGGTATGTTAATCTCTTCATTTGTATAATGGGACTATCTGGCTCTGACCTTTTGGATTATTTGTATTAAGTAAAATAATAAATCTATAAAAGGTGTATAGCATAAAGTCAATGTTCAATAAATATTTGCACTTATCATTTAGGTGGAAACTGTGGCTAGATCTACATGGTATCTATCTACTATCCAAAGAATACTCACAAAATGCATAATTAAGTATTTAATAAAATTGAATAATTAATGTACTTAGCACTAAATACCTGAATGCTTTGAAATAATCCATTTGAATAATGATCTGAGTTTTCAAGTTTATATCTGACTTCAATATAGAGTCATCCTTTTATTTATTTGTTCATTTCTTTGGCAAAGACCTCCTAGAAACACACATACAATTGCTGATATTATCCTTCAGGAACTTATGGGAGACTTTCCAGTCAACATGATCTTGGTAAATCATAATATGAAGATTTTGCTTATATTGCATGTGGCCCAAAACATGACATTTCTAAAGAAATCCATATTGGACTCGTATTGCCTCTTAAAAAAAGTAGCATTAACTCACAGGGCAACACGAACTTAGTCACTGACAAAACAAAGGTTGTTTTTCCATATGTAAAGTGGGGAAATTGAAATTTTCTATATACCCTCTTCTACATAAGTAGTACCTTGGAGGACAGATTAATGAGAGGAGAAACATATTAATTCCCGGAAAACATCTCGGGGGTGCTTTTTCCACTCTAAGCACCGTATAGAAAGAATTGCATAGCTATGTTCTTGTTTCCAAGGAGTTTAAAACTGAACTTTAAGACTGAATCAATATATTTTTCGTATATAGCCTATACAATTAAAGGCTCAAATTGGAATGCTTAAGACATTTATGTTCTTGTCTATGCAAAAAGTTAGCAATCTCAAATCATGTGTGTATAGTGCATATGTGTCTGCATTGTACATATGTGTATAGGATGAAGGGAATCATAAATTCATTCATAATTTTAGTGGGACATCCATCTGTGAGCCCATGACAGCATTATCCGGCAATTTAGACCATGCTTCACAAATTAGCAGTCAGAGAGGAATACCACTTTCTCTAGCATTCACCTCTTCACTGGAGAACTGGGCAACTATGCTGACAAAAGCAAGTGCATAACCTCCACCTGTACCTGCCCCTTGCCCTGGCCTTCTGTTTCAGCCGGGAGTGTCACTAAGTTATGAATCAGTTGGGCTTTAAAATCTTATAAGCCCCTCCTCCCTTGACAACCTCCTTCCAGGACAGTCATTGTGACCTGTGCTGATTATGCCCCTTATAGTGAGTTCCAACCTGCACGCATGTCCCAGTATCAGGCCCCAGCACCTCTCACTTGGACGAAGGTTTCCTAACTGGTATCCTAATCATAGTTTCTGCCTTCCCGTCTCACTCTCCCCAGTGCATCCCAACACTCTAATGCCAGGTTATTTTGGATAATGCACAGACCTAACTAAGCCATCCTGCTCAAAAACTACCTTGTTTCAAAATAAATTCCAGACGCGACATAGAGGCAAATAATCTCACTGTGAGCCATTTCCAGTCTTATTTTGACTGCTCTGCCTGCCCTGTGCCACGTAGGCTATTCAAAGCTCTCTGCCGGAAGACCGGCTCTTTTCTGAGCTATGTTTATATATAGGCTGTCCTTTCACCTAGGATCACCTTCTCTGCTTTCCTACTTATACTGTCTGATGCTGGTCTGCCATGAAGCTTTCCTTCCCACCTAGACCTGGACTGATTTAATCCTCCCTGGGCCTCCCATAACAGTTTGTTATTCCCGCTAGCAAAAAGATTGTCCAAATTCATAGCCCTGTAGCTTTTCTGTCCTGGACTGTAAGCTCCCTGAGAACAGAGATCTTGCTTGTTTGCTGGTTTGTATCTGCTCAGTGAGAGCATTGAGCAAGTTTCTGGCACCTGGAAAGAGTATAATAAAATATCAGCAGAACTGATATGCTCCTGAAAGATGAGGAATGGCCTGGGTGGCTTCCGAAATGTCCCTACTGCCATGACACCTCCCACAGACCGCACTGGAACCTGGCCTGTGTCTTAATCCCACCCAGTTCTGCTTAGTAGCACAGCTCTACTCTAATACCCAGGTAACTATGAGGTAACACTCAGGGTTCCTCATCCCAGAAGCAAGAAGTCCCCCTTTTCAAAGTGCTTTCCCCAAACTAAACCTAGTGAAAATATCTCATCCTCAACCCAAGAAAATGGGACTTAGGCTAAAGTTAAAATAGCCCTCATACCACAATCTAATAAAAAGTAATAAGCAACAGAGTCCTCATAGTACAACATATGAGAAGAGGAACCTAGACTTGAACCCTGGCTTTGCCTCTTTCCCTACTAGTGGATCCCAGGCAAGTAGTTAACCTTACTGAGTTCTAGTCCCTTTGTAAGTAGAATTAAAACACAAACACTTGAGAGAGGCCTGTCTTACTGGTGGTACGTATCAGACATTTGACCAGCATTACACTACCCTATTCCTCTCCAAACTGAGCATATCAGGTGCCCAGGCTCTGGGGTTAAACCTGGGAACAGTGACACCCTCTGCACCTCCATTCTTTCTCTGAAAAAATGGAGATAGGAAAACACTACTTGTTGTGAAAATATACTGGATGTTCCTCTTACCCAAGCCCAGAGCTTGAAATCCATGGTTTCAACTGTACTTTTTATTCTTTAGGGAGTCGGGGGAAGGTCAGCGCTGATACACCCATCCTGTGTGAGTCACTGTACGACTGGGAGACAGCTGATCAGGTCAGAAGGTGTATTCTGCTCAGTGAATATGGAACAAAGAAAAGCTAACTGACTCTCACAGGATGTCATCGATTATCAGTTTTTTAGAACATTTTACATGTGGCAGGGTGGTTTCAAATCCCCAGTACCAGATTGACCACGAGACCTAGAAATGATGTGCTGATTAGGAATGGATAGAGGTCCTGCCACGCACACATCGTTTCATGGATAGTACAAGGGACATTGTCACCAGAGGCTAATGGGAGGTAGCTTCTGTAAAAAGGCATATTCTCAGGCATCAAGAGTGCAAAGGGGTGAAGTCATGGTTGTCCCTTCCCTTCCATTCCTGAGAAAAGGCAAGTGTGGTGAGCCCCCCATGGGTCCCTGAGCCCAGGACACACAGCCCGTTGGGGGCGGGAGGCCTGACCACGTGCTGCGCCCTTACCCTGGGCAAGTGTCAGCCCACTCTGCTATAGCCCTTCACTTTTGAGCTTCCTCAACGTAGGCCTCCAAAGAATAATGTACATAAATATAAAAGATTATGCAAGATACATGGGGACAGATCAGAATCATAGCATTTGTAGCATATATTTGGATTTCGAAACAAACCAAAAATATCAATGTTTCTCATCTGAGGTCAAAGCGACACCGTTCTTGTTGAAGTGGGAGATGATGTATTCAGCCCTCCGTAAGATCCCCCTGTGTCCTTTGATTTCAGTCACTCTTTTTTTGTTTGCTTGTTCATTTGCTTACATCATCTTTCACAGGGACTCAGGACAACATGAGTAATAGAATGGTGCCTGGGGTGTCCACCGAAAAGAGGTATAACCACATCCTTTCTATAACCACATGGATTTTATGCATTTCTGGTACCTGGAAATTGACCAGAAAACAGTAAGACATATTTCATATCTAAGGTGTACCCATTGTTCCTCTCAGTACCATCAGATCTCCCTTTAATGTCCTAGATCTCAAAGCAAAGTGCCTTGGGGTGGGGGGGGGGTAGGGCTTCCTGGTATCCAAAATGAACACACAGGCACGGATTGCTTTCCCAAATGTCCATGATTTCAGAACATAAATGCAGACACACCCTTAAAAGCAGCACTGGAGAGGAGAAAGCTGGCCAGCTTCCTGAGTCTCACTGAGTCCAGTTGGACTGGGTGATGGCTGAGATCAAAGGCATGTTGCGATTGAACAGAAGGCCGGGAGGATCTGGCATCTTCAGGGCTGCTGGAAGTGGGCCAACTCAACCACACCGAGTAAAAGCAAACTGAAAGTAAATATGGGCAAGTAATCGAATGCACATGGCATTGCTCCTCACAAAGTGTGTTTGTTCCCCAAGGAGCAGTTTCCAGGTCTTCAAAAGCACACGCTCCATGGTAAATTCAGAATGCCCCCCTTTCGAACCCAGAGACTGAAATTTTGGCTTCTACTGAAGGGCAACAGGCAAAATCTCCTCTTCATCATGGTACCTACCATCTTCCCTTCCCTCCTACCTTTCTATATCCCCTCAGCTAAATAGCTTTGTGTCCAGTCTTGTTTCTAAGACGAGGGGGAGTCCTCTCTGGAATGGCAAGTGCCCCTAACTCCACTGTGTACGGTGCCTCAGGGGGACGGTCGCCCTGTTATTTCTGTGGTGCCTCCCCGTCCTCTGATAAAGAGCGCAAATATATTGACTGCTCCTCTGACTTTAGGGAGAGGGTCCCACAAAGCAGCAGACGCCATTTTCACCATTAATCCTTCTCTTTCTTTACTCCTCTGACCACCCGCATGTTTCAGTGAAAGAGAATTCATTTACCTTGTCCCATTCCCCACCTCCACACAAGTTCCAAACCCTACACCCACCTAGAAGCATAAAAGGAGAATGATAAAATCTTTTCTGCAGGTCCACAGAGTTACAAAAACATAGTGTCAGAGTGGGGATTTTGGAGAGGGGAAACCTTGAAAATGAAAGCCTGAGTGAGGACATAAAGAGAAAAGACAAAGGAGGGCATTGTTTACAAACTTGGTTCCCTTTTTAAAAATACGCATCACCTTCTCACAGAGGGAACCCAGCGGAGGACACAATAGAGCAGGATTCGAGGGATTTCCTCCCACCAGTTTTTCTCCGGTCCCTTAATTGCGTTTCGGCCTGAGTACTTTGCTTACAGTCCCTACAGCAGCGATTTGCATCTCCGTCTCAGGGTTGCTGTTGGCGGAGCTGGCAGCTGTCTCAGTCCGACTCTGGCTGGGAAAGGTAAGGGTCTTTGCCTTGCTCTTTGAAAGATCAGGGAGAGAAATGTTGAATGCTTAACAGAAGGGGTGGAGCAAGGGGTTATAGATTTAGCTCATGCATTGGAAGCTTTGTGAGAAGTTCTCCAAATTTAAAGGAATCCCCTGGAGGCATGTGTTTTAAAAAGAACCAGAAAGATTTCCTCTCCCTTCGGAAAGAGACAGGGCTTGCAGAAAGAAGGCTAGTTGCATTGTGGATGAAATCTTTCATTTGGGGGGCAGGTGTCCCTTCAGAAATTCCTAGGGGTGTTTAATATCTCATAGGCAAGAGTGGAAAGAGGAAAAATTTTTTAAAAAAATTCAGAGATATCAGGTGCTGATCACTAGGAATTCTCTCTGAATTTCAGTTTGAAGAGGTAAAAGTCAGTTAGAATTAGAACTGCCTGTGAGTCCATGGATAGAATGATAATGTTTATTGTTCAGATACACTTTCTCCTTTATCCTTTCTACTTCCCTGTGTTTATCAGTACATACCACCAATGATCTCCTTAGACTCTGGAATGTGCATCTGTGTATCTAGGCTGAGCATGAATTAGGGTGACTGTGACACCTGAAGCCAAACAGGCTGAAGACAGCTTTGGTGTTAGAAGTTAAGGACAGACCTGCCCACTCTCAAGGCGCACAGATACACTCACTGTCCCTCATTATAGGTTCAGCCAGCCTCTCACCATAGCAAAAGGTGCCTCTGGCTTCTTTCTGGTTGATTCATGTATCTTTGACTTTGGTAATGGGGGAACATGATCTTCAACACCATAAGGTGATATTCTGACCTTCAGTGGGGTTATTGGACTATTTGGGGGAAGGCACCCCATGGTCTAGGAAGTAAAGAGGAATTACCCCCAAAGGCCACAGTTTACAGCGGAACTGCTGCTCTTATGAGGAGATTCTCAGAGTCTCCAATTTATGGAGCCAGTGCTCCTCCCACCCCCATATCACCAACTTCCCAGAGCAATGATGGCCAGTGTGAGATGTCTGGTTTTAAGTATTCCTTACCTTCAGCACCAGGTGACAGCCCTCCTCCTGGGTGATGGTGTGTCCCTTTCCATCCCACCTTGAAAGGGGCGAGCGTGGTGGCTGAGGCCCTCCAGCTACTCATCCTTGGTAGGCTGGGCTTTCCCAGCTCAGCCAAACATCAGGGACTTTTCAACTTTATGTTTCAAAATGAAGAAGCCCAAGCCGTCTCTGGCTTCCATTCTGGAAAAAATAAAGGTCTTCTGGTCACTCTCCCTGTACGACAAAGTCATCACAGTACTGTTATTGACCAAGGCTGGAGGCACCAGGCTAGCGCAAGGACAGAGGTGAGAGACCTGGATCACTCACACCTTCTAGCAGTAGTTACAGAAATCTAACAACCTGAGATTTAAAAAAAAAAAAAAAAAAAAAAAATCCCTTCTGTGATTTCATCTAGATGTGTAGACTTGCTGGATCATTTTTTTTTAAAGTTATTGAAACTTGTATAGATTAAAAAATAGAGGATGGGTCACTTTTAGCTATAAAAGCGTAAAGACCAGCTTATAATAGTCTCCCCATATTATTTCATTTTTTTCCCTCAAAAAGACAATGTGGGGCTTTAAAATTTAAAATAGCTTGTCTAATGAAGTATCAACTGATAAGGTCATTTAGGGAGAGGGATGCGAAATTGACCTTTTACTTTAGTGTTTGAGAGGGTAAAGTGTCAAGCCCTGTGTGTCTGAATGTTTTAAATACCTTGCTCCTGCGAGTGGGCCAAGGAGCAGACGGGCGCTGGGCGGGAGCTTGTTACAGACCCGCGCTTCAGAGTCTACATTTCACAAGCTCCGTGATTTCTATATGCATAAAAGACTAGGGTTCGAACCAAGGGCTTCACTCTGTGTGGGCTTTGTCAGATTACTTAACCTCTCTGAGCTTCGTTTATAAACTATTTATGAACTCAGCTATAAACTCACTTGTAAACTACTGAGAATAAATGGTAACACATGCATCTTGCATGCGTGAAGCCCACCGTAGACACTCCGCAAATGACAAAGATGACGGTAATTTCATGGCTGGTTTTCCCTCTAAACAGCAAAATATTTGTATCTTCCATCTCGTTTCTAAATGAATTAACATCAATCGAGAGGGTTTTAAGCTTCAGATGGCCAGCGCACACAAATAAAGAATACTAGGAAAACCTAGGAACATAGATTTTTGCTGGCTTAGAGGCTGAATTCAGCTGCCTGATGACTTCGCAGCTGTTCCTGCCACCCTAAAGTGTCTGTCCCTTCGGCTCTGTCCCCTCAGCTGGGTCTGCAAAGCTGACTCGGGGATTTTCTTATGAAAATGCCTGATGGGTGGGAGGAAGATCTGGTGGTTGGCTGGGGAAAAAATGAGTAATGCGAAGCAGTCTACTTAGTAAATGCTGCAAGAGAAACAACGTGAAAGCTGGCTCCTGTCTCTGGGGACTCTAGAATGATTCCGACTTATCATGTCACTGAGCAGGGCTGGGGGAAGCCAAAACTCAGAATCTGCTGGCAAGGAAAAGAACGAAGGAAAAAAAAAATGACAGGGAGGGGCAATCAGAGGGGGAGGAAATAAAAAGACAGCGAGGGAAAGACAAGCGTCATTTAGGAACAGAGGTAGAGTGAGAGAAAGAACTGCACAATCTATAACCAATCATATAGTTCAGGACTTTTTATACCTTTTTTTTCCCCCAGAGGAGATCCCTGCCCTGTCATTTCATTGACAGACGTCCTGTTATGGTTTTCTTTTCCCAGAAGTTGACCAGAAGCAACTGAAGCGCTGAAGTTTCTCCCCGCAGTCCACTGGTTTCCCTGCTAATGGCTTACTCCTCCCGTACGTGTAAGTAGTTTGGGGACAGATCTTAATTTCCAGGTTATTGCTTAAGGTTATCTGAGCTTTGGGGTGAAGATTTTTTTCTTTCCAACATAATCTCAAATATCCTTGTCCTGGAAAGCAGTGATTAATATGGTGACTAAAAATCTTATGCAAATGGACAGCTCTCATATATTTAACTTCATGGCACGGGGGTGATATTTTGGCCTCCCGGGGCAGGAAAGAGCTTGTGAGGTTTGCTTTGATTTGAACTTGAATTCGTTTTCAGTGGATGTTTAATATGTTCAAAGTATTAATCTCATTGAAATAGCCTTCAGTATCTTCTTTTAAACTCGATAATTATAACTGCTCAACTCTTTCAACTTCTAGGTGGTCTGTCAGGGACAAAAAAAAAAGAAAGAAAGAAAGAAAAATGACTTAACATGTCTGAGAGGCAGGCAAGAGTTTTCACTGATTTCTGATAGTATTTCAAGCAGATGCTTTTGATGGAGTCTCAGGTTTTGTCTAGAAATGTTCAAATTCAAAATATTTAGAGAGATGCATTGTAGCAAGTCTTATACACAAGGGCCTTGGGACAAAATGAACTTGTAAAACTTTACTGAAAACCCAACATGCTTATTTTTTCAACATGTCATGGTCTACTTAATGTCAAAATTCCTTGTTGAGTTTAATGGAAAATTTGTGAATTGATGATTAATTACTCTAATAGTTGATCTGACCTTTAGTGTGAACAAGGATAAAATTATATCCTACAAAATTGTTGATTTTTTTTCTTAGTATTTCTTTTTTCCATTCCTTTCATATGGACTGGAGGATATTGCTACATTTTAGATCCACACATCTTAGCCTAATTGTCACTGAATATCAGCTCAACTGCGTCCATACCAGGGGCCCAGGACGCATATTGCACTCTGTTGATTAGTTACACAATAAAGACTTGTTGACTTTATTCAAGCTGATGTAGAAGAACATCATTTGTACGCTGGCTCCGGCCTTGACATTGATTCAGTGGGCAGTGAATGGGTGATGGTTTGGAAAGAATGCACGTTATGCCCAGAAACATTGGCAGAGCTTAAGTTGCTATGAGTTGTGGAACGAACTGTGCAAAGTATTGTTTATAACATAGTCTCCCTCTGAATGAGGTCTTTGGATTAGGATTGAGGCTTTTCGGTGTGCTTAGAGGAAAGAGAAGCAATAGACAAAGCGGAAAGGCTAGTAAAACGTTTGTAGACGTCCAGTGTTTATTAAACACTGCAAAGTGCTTCCTGCTTTTTATATCTTCCCTTTCTTTATGATTATCTGCTCTATCTTGCTTTTTGTCCAGGGCAAAGAGAATTCCAACAATTAGAAAAAGAAATTATGCTTGGTTTTCACATGCGTTCATACCTCCTGGAAAAGAACACAGTGGTGTCTCCCTCAGGTCTTTACTTTTTCTCACAGGGCTCCCTCTCGTGCATTTAGCTGACACCTCCCTTAGCTGACACCTCCCGTCTTCTCCTCCACAGCCTCCACCCTGGTGAGACCCCCCACGTCTAGTCTGTGAACTCAGCTCGGAAACACCGCTATAAAAATGACTGAAGAGCCCGTCAAAGAGAACCTGGGAACCCCAAAGTCTCCCAAGCCAGGGACAGTAGAGAAGAGCCCCAAGGGTGAGGTTGTGGTCACTACGGTCCCCCTGGTCAGTGAGATCCAGCTGATGGCCGCCACCGGGGGTGCTGAGCTCTCCTGCTACCGCTGCCTCATCCCCTTCGCCGTGGTGATCCTCATCACTGGAACGGTGGTCACTGCAGTGGCTTACAGCTTCAACTCCCACGGCTCCATCATCTCCATCTTGGGCCTGGTCCTTCTGTCATCGGGACTTCTTTTGTTAGCCTCCAGTGCCTTGTGCTGGAAGGTGAGACAAAGGAACAAAAAAGCCAAGAGACGGGAGAGCCAGACAGCTCTGGTGGCAAATCAGAGAAGCCTGTTTGCTTAGGGAGACCAAATGGAGTATGTGGCCCGAACATCCTGCTCTCCCTGTGTCAGCCAGTTCACCCAGAACTCGTGTGGGAGACAAATGGACTTGGCAACCGAGCAGACCAGAGGAATGGGAGTAGATGGAGGGTGGGAGGGTGGAAGGGGTTCTCCTGGGGGAGGAGCAACTTGTATCTTCTTTAATGACAAACTTAACTCTAAGGGCTCTTTCTCAGATTGTAAATGCAGTTTTTTCTCCATGTGAAAGATGGCCGGGGTCATGGGAGGCATGCAGCATTAGCCAATATTTGGTTCACCTTGGACAGTGGCCAAGGGAAGAAGAGGAAAGAATCAGACAGTTCTGGCACACCAGTGACCCGGCTCCACAAGGAATAACCCACACAGCTAAGAAGCTGCATCACAAAACATTCTGCCGAGAGTCTAAATGGCCTTGGACCTGGCATACTTCTATGAAATTCGATGGCGACTTCTTTTTTCAGTACCTTGGCTGTCTGGCGCCTGTTTTATGTTTCACTTTCAGGAACTCATAACTGGTGGTACTTTCTCCTGAAGAATAAACTAATATTTTTTTATGTTTTAACATCGGACAGTTTTAGGTGATTATAATGACGTGTCAGAGGTGAAAAGAGGTAAACAGTGTAGCTCCTAGATGACATAGGGGAGGGCATTATATTAATATTAAAATAATCCAACATAGCACTTTTGATGATTTTTATATAAGGTTCAATGTACATTTCATTCAAAATAATAAATACTCATTGCTGCTGAAACTTCTTAAATGGCTGTTTCTGTTGCAGTTATATTTATTGCAGTCCCAAATCGCCCCTCTTCCCTCGCCTCATCTGGAATGTCTTGATTGTATTTCTCTCCACTGGGCATGTTGCTTCCTCCTCACTTCGCTGGAAGACTTTTATTTTTTTATACATGATTTCTGTGTGTGACTTCTAAAGTACACTGTTCATTATTTTTACTATAGTCTAAAAGATGTCTATGCCATTATAATTAGGAATCAGTGCCTGGGGTCTGGAATTTTATAATGCGTTGTTCAATGTGTTCTAGGTATTTATTGAAGAATCAGTCACTATTTGCTTAACATATTTTGAGCACTCGCTATATGCCAGGCATTGTGTAGACTCTCAGGCTGCTTAGTTGCGGTAGTTCGAAGGCGACTGCTTCAACTGGGTGAACATGGGGCTATTCTACACATGGCCAGGACTGTACCCCATACCTCTAGCCAGAAATATTCCTGGTCCATACAGTTTAAACTAAAATTTATCTAGAGGAGGAAGATAGTTAGGCATGAGGCCTTTTTTTTTTTTTTTTCTTGTTTAACCTTGGAAAGCAAGGGAAAACAAAAGGCATTCTACCAAGGAATTCAATTAAGCAGGTCAGGCACCTCTGGCACTGACCATGCCCTGGAACTCAGGTAGGTTTGTTAAGGGGAGATGCCTTGATGGCTTAGTTATTCCTGGCTTTAAAGGTCAGAGGGTGAGAGTCTAGGGTTGTTGATTACAGCTGAAGACACCACAATCATCTGCAGCACACGGAGATCAACACTCCTCCAGATGAAATACAAGAGTGTGGCGTTATGTTTATTTCAACGGGACGCAGTCCATGCTTTGATACTCCTCTTTTCCGTGCAAATATACTCAAAGGCCCCCCACTAATTTTTGATGAAAAAATTTCTCAGGCAAACGTTCAAGGTTCTCCACAGTCTGATCCAAACAGATGTATCCAGCTTTCGCCCTCACCGCAACCCAAAAGCTCCATATGAGTTTAGCCAGACCAGGGTCCAGGATCCAGTTTTCCTCCCCGCCTGTTCAAACTTCTGTTTTTCCTCCTCCGGAATGCCATGCTTTCCCTCTCCATCTCAGAACACCCAAATCCTGCTTCTCATTAGCGCCCCAGCTTAAATGCAACTTCTTCCTAGAAGCCTTCCCTTTTATCTGAAAGCAACTGCCCCTTTGAGAGTCTCCACTTATTTATTCTCTGAGGGCACCTTTCATTTTCTACCATGGCGATGGCATAAATGTTTTATTCTCTTGCAAATCTCCTTAGAAGTGTCTTTATTTCTTTCCAACCCATGTGATGCCTAATAAAATATTTTGTGCAGAATATGTACTCAATTACGGTTTGCTAAATGAACTAAAGAATAAAAAATTAGAAAGCGAGTGGTTTATCCAGAGTTACAGTCCATTTGTTTTAATCGCCTAAAACACTTTAGCTCTCAACTCTCTCAAAATAGTTCATCCCACTGTGCCCTGCCTCTCCTGTAAGCAACAGGTCTAAGTGAGTTTTTACTACCCTGTACTTCCCTAGCCACACCTGCCCTTCAAAATGCCTAAAAAGTAAACTCATGAATTACTTTCAGGCCACCAGGGGGCCTCATGCTGCTACCTGAGTCCCAAAAGAAACACCATGGAATGACTTAAATTGTAATGACCAACATGGGATCATATCTGGAGATAGAAATTCTCGCTCCTGGATGTGAGGACTCAGCCAAGATTCTCCACTGAGCCCTTCCTTACCCTCCTCCCCAAGCCTCTTCACAGTGGCTATTTCTGGGTTCTTCTTGAAAGTATGGGAAGGTCTTGCCCTGTCTAGGGAGACTTCATGCCCGGTGTAGGTCACAGTAAAGGGTACACACCCCTACAAAGAGATAGTCCTACACAGAGAATAGTCCTAGTCAAAACCAGACTTGAATTATGACATCAAAATTATCCCAGAACATGTGTCTTTATTGGGCAAGGTTTGTCTTTACAAATGGTTTTATCATATAGTGATAAGCAGGTGTTAAATGCATTCATAAGCATGATGTAGGCAGCTATGTGTATTAAAATGATAACCTGGCCCCATCTGGAACATCAGAAGCTGGCTGTATCACCCAGCAGGGTTTTCCCTAAACCCCACACATCCCAGAATGCACAGGAACAACTTTCAGCCTCATCCTGTGCAGCACGTTTCTATCCAGGTGAGAACCACAGCCACACTGGTAACCCTGCTCGTCCCACCTCACTGTCTTTATTAACCCAGGGAATCTTGCCTAGAGAAGGTGGTCAAGGCCAGGTGGATTGTGTAGGTGGCTGAGCCCAGGATAGCCAGGTCACAAATCCTCAAACTTTCTTCTTTGTACCACCCCCCACCCATAACGGGAGGGAGAGACAGACAGACAGACAGACAGAGAAAAGACAGTAAAGAGCAGAGAAAGAAAAAGGGGGAGGAGAAGGGGAGGAGACACCCTGGTCTCCTGGGAAGTATCATGGTTTTAAAGTTGGAAGATCTGGTTATCAACCCCAGCTCTTCTGTTAAACTAGTCAGATGATCTTGAGAAATTAAGCCTCATCTTTAAAATAAGGTTAATTTTTAAGAATTATTTTGTAAACTATAAAGTACTCCATAATTGCAAAATTGCTATTTACAATAATATCTAACGTTGACTTCAGCTTCTTTCTCGGCTCATTGCCCTAATATGTCATTTAGCATCAAGCAGCCCCTTGTTTTGATTAAATGGCTTTACTTAGTCACTTTATTTAACCTTGACATTATCCACAAGGCTCTCTAGACCCGAGATAAGCTGGGGAAAGCACCTGTTCCAAACATGAGTCATAACTTACATTTTCTTAATATCATTCTAATATGCAGTGCCTTCACATATACTGGAGTCATTGTAAAGGTATATTTAACATGGAAAGTCAACTAGGTGCCCTCAACAACAAACACAAAATATCAGGAGACTTAAAACCCTCCCTTTACCCCCTCACCACCGCCCCCACCACAACCCCCACCCCACGTCACTAAATCTACCCCACAGCAAGGAAGACCAGGGCAGATATCTAAAGAGAAACAAAAGAAGTAAATCACCCCAGTGATTTAAAGTTTATCTCAGGAATGTCAAGGAACTTTTTTTAAACTTGATTTTTACATGACTCCCTGACTTTGGCCCTTAATCTTGTGCATCAAACACAACAGGCTCAACTGTGCCTGATAGGAGCCGGCATTCTCTACCGCTCTTTGAGGCCGGCAGTATGAGGGCCCGCCCAGCTCTGCAGAGAAACAAACTACCGTTCAGAGAGCGTAAGTGACTGATTCAACCAGGTAAGGCCTGGAGCCAGGACCAGTATGCCGACCGGCATTATCATTATCCCAGACTGCGCTTAGCCATAACTGGCATCACTTCCAGAATGCCTCTTTAGGAAAGGGAGACAAGTGAGATAATGCATCACCTACCTTTGAAAAAACTCATTTTAAAGTATGATAGAGAAAAGGGTACAACTCAATAGATTTCACAAACGAACCCGTGGAACTAACAGCCCGGGCGGGAGGCCAAATATTGCCGGCCTCCCAGCTGCCCTGTCCCCTCCAGCCCACTCCCAGCAGCTATTTTTTTCAGGGGGAACCTCCATCCTCGCCTCTCACACCAAGGGTAGCTTTGCCTATTTTTCAATTTTATGTAAACGGAATCACATGGTGGGCATTCTTTGTGCTTGGCTTCTCTGTGTGATATTATGTGTGTGAGGTACATTCACATTGTGTGTTGCATGTAGTGATACAAGGTTCATTCTCATTGCTGTATAGACCTCTGTTGCACAAATACACCATCATCTATTTGTCCTTTCTGTTGATCATTTCTAGTCTCATACTATTAAAAATTGTTCACGTGGTAGCCAGCCTCTCAAATGACCCCTGTGACCCCCGCCTCCTAGTGTTCACAGCCCCCCTACATCATCTCAGGGGTGGTTTATGTGAATAACAGACTATGGCAGAAGCGACAGAGAGTATGTCGCTTCCAAGATTAGGTTATAAAGATGTTCTGAGGACACTTGGGCCACCATGGATAGGTTCATGTGGTGAGGAACTGAGTCCTCCAACCAACAGCCAGAGAGGAAGAGGAGCTAAGACCTTCCAGTACCTACCTGAGTGAAGTTGGAAGTGGATCCTCCCCCCCACAGAATCTTCTGATGACTGTGTTCCCAGCTGACAGGTTGACTGAAACCTCACTGAGAGACCCTCAGCTAGGACCACCAGCTAGGGTTGCATCATGTGACTCTTGTGGGCCCTGGGCACTTCTGTCTTCATGGGCCTTTTCTCCACTAAAAAAAAAAAAAGAAGAAGAAGAAGAAAAGAAAAGAAAAAGAAAGAAAAGAGAGGAACAAAAGAAATTGTTCTGACAAGTATTATTATAGTCTCTAGATAGTGCACATACTCTGCCTGATGGATAATTGACCCTTCATCCAGCTAGGTTCCTTGCAGATGCCTGAAGAATGCACAGAAACCAGGAGATAATCGATGTTTCCTGTTTGAAGTCACTCAGTTTGGGAGTAATTTGTTACTCAGCAATAGATAACTAATATCGTGCTATTGTGAAATTTCTTCAGTGTGATTTTTGGTTACATACATGCAAATTTCTGTTGAGTACAGACCTAGGAGTGCAATTCCTGAATGAAAGCACAAGGATGTGACCAGCTTCAATGTGAGACAGTTTTCAAAAATGGTTAAAGGAATTTACTTCCCTACTAGAACCACAAGAAAGAGTTGGATGCATTACATCTTCATCAATTTTTTTATACTTTCCCTCTTTTTCATTTTAGTCATTCTACTCAGTGTAATACTTGGTTTTAAAGTATGTGCTTGAGAAAGGGGACGCAGCACCAGGACTTGGGCTGAGAAAGGGTAGGGAGATTGGAGAAGCAATTAGAGCAGAAAATAAGATTTATATTTGGGCTTTGAAGAAGCAAAGCAGTAAAAGATCAGTTCTCAGGGAAGTGTTCTGGGGGCCAGGAGACCAGCAAACTAGATCAGAGACAGGGTATTTAGCTCACAATGCTAACAACAGCTTTTAGCAAGCACTCACAGTGCTCCTAACGTTATGCTCTGAGTTTTGCGTGAATAATCCCATTCGATCCTCACAACAACCCAATGAAGTAGGTACTATTATTACCTTCATTTTACAGATGAGGAAACAGAGTCATAGGTTAAGCCAACTAATTGGGAGCATACAGCTAGCAGAGTAGGATCTAAGTTCAAACTCTAGAACCCACTCACTTACCCATTGCTCTATACTACCCGGTACACCATCATCTTTCAATGCTTGATTCTTGAAGAAACATCTGAAGCAGAAGTTGAGCCACACAGGGTCAGGAGTCCAAGCTAAAGCAAGAATGAGTCGACAGTTTTGAGAAACCAGGACTCACACCATAGATGACTGCTGAATTATTTGCCATCTGAAGCCAGGCCTTCTTATCATAACCCCCATATATTTGTAGCATTTTACAATCATCAGGACATTGCGATAAGTGAGCACGGGACTGACTCAGGACCTTGACGGTCTCTTCTGCCACCAAAGCCAATGCTCTCATCCTCAGGCTCCTTGAGTTTCCTGTGTGGAAAATATAAGACTCAGAATATCAGCAAGCCTTTGTCTGAAACGAGAGGCAGGGCGTGACAAAAAGTGCATTGCAGGAAAATGTAATACACGTTAGGGGTAATCTAAGAAGCCTTCCTGCTGGTGGTGACTTGATAAGACCAGGAAGGATAGAGGAGTAGCCATGGATAGGGAGTAAGAAAGAGCAGACAGGAGTACTCCCAGAGGGGCTGTGAGTGAATGATGATAAGCCATGGACAAAGCCAGCCTTCAGCCTCTCCACCTCACTGGACTGTTGTAAGGCTAAAAGAAAAGTACTTGTTAAGGGGATTTATGCGTTGCAAAACTCTGTCCAAGAAGAGAGGCTCATAACTCCAACAGCCACAGGGCTCAAGCTTACGACGAGGGAATCAAATGTTCAGGCTTTAATTGGGCAGAAACGCTTCAACTATGAGGGTCATGGATAAAATGTATTGTCATAACTAAACTCTTCCTCTTCCTCATCATAATAATAATTATCTTCCCTGAAGACAGTGTAGCACTGTGGTTAAAGGTAAGAACTCTAGGGACAAAGTACCTGGACTTGAAATTCACCTTTACTATTTATTAGCCATGTTTGTCTATACAAGACAAGTTCTGCATGCCTGAGTTTCCTCATCGACAAAAGGGAAAAATAATGATATGCCTCATAGGGTAGTAGCAAGTATTAAGTTAATAGACATATAGTGCTTTATGTCAATGACTAATACTCAGAATATTAAGTAGCAGTGCTATTATCTACCTGAAAGTTAATTTTAAGTTAATTTTTAAAGTTAATTTTCCTAGCTGATATATGCCTAGAGTGAGTTCATGTGATGTATAAAACTACAGAAGCTACACAAAAATTGGCTTAAATGGGATATTAATAGAAAAACAGCAGTTTACCTTACAAGTGGAATTGCAGACCCTGAGAGAAAATGAGTTGACACAGAAATTTTCATTCAGCCATATCCACACCCACATTCGTATCGACATTTTGCTTCCTCAGAAGGTGTTTATGTTCAGTGTATCCCCATCCAAATTTACATATTTCATCAATAACCCGATGCTGGCAAGCTCCCTGATAGAGGGCCGGGTAGCATTTGCATGGGGCTTTGATGTAGACATTGCATTTTCACCTGCATTGCCTTGCTAACTTCTTCCAGAAGCTCTAGGAAATGTTATCTTCATCTTTAGGTAAGGAAACTGAGGTTACCCTTGGAGAGGTTAAATGGTTTCCTTGTGATCGAACAGCTCCCACATGATAGAAATAAGACTCACACCCAGATTCGGGTCTCCTGTCTTTCTGTTCCGCCTTGCCACTACCTCCCCGACCTAGGAACCCAAAGTCCCAACAGAATGCCCTGCCTCGGGGTTCTCTGTGGTCTGGCCACACAGCTAAAGATATTTTAACAAGTCTTGAAATTTGTTTTACCTATAGCTATGACTTACTGTTCTTCCTGACTGGACACAGACATTTAAAAAAAAAAAAAGGTTAAGGTGGTGAATTCAGATTTCCATCAACATCTGAAATAAAATGTATAGTTTCAGATTGTGCAGAAAATATAACATGCTTATACAATGCCCATTTTTCTCTAACCAGCTCTTGTTGCTTTGGAAGTTTTTTTGTGTGTTTTGTTTTAATAGTAGCTTACGTCTCAGCAGAGCTTAGGTCTCAGTCAGAGGGAGCCGGTGGCTCCCAAACGCCCAGCCAATCGCTGACTGCATCGGACTCACCGAGCTGCTCTTTATAAAGACCAGGCTTCTCGGGGGCTGGCCCAGGGAGTCCGGTTCAGTAGATGCAAAGTGGGACCTGGGATCTGTATTTACAAACAAAAAGAAACGAAATGCCCCCGGAAATGCAAATTAATAACCACAATGATATCTTTATATTTCTCCATTGATTTATAATAAAGCGGAAGACTGGGTAATGTGCTGTTGGTAAGGATGAGGAATCAGGTCATATGGCCCCATTTTACTAAAACTTTAATGTATAAGGACTTATTCCAACTTTATTTCACTGCTAGAGATTCATCTGCAAGTCATATAGATCTGATAGAACTACAAGAATATTTATTTCTGCGCTGCCAGCATTTGCACACTCGCACACACAAACAACCTGGAGTGAATTATGGCACATCTACATATTACATTTACTATGTAGCTAATAAAATGAGTGAGGCAGATAGGGCTACACTAATATTAATTTGAAAGAATATCTGCAATACATTATGTGAAAGAGTAAGTTCTCAACTAATATCTAGCATATAATACGATTCTTAAAAACGACATTGGAAGGGCGTTTGAGCTTGTTTAAACAAAGAAAAGTTGTAGAACATATGGTGAATCGTTTAAGAGTATTTACATCATTGGGGTGTTATTTCAAGGAAAAGGAGGCAATCCTTTTAGACTACTCTATATTGTTTGAATTATGATAATGAGCAATAATTCACTTTAAAAGGACATACAATGAAAGGGGGGAAATAAAGGGGCACTCAGAGAAACATAAGTGAAAATCATGAACTAAAATTGATTTTGGTGTCCTGCAATGTTAGGGAATTGTCGGGGCTCCTCTCCTTTCATTCACTCGCTCACTCCTTTGCCCTGTATCCAGTGTGTTGAACACATCTAGGCAATGGAAATTCGAGCAGTAAAAAAGAAACGTTTTATGATTGCATTAAGGTAAGTCTGGCTGAAGTAGTTCAGGCATCATTTTACCAAAGCAATAAAAGCCTAAAGGGTCAATTTCTCAATCTGTGTATTAACCTCATATATTTGGATTGCTTTCAGCACCTCTGATATTAATATAGAATGGGAACAAAACACCTACAGTCATTTGTAAGAAATACCTGGAAGCGTCTTAAGTGTAAAAGGAATGGGAATGCAACATACTTTCTATTGGTTTCCTTCCTTTCTAAGTGAATCACAGGTTTTTATAGGCTATTAACATTATGTGTGTTTTGGTCTCACAGCATTAGTTGTAGTACAACCTTGGTTAATGAATAAATCATTAATAATTGAGACTAATCACTCGGGAGTCAGACACGCGCTAAAGTCCCTTTGTACAGGAACCTTGAAGAGTGGAGGAGAAAACCCACGCAGAGGGTGCTGAGAAGGCCGTGAGCATTGTTTTAACAGGGAACAAGTCACCCAGTGTTGAGTCACAGTGGCCCTAACACCCACAGCTCTCAGGTTCTCAAGCGTTTTCACTGGGAAATAGAGGCCATGTCCAAAAAAAATAGAATTACACTTTTGCTCCATCTCAGCCTCCTATCGAGAAAAGCAAACACAGATGATTTTCCATGTCAAGTTCAAATACAGAATGGATTGCTTCTTGTTTTGCTTCACTGGGGTAGTTAATGAGAGTTCAGAGGCTGGCAGCCTGCCAGTCATACACCAGTCACGATCGCATTGTCGTATGAACCCAGAAGCAGCAATGGGCAAGCGGGGAGGCGTAGAGTCAGAAGAACTGTAAGTCTGGAGAAGGTGTGACTGTGGCCGTTGGTGTTTCGAGGGTCCGGCCCAGGTGGCCTATCCGCACAGAGCGGCCAGTCCAGAGAGAGAAGGGAAGCTCGGAGGCCAGGCTTCTGTAGCCTCACTGCTCTGCGACTAGACTCTATAATAAAAGCACTTGCATCAGAGGAAGGCTGACAACACATTTTCGCACTTTCACAGTTCTAACTTAATCATGGCAGGAAGCTTTTCTGCTACTGGAAGAACAAGTTGCGTCACCAGGAACATCTGACTCCAGGATCCAGTGTCAATCACTGTGCCTAAGGTCATTAAAAAATTCTAGGGTGTCCCCTTACAACATAAAGCCTTTGCCTGAATGACAATTAAGAGGAAACACATCGCATGATGAATAATTGAACAGGTGGATTAAAGAAATGCCTTTCCTGTGCAAAACGAGAGGGGTGATGGACAGCTGTAAATCCAGCCTCTTTGGCCACCTGCCTCCACAGCCCAGGGTTCCAACCAGTTGGACCGCTCTTTTTCTTTACTTTGCCTTTCTTGGTTGCTCAAGGAGTCTCTGGGGCCTCGTGGAATCAGACAGGCTGCAGAGAAAGGCAACACCTCAGAGAGTGGCTGTCAAGGGACGCCAGCCAGCGACTGATGTAGCAAACTGTCCACTGCGCGGAATCAGGTTTGGGACGCGGTTCGTGCCGGACAAACTCTGCTGTGGGTCAAATGGCAAGCCTCTCTGGTCTGCCGGTGTGATTTAAGAAATGCTCCGTGTGACTTGGGGTACCGAAAGACCTGCGAAGCACAAATTGCGTGTCACCTTTTCATACAGGGTCTCATTTTGGGGTTCTGCACATGTTTTCCCCCGAGACCAAGAATATAGTTTAAGTCTCGCAAAAGAGAGCAACGCGGCACCGATGTGCTGTGTCATTCACAGCAGCCCAAACATCTTTGCGTGTTGATATCCTGGAAATATTTAAAACAGAGGGCTCACAAATCCTTGCATTGCTAACTGCCCCTCAACGGAGGCTTTTTCCAATAGAGGAAAAAAGAGAGGGGGGGCTGGATGAGAAAGAGGAAAAGAACACAATGACTTTTGCACACAAGCCACCATCCTAGTTTCTATTTGCAGTCCAGCATCAGTTGTTGAAGTTCCCAGAGAAGATAAAACCGCTCTTGGAACTCCCACTACCATGGCATATTTTTAAATGGTTACGAAATGAGTCTGAGCATTCAGACTGGCAAGGCCCAAGATTCCTGGGCCACCCAGTACATAATACCTGCAATTCACCAAGGTGACAGGCCCCTGCTTCACCAGGCTGGGTCAAGGAAAGAAGGTGACACAGGTGGGGTTAAGGAGAAAGGCAAAGGAAGCAGGTAACCTGGCTACGTGATTCCTATCTTCTGCAAAAGTGAACCATACTAGAATCGTATGGAGGCAGAATTGGAAGACAAAGCAGTTTTTTTTTAAAGGAAAACATTTACAAGGAAAACTTCAAACATATATTAAAATGAGAGAATGGTACAGGAACTCCTCAGGTACCCCCATTCTGGCTTCATTCACAATTGTCAACTCAAGGCCAGTTTTGGTCTCATTGTAGCCTCCTGCCCATTTCCATTTACCACCTGTCTATTTTTGAATAAATTCTAGACAACATGCCACAGATGATTTAAAGGTCAAATTTTTATAAGGTTTATGACATGGTTGTAAATTACTTAATGAAGCTCAATACCATAGAAGACCAATTAGGATAATTCATTTTGGGTATGTATTTTAAGAAAAGCTTAAACGAACTTTCCCTGAACTTTTATACTAACTAAACATTAGTTTCATACCAGTTTTGTGAAACTTTTCTTGGTGGTGCTGTCTGATGGCTAGACAGTGGGTTCTCTGCAGTTCACCAACAACCTATAGTTGTGCAGAAGGTGAAGCTTTGGAGAAACAAGGGCGGAGTGTAATTGAGAAGGGTGCTGACCCGAAATATGGGTGCAAAATGCAGTGTGAGATTACAGGGCGTATGGAGGAGCCTGGAGATCAGAGAGCCTGTGCCGGTTACTACATGGTCTGCAGCCAAAGCTGCTCTTTGATCTTCATCCTTCAGACCTTATTATTAATCTCCCCAGAGCGCTGCCCTTTCCCTCCTCACATACCCAATCCAATCAGAAATTACAAAAGAGTAAGGGAGACCAGGGTGAACTTCTCAATATGCTGACTTCCCCAGGCAGCCCTGTAGTTGCCCCTTAGATGCTACTTCTTCCTCCATGTAACGCGGACAGCATTTTGAGTGTGGCATTCAAAATGCAGAAGCAATTCATTTTTAATGTATGTAGCATATGCAAATACATGTTTAGCAAAGACATAAATTTTGATATTGCTTAAGGAGTTTTTGTTGGAATTGGATAAGGACTTGTCACTGGGTTAATGCCTTGCACCATTTAACTTCCCTTGCACATTTAATTACATAACTGATACATGAAAACAAAGTGATATATTTGACAAATGAAAACTAAGTGCATATTTCAGGACTGCATATATTCAATTCAACAGATGTTTTTGAAGCTCGAGGAAATCAAAAGTTGAGTATCAAAAGCTGAAATTAAAAGTTGAAATCAAAAGTCACTGAGATCAAGGAGTTTGCAATGGAAGGGTTCTTAGGGCAAGAATCCATATGGCCATGAAGTCACAATCATAAAAATACAAGAGAAAGAAACAAATGTGAGTGACCAAAAATGTTATTATTTTTATCGAAATATGGTGAAGATACAAAGGAGGTCGCTTTGATAAGAGTGAACCCTAGAAGGCTTTGAAGCGAGAACATGATTTTAATTAGAGAAATAGGAGTTGAGGGGGAGAAAGTATTTCTGGAAGAAGAAAAAGCAACTATGTGAGAACAAGTGGGACAAGTTTAAGGAAATGCACACGCCCGCCCGTGTTGGCTGGAGTGTAGGTTGCCTTTAGGGAGAAGGAGCAGGAAAGGATGTAACAGGCAAGTTGGTTGCATCAAGGCAAATAACAAAGACCTTCTGAGGGAGTTAAACACACAGAGCCTGAAGCAAGATTACCTGATCCTAGTTCTCACCCTGAGCTGAGCTGAAGGCCTATGTCTTAAAAAGAAATTCAGGATCTAAACGGTGCCATCTTTGCTATGGTCTCATTACTTTATCAGTGGGGTTCAGGGAGGTTTCCCTGGATTGTGCAGGAGAGTCAAGACCATTGCCGTTCACAGTGTGTTGGGAAAGGAGTGGAATGCAGCCACTCCATCTACCTACCCTGAGGTGGGCTGATCCCAGACAGGTCTGAAGGCTGGAGCTGCTCAAGATAAGGCAGAGATTCCTCTGAAAGACTGCTTTTCTGTCCGGCAGGACAGCAGAGCCTTGCCTGGATGGGAAGCGAGCTTCCGATCCCAGGGAGCCTCAGCCAGCAACAGTGCTTTCTGTTGACTTTGCTGGGATGGTCACCCGTGGGTTAACTGCTGGAGAGGGACTCGTGTTCTGCGAATCCCAGGCAGGACCTTCCATTTTCAGTTAGTTGGCTTTAGGACGCAGCCAGCACTGTCTTCATTACACACCCCAGGGCCCAGGGCACTTTCCAGTTGAAAAAGTCTCAAACAGGGAAAGGAAAAAGGGGTGGGGACCCTGTGCGATGTGATGTGACCTGACAGCACCGGGATAGATGGGTCAGCTCTCTGATCCCTCCCCTTCCCAGGTTATAAGAGCCTTTCCTTCTGGAAGGGGTGGAGTGAGAGCTGATGATGCCAATTTAATGGGTCACAAATGGGTGTCTCTCCCTTCCTGGAAGGACTGGCAACATCTCTCCTACCATTGTGATTAGGAAGAAAGCATTCACAAGGACGGTTATCTAATCAGGGAATTAGCCTTCACTCATGAGGCAAACCTTAGAGGGCTCTTCAGAAATCTAATGGAAAAAAATTCCCACGTCAGGAAACAGTGCTGGTAATGGCATCCTGAATGATTATTATACACAAACACTATTACAGTTTGGGGCGGTTATTTGTAAACAACCATCCAGTGAAGTTGGGAGATGTTTATCTTGAGCACCCACTCCATTAAAGACAAGGTCACTGTCTCCTACTTGATTCTCTTCCTTCAAGTCAAGTGCCCTGACTAGTCTAATTTTCTCAAATTACTTCTAGAGGTCATCTGATTCCAAATTCCCTGGGGCCCTTGTTAAAAATTTAGATTTTTGAGTACCACCTTAGATCTATGGCAGCAGATTTTCTGCGGGGTAAAACGCAGGAATCTGAATTTAAGATACTTTTACATTAGGCAAATTTCAAGCATATTCAAAGGTAAAGAGAAAATATAATGACTTACCATATACTTATCACCCAGCTTTAATAATTATCAACCCATGGCCCGTCTTACTTGATTAATGCCCTCACTTCAGATTATTTTAAAGTGCCAGATATCATATCATTTTGTCTGTAAATATTTCAGTTGTATCTCTAAGTAATAAAGACTTTCTAAAAATCTAAATATAGTTATTACATACTAAAAATTAGCCATATTTCCTTTATATCAAACGTTTAGTCAGTATTTAAATTTCCCATGTTTGTCTCACAATTTTCTGAATCAAAAACCAAATAACTTGACCACATTGCAATTGACTGATACACTTTGTCTCTTTTTTCCCTCCTCTGTCACTCTTTCCATCACTACCACCCACTACTTCTTATTTGTTGAAGAAATTGAGTTGTTTGTCCTGCAGAGTTTCCAATAGCCTGTATTTTGCTGATTAAATCCTCATGGTATCATTTACGTGTCCTTTGACCCCTGTATTCCCTTTAATATACAAAATAATATTATATAATTAATTTTATAATTCATTATACAATTTACTTATTTGTATTTTATTGTTAACTTAACAATAATTATATAATAATTACTAATACATTTTGTCATCATTTAAATGTAAGTCCTTGATCAGATTCAGGTTTATGTTTTTGACTCTTGCCAAAAACTTTAGAGGAGCCCTGACTGGTGTGGCTCAGTGGGTTGGGCATCATTCCGCAAACCAGTCGCCGGTTCAGTTCCCCATCAGGGCACACGCCTGGGTTGCAGGCCAGGTCCCCAGTTGGGGGTGTACAAGAGGCAACCAGTGGACGTTTCTCTGGCACATCGATGTCTCTCTCCCCCTCTTTCTCCCTCCCTTCCCCTCTCTCTAGAAATAAATAAATAAAATCCTTCCCCACCAAAAAGAAAAAAGAATATTTTAGAGGTGGTGTGAAGTATCAAACACTTCCATCTGGGGGCACTAACTGTCTGGGGTATCTCATGGTCTCTGTCAGGTATCAGTGGAGGTTGAAATGGGGCAGGGTAGAACAATGTGATAAATACTAGACAGATGGTAGTATTAACAAAAATATGGAGGAAAACGATGAAAAATGGTGGCTTCCATCAGTCTTGGTACATCGAGTGTGAGGTACTAGAAAGCCTCATGTGTAGAGATATCTGCAGGAAATTTGAAATGCAAGTCTGTAGCTCGAGAAAGAGTAGGAGACTTCCTGGAAGGCGTCTGAGGAAACTGACATTTATTGTTTACTATGAGCCAGGCACTTTTACGTATTTGCTCTTGTTTAGCCCTTGTGTGAGCCCTTAGCAAGGTGATACAATTCTCCATTTTCATAGGTAGGAATCTGAGTATCTGACATTAAGTTTTTCTCCAAGTTCATACAACAATTATGTGGTGCAGCCAACTCTCAAACCTAAATACTGTGGCTGCTAGCTTCTTTATACATTGTAAAATCCCACTTGAGCTGAATCCGGAAGTTGACTGTGAATATAAACTGATGGAGGGATGGGAGAAAATACAATAAAAACGTCCAGGAAAAAAAATAAGCCAAGGCTACACAAATAGTAAGGTAACTGGCATTTTTTCTTTTTAATTAGAGCACGCGCTGAATAATGTCAAGCCCAAATACTTAGATCCATTGGCCATCTCTTCTTCTTCACTGCCCGCACTTGCTTAACCCTTTGTAATCTGGCTACGGAAACTCTCCCTTACAAGTCACTAAAACTCTTTCTAGTTGTGAAGTCCAGTGGCTTCCCCCCTTTAATGTCTTCTCTGATGTCATTCTCTGTAGCAGCATCAAATAAAAATATTACAAGTATTAAGTAAAATGGAATCAATAGGTCTTTTGAGACTGATTGTTTGTAGCAGGTGGGGAAAAGGAAAGAATCAAACTTGGCATCCAACTTCCTGACAACCTGGAAACTGGATGGATGGCGGTGCCGTTTATAAGGCTAGGACGCAACCCAGAAAGCAAGCGGGGCCAAGGCTGGATGGGTGAACGATGGCTTCCATGGGAAAGAGTGAGTCATGTATGCTTTATCTTCTTGAGTCAGCTAGAAGCGTTCTCTCTCTCTCCTTTTGCAGTTCTTCCTGTATCCAAACCTCTTTCAACATGTTCTCCCTCTGGTGTCTTTTTTTTTAATTTAATTTATTTTATTTTTTGAGAGGGGAAGGGAATGAGAAAGAGAGGGGGAAAAACATCAGTGTGTGTTTGCCTATCACACTCCCCCTACTGGGGACCTGGGCCACAACCCAGGCATGTGCCCTGACTGGGAATCGAACCAGCGATGCTTTGGTTTGTAGGTTGGCACTCAATCATTGAGCCACACCAGCCAGGGCTCCTTCTGGTATCTTTTTGGAAAAGATCTTTGGTCTCAGGTTTACTCCCACCAAGAATGCCTGGGCAACACTTCTTCTTAAGCTCATGCTATTACCTTAACAAGAATAACAGTAATAGGAAAGCAAAAGAGGAAAACAGAAAGGCCCTAATTCCTACAATCCTATTCCCAGAAGTCTTTAAAGGTAAATTAAAATTTACCAAAGGTTGTTATAATCAAGGGGAATTACAAAGAAGGAGAAGTCAGCTTCAAACTTAAGGTTAAATGTGACTGTTTTTATGTAAAGAAACAAGAGATTGGGTAATTCAAAACCACCACAATGGAAGCTTCTCTTGAGCATAGTCTGTGCTCTCTAATGCTCTAACTAGCCTGACTCTTCTCTCCTAAGAGTGGTCATTTCTCTCAACGAGTTTGGCTTTTGCATTAAGCTTTTGCATTGTAAGTAATCTTGTTTCTTATGAGTCCTTCACACGTTTTCCAGAGAGGTAGCATAGTCCCATCTCTCTCCCATCCACAATAGTCTAACATTAAATTATAGCAATTCTCCTAAATCTCATTTATTCCCCTTAGAATGATATCTAAAGGAGGGAAAGGGAAAATAAGGAAAATGATAGAAACTTTTGCAAGACAGCCCAAGGGTGGGCTTTTGTACTGCGATAGAATGAACACCCCTACGTCCGGTCAAGATGGAGGCATAGGTAAACGGGCATCGCCTCCTTGTGCAGCCACAGAAAGAATTACAAGTAGACCTCAGAACAAATAGCACCCAGAAATTCAGAAAATCGAACTATGTGAAAGTCTGACGACCAAGGATTTAAAGAAGCCACATCCAGATGGGTAGGAGGGTCAGTGAGGCAGAGATGGGTGGAGAGGTACAGAAATGTGGTGTGGCATGGAAAGGCGGTGGCAGCAGAATGGGTGGTCCCACATTCACATGTGAATAAAAATCAAGAGGGATGCCTGGGGAGGGAGCGATCCCAGCCCCAGGCCAGACTGTACAGCCCAGGGTTCCAGCGCCGGAAGATAAATCCCTACAACTTCTTGCTATAAAAACCAGTGAGGGTTGGGGTGGTGGAAGAAACTACTGAATTTTCAGGAGACTGCTTAAAGGGCCACATAGACTTAGAACGTACACAGACCCAGCTCCTCTGGAATCTAGCACCAGGGCAAAAGCTGGAAGGGAACCAGTCACATATGAGGAGTAAATGAAGTGACTGGAAGCAGCGCGAGTGCCGAGCAAACCCCCAGAAGCCAGGCAGTGGCATTGTCCTTTCTCTGAGCCCTCCCCACACACAGAATCACAAAGCGGTGAAGCGTGTTTTGCAACACCCTGGTGATTATCTGAGGCTCCACCCCATACAACTTACAGGTGCCTTTTCTACAGTAGGGCACACTACTAAGACAGGGAGTCAAAGTAGCTCTACTTTATACACAGAAACAAACACAGGGAGTCTACCAAATTGAGGAGACAAAGAAATATGTCTCAGATGAAAGTACAGAATAAAACCCCAGGAAAAGAACTAAATGAAATGGAGATAGCCAACCTATCAGATGCAGAGTTCAAAACACTGGTGATCAGGATGCTCGAAGAACTCACTGAGTACAGCAGCAACATAAAGAAACCCAGGAAGAAATGAAGGTCACACTAAGTGAAATAAAGAAAAGTCTACAGGGAAACAACAGCGGAGGGGATGAAGCCGGGATTCAAATCAACAAGTTGGAACATAAGGAAGAAATAAGCATTCGACCAGAACAGCAAGAAGAAAAAAGAATTTAAAAAGATGATGATAGACTAAGAAGCCTCTGGGACGTCTCCAAACGTACCCACATCTGAATCATAGGGATGCCCGACGGGAAAGAGGAAGGGCAAGAAATTGAAAACTTATTTGAAAAAAAAAATGTAAGAAAATTAACCCAACTTGGTGAAGGAAATAGATATACAAGTCCAGGAAGCACAGAGAGTCCCAAACAAGTGGGACCCAAAGAGGACCACACCAAGACACATCATAATTAAAATGCCAAAGGTCAAAGATGAGAGAATCTTAAAAGCAGCAAGGGAAAAGCAGAGAGTTACCTATAAAGGAGTTTCCACAAGACTGTCAGTTGATTTTTCAAAGGAAACTTTGCAGCCTAGAAAACACTAGAAAGAAGTATTCA
>PVJD01000863.1:198911-338765 GCA_004026545.1 Mormoops blainvillei
GGGGGGAGGTACAGGGGTTAAGAAGCATAAGTGGTAGGTACAAAATAGACAGGGATCTTAAGAATAGTATAGGAAAGGGAGAAGCTGAAGAGCTTATATATTTGACCCGAAGTCACCTTTCCTGACTGCCGACTTCCTTAGCAGGATTTCTGCCTTGAAATCGGTGCGCCCCTCTCACTCTGGCTGTGCCTACCAGAACTGAAAACAGTGCAAGTCTCCCCTCCCTGGTATTGGCATCTTTTCCTGTGTCTCCTTCCTCTGTGTTGCCACGGCTTTTGCACATGTGTCCATATCAGCGCTACCAATCACTACAGTTCACCCACATGCGTGTCTGTCGAGTTCGCTTGCCTGAGAGCTCCAGGAGGGCAGCAACTGCTCTATAGTTTTGCATGGCCTCCCTTTCCGCTTTTCGTCTAAGTAGAGCAGAGGCTGTGGTCGGTGCTCAGTGAGCGCTTTGTTGCATGGCCCCTCTGTGACAGCTTCAGGGTTGCTTTCAACTGCTCAGCCTCCGGCAATACCCTATTGACAAGAAGCCCTGTCGACTGACAGTTTTTCTTGGGGGGTGGGGGGAGGAACTCATGAGCATATCGGAAGATCAGACACTATGAGGATCTCCAATCTCAAAAGAAGTCATTTCTTTCTCTAAATTCAGTCTGGCTCTACATTTTCCTGGATCGCCTGCGGGAAGCTGGGGCCCGTTCCTGCTCTTCCCCAGTCCTGCCTTCCACTATCACCCCGAGGCTTTTCTCGCTAAAGCAGTCAGAGGCCCTCATGCTCCTGCACTCTCATGCTCCCCAGTACTGGTGTCTTCCACGGAGGGTCATTGGTTTGGGAACAGCGGCATGAGGAAGCCCTTGGAACCCTGGAGACTGAGTAAGGAGTTGCTCATACACCAGCTGAAGCAAACACAGGATCTGGACTAGAGACGGCGGCGCGGTGGGGGGTGGGGGGCGGGGGCGTGAGCCCGACTCTGTCCCATTCAGCTGGCTCTCCATTCAGCCTGGGCGGAGGGGATGGCTGACTTTGTGAATCTAGTCAGCAGCAGCATTCCTGGAAAACTGGCCCATTGCGGGGCTTTCTCGTGAACTTCATCCACCTGTCATGCTGGGCCCTGGAGGGGAGCCAAGGCAGGCAGGAAATAATAGGCTGCCGGATACCGGTGTGTGTCAGTGGCCCCGACCCTCCCATTCCTGAGCACAGATGAGCTAGAAGCCCGGACGCCTCATTGTGCCATTTGGGCTTGGGAGGCCACAGAAAGACTGGTTGAGAGAGGGGGAGGCACAGAAGGGATGACGGAGCTTTTAAACTCTCTGTGGGCCCCTCTTTGGGATTGCGGAGTCATCTCTGCAGGGAAATGGCCCTGGCCCTTGCTCGACACGTCTCTTTGTTCTTCCTGACCTCATCCTGCACGCATAAGGCCAAGCCTCAGATCCGAAGGATAATGGTTGAGTTCTTCCCACCTCCACATCGCCCTCCCCTTGGCCTCTCCAGTCGGTCAGAGAACTGGCTGCAATGACATCAACTGGCTAGAATTACATAAAACTTCCCTTTTCAACTCCCAGACTCCTGGATTCATGTTCTGTTTTGTTTTTAATTTCCAAATGATTTCCCTTTGTCCAGCTGGGTCCCCCCCACCCCACCCCGCAGCTCCCCTATCTCCGTCAATTTTGATTTCCTATTTTCCATTAGCAGCTTTCAGGCAATGAGGTAGAAGAAGCAAGCATTCTCAAGGAGCTCTAACTCATGAAGACAACCAACCCTGGGCGCTTCGGAAACACTGTACTCTAGACACAAAGGACTCTTAGGCTGCTAGGGTCATATTAAGGCAGTGCCACCCTTCTGCTTGGGGAAGAAAGAGGTTTCAGACAGTTTCTCCTTCTTGTGAGACTGCACCAAAATTTGGTACATCTGGATGCTGGGAACAGACCACCTACGGGTGTCATTCATAAATTTGAAATTAGCAAGGCCGCTGGCCAGGGTGTCTCAAATTCTCATGTGTATAGAAATCACCAGACACTTCTAAGATGCTGCAGGTTGGGGTAAGGGCTGGGAGTGTACGCTTCTAACAAGTCTCCAGGTGATATCGATGCGGCTGGTCCTCAGGTCGCTCTTGAAGTAGCAAGGCCACACTTACCTGGCAGTTTGCTTTTCAGAGATTTATCCCAAGGAAACATGGATATAAAGCTATACTGGGGCAGGAAGTTTTCATTTAAGAAGGGGGATTGTGTAATGGAAAGAGGACTAATTAGGAACCAGGAAACCAGGGCTGCATTCCAAGTTATGCAACAAGCTCACTGAGAGCATTTGGATAAGCTATAACCTCTCTTAGATACAGTAAAAGAAGAAAGTTAAGCTGGGTTGGATAGTCCCCAAACTTTTCATATGGGATGTGTGTTCAGAAAGATTATTTTCCACTAAACACACGGCAAACAACAGAAAAACCTGTGTGGTCTCATCCTAGACAAATGAGTAATTTCTATTTAACCTTTTGAAATTTAGAAAAGGGACCAGGGCATAAACAGAAACACCCATTTGGAAAACTCTGGATTTGATGGTGTCCAAAGTCCCTTCTTAACAGCCACATTCTATGATTTCAGTGAGAAGCATAAAAGGGAAAGAGGGATGGATTTTCGTTGCATATAATGTATACATTTCTGTCAGCCATGGTTGGTTTTAATGTTGAATACACTGTTGTGGGAAGCAATTATCTCTCTCCCTAAAAGTCGTTAGGAGACACTAGGACAGCAACAGGTGAGGCTGTTGAAAAGGTGTTTCTGCCTTAACACAGGAGAAGTGACTATGTGATTGTGAATGCCCTGAGGGACACCCACCTCATGTTTCTCAGAGACCCAGCAGGAGATGGAAACCCACGGACATCAGAATAATTTGAAGAGATGGAAATCCACAGAAGTCAGGATAATTTGAAGAGGCCCATAGAGGGTCCACGCAAAGGTATATGTGGGTTTCCTCGAGGCTCAAAGGTATGACAGGAGAGGCAGTTAGGGGATCCTAGAAAGATCCTGCTCTATTCACCCACCTAACCCTTTTACCATGACATTGTGTTGGCCCCTTTGTCCTGAATTAGGTGACTGTGCATGTTGTATGTGGGTCAGAGTCTGGATTTTTTCCTGTTTGTAACTGTCTATTTATGTTCCAACATCACATTTAAAAAATTCCTATAGCTTTATAATGTCTCCATACATGGAAGCACAAGTCCTCCAATTTTGTCCTTCTTAAAAACTGTCTTCGTTCTTCTTGGTCCTTTGCATTTGCAAATATATTTTTGAAGAAGCTTGTCAATTCCACAAAAATACATGTTGGGATTCTAATCAGAGTTGTATGGAATCTATGAGTTCACTTGGGGAGAAACTGTCACAATATGGAGTCCTTCAATTCACGGTTCCCTTAGGTGAATACATTTACTTAGATTGTTCATTTCATCCCTTTATGCAAAGTCCTTCTCAGGTTTTGTGGGATCAAGGTTATGGTCTCCTCATAAAAGGAGCTGGGAAGGGTTCTCTCTGTCTGATTCACTGGAAGAATTCTGTTTCTCCCCACACCTTTCTGTAGTATTTTTATACATACCTTACTTTTTTCTTTTTCACTTATCTTTAAATTATGCTGACTTCTACCTGGTGTTATTTGCTGATGGCACTAGGGTATTTATTCTTTCAGTCCATCATTTTTTTTTATAACACAGAGTTGTTCATGTTAGTGAGTTCTTTTGGCTTCCACATTCTCATTCTAAACGAGAGAATATTGATTTGACCCCTTAGGCAGTGCTGTTTACTTGGAAATGCTTCCGGCTTGGTCTATAACTTACAGCCACATTTCTAGTGGTATGTTCTTTAACACTTATGTTATAGAACCTCTTTATAAGCTGCATGTTGATTTCATTCTATTTTCTCAATCTGAAAAAGGAATTCTTTATCTATCTGCCTGCCTGCCTATCTTTCTATTTACCTACCTACCTATCTATCTATATATTTATCCACCTGGTTTTTCTCACTGTCCCCCTGAAATTTCTCTCAGATCTTAAGCTAGTAAACTGGTTAACTAAGGATTTCTACCCACAGTCAAGTCATTCAAATACCATCTGAAAATACTAATGTTTCTGTTACGATTCAAGGCTTTAGCCTTCACATTTGCCTTTCAGAACCTCCTTTTATTTTAGTTTAAATCTGCTCCATTTACTCTCTGGCGATTTAAGGAAGCAAAATTTTACTTATTTTGATGACTCTTTTCTCATAATTCAACATTTCTTTCTCAACTACCACATGTTTGCTTAGTCCCCAGTTTTTTGTGCCAATATTCAGGGTTTTAAAAAAATGAATGAGAGTGGCAAGGTGTTGGTTTTTTTTTTTGTTTGTTTGTTTGTTTTTTAATATACCACAAGTTCTAGTCCATGTATGTTACAAAATTCCTGTCAGCTTTGCTGGGCTTTTTTTCCTTTTTGGTTAAGTATAGATTCCAGTCTATTAGATATTTGAATTTTAAAAAACACCTTTCAACTTGGTCTCTCTTACAAAGTACTTTTAAATATTTGGCTTCAGAAATTACTCATTGCTTACTTCTGACTTTATCCCTCTTTTCCCACAGGTACGTGAAATATCTTTCCAACACCATCTCATTGTAGTGTGCAAGTAAGAGTCTATATTCTTTTTTTTAAATTCTCACCTGAGGAGGATATGTCCATTGATCTTTAGAGAGAGAGAAGAGGAGAGGGATAGAGAGAGAGGCATTGATTTGTTGCCTCCCATACGCCCCCAACTGGGGACCAAACCTGCACCCTAGGTGAGTGCTCTGGCCAGGAATCTAACTGGTGACCTTTTGGTATACAGGATGATGCTCCCCCCAACCGAGACACACCAGTCAGGGCAAGAGTCTGCCTATATTCTTAATAATATCCTCTAATTTTTTTCTTTTATCGAATATAATTGACATAAAACACTGTGTACATTTAAATAGGACATGACTTTGCCCATTCTATTGACAGGATCATAAAACTCACAATGAATTCTTAAGCTTTGATTTGTCTTTCAAATCTAGATTTCATGGTTTTATATACATCTCTTCTCCCTCCAAGTCTAGGAGCTCTATAGTTTCTTCTACCATTTATTAGTGTGAAGGCTCCCATACTCCATTTTTAACTCAATTTTTAATGTATTAATTGTTCCTCTTTATAGTCAGCCTTGTATGTTGCACCAAAATCACATTCACTGTTTCTTCTCTCAGTGCTTTTGCTCTCATTTCTTATACATTATTTGATTGACAGTCTTACTTGAAGTTGGACTTGTACCCAACTTCACGTAATTTTAATTAGTGGTTTAGTGCTTACTCTGAATTCTTTTCCTCATACTCTTCTACTTGACTCCTACTACCTCTTTGATTTATCTGAGAGTCAATGGAATTCAATGTTTCTTCTCTACTAAATTAACACTCTCTTCTTCTAAGTCTTTGTTCCAATTACACTGAGTCAGAGATTCAGTGGGGAGGCTGGACAACCAGGTTTGGAGACAGGAGAGGAATTATCAACCACCAAGGTGCGTTTGGAGTGAATAAAATCCAGCCATTTCCTCTCACGATTTAAGGTTCTGAGAGATGGAGTCTGACTGGCCAAGCCTTGGTGTCATGAGGTTTGAGAACGGATCTGGTAGAAATAGCCTCCAGGGGCCCCTTAAACTTCCACACAGAAAAGGAAGGGAATGGCTTCTCCATTTACAATCCCAGTGAGATCGTATACAATGGGAATGGGTGACTTTCCAACGGTAAATTGAAGCGCTGTCAAGCAGGGAAGTGTCCAAGAAGGGGAATTATTGCTGGTGAATAAAAACGGTAGGCGCCATGTAGGGACTTTCATCCTCCTGTCTTCTCTCTCCTCTCAAATCAAGATAGATGCTCTCCATTCAGCTGGGCAGGCATTACTGACTCAGTTCTTTTAATTCCCCTCCCTTGGATGCTTGATACTGGATACCATGCACCTGCTAGTGCATTGGAAAGAACAGAGATTTGTGACCTGATAAAGGTTGTATAAGCCTTCTGAGCCTCATTTTTATCACCCATAAAATTGGGACATGCTTCATACGTTTTTGTGAAGATCATGATTGGTGAGATACAGTGCTCGATACACAGTAGTCATCCCACAAAAACCTTGGGTGCCCGCCACCGCCCCCATACACACCTCTTCTTCAGATAATCTCCTGGGTGGTTTTCACATTCATCAAGGCAGAAAGCCCTGCCAAGGCCTTGTTCTCCGCGTCAGAAATGTTTTCCATTCTTACACTTTCTACGCAGATTATTTATTTGGCATGCATCTGGCTGTCAGTTCTACCGGCTAAAACTTCTCTGTCCCTAATGGAAACAACACGGCAGATGTATCCTCTCCTTGTCACCATGCTACTGCTCATGTATTTTTCAGTCCAAATTTCAAATCCACCTGCTAAATTTACCATGCGCACGCCTCACATTACCTCTCTAAGTGACGTGTGGCCTTTCACAAAGTCACATAATGCTATCAGAGCTGCTGCCCTCTTTTCTTCTGAAATGGGCTCCGAATTAAGTTTAGTTTCTCCTCTTGGGGGCTCTTTGTCAAACTCTTCATCTAAGAACTGGACTTACTGAAAAGATGGCCTATGTTCTTCCAAAATCAATTTATTACTAGAGTTAGTACCACGCCTTCATTCTGTAGCTAGACGACAAGGCAGAATATACCTTGGTTATTGAATCCTAGTAATTATAATAATAAATGGGTTTTGGTGTCTATTGATGACCAGGAGCACTTTGGTTATAACAGAAATGACTAATACGTAATCAGAGGCGGATTTAACAGCAGGCACACCGGGCGCGCGCCCTGGGCCCCGACTTCTGAAGGCATGTATTTTTATTTTCCCTGTCTCTCTCTCTTTTTTAAGGGGCCCAATATTTTCTTCTGCCCTGGGGCCTCAACCGACCTTAATCTGCCTCTGATACATACAGTTCCTGCCCTGCAATAGCCTACGGTCTAGCGAGGGTGGGACACAAACAAACAGGTCAAATACTCTACGGTGTCATGAGTGGGAACATGGCATTGGTGGCAGGCTGGGCAAAGGAGGTTTAAATAAAATCATGAGGATGAGTGGAGTGAACTGGACAAAGAGATGGCAGAAAGTGATCTGTGCTGAGGCAAGGGTGTGGGCAAAAACGCTATTGCGAGATCGCAGAACACAGTTAGGGAACTGCAGGTAATTCAGCACATCTTGAGTACAGAGGGTTAAGGGGTTGGGTGAGGGAGGTGATCTTGAGGAAATGAGTCAAGGGTCAGTAAACTGAGGCCCGCTGGAGGGCGGCCTGTTTTTCTAAGTAACGTTTAACTGAATCACAGCCATGCCCATTCATTTACACAGCATCTGTGGTTGCCTTCCTGCGATGACGGCAGAGTTGAGCGGCTGCCACAGAGACCATTTGGCCTGCACAGCAGAAAATATCTACTATTTGGCCTTTTGCAGCAAAAGTTTGCCAACCACTGCCACAGAGATATGAAAGAGTCAGTGCCCGATGATCTTGGAAAGCCACACTCAAGAATCTGGACTTCATTCAGAGGGACAATGGAAAGACTGATGAGGGATTTTAAGTGAGGGAATGGCAAGTTCTTCAGATTTCTGTTTTAGAAGAATCACTTTGGCTGCATGTGTAGAATGGATTGGAGGGGCAAGTCCGAAGGGAGGGGCACCAGTTGAAGATTCATTGCAATAGTCTAGATGGGGTTCTGAAGGTTGTGGCCTAAACTGATGTACAAGGGGGACCCCCCAAAACTATAATTATTTATAAAAAAATGGTGGGTTTATTCTTACATGTTTAAACTTCAGTTGCCTTCCACGTACTCTCCATTTGATGCAATACACCCATCAAGACATTTTTTTTCCACTGCTCAAAACAGTTTTTGAACTCATCGATTCTGATGCCTTTTAGTGTTTCTGTCATTTTTTGTTTCACCTCTTCCACATCAGCAAAACATTTCCCTTTGAGGAATTTTTTTTATTCAGGGAAACAAAAAATAAGTTGTGTGGGGTGAGATTAGGTGAATAGGAAGGGTGGGGCACAAGGGCCATGCTGTGTTTGGTCAAAAACTGCTGAACACTCAGCACCGTGTGGGCAGGCGCTTTCGTAAATCGCCCATCATGAAACAGGCAAACACATTGAAAGAGTCTTCCAAAAAATTTTCACTGAAGCTGAACACAGCCTCTCACAACAATGCCAGCTGGTACACTGATACAGATGGGTTCCTAGAACATTCACCGAGTGGGGGAAGCCTGTAGTGCAAGGGGTCCACCTTCCAGAAGATAATTCCGGGTTTCCTTGGGTACCCGCTTTGTATGTTCAAAACTGTGATAGAAGGTGCTTGTGGAAGATAAATAGTAGTAGCATTCTCTTTTCCTCGATTTTACCTCTGTGACCTTTTCTCTTCTTTTATTACTCCCTTTCTAACTCTTTCTCTCTCCTCCTCCACAATTTCTCCAGCATGACCCTTCTTTTCCCTTTCTCAAACATCCAAGTCACATTTGATACTATACTCCTTGTCAAAGTTAAACAAGCAAAAACTTCAGGAATCTGTGTGTCTGAACTTCTATGGTTGAGTGGATAAGCCGCAAGGGTGGCTTATCTCTTCCCAAATCTAAACAACTGACTTTCACCCCCATGAGCCCTCCTGATCTTCCTTCTTCCCCCTCTCATTGCAGTCCCTCCGCTTGAGCCACTGCAATAGTTTCTGGAATCTCTCGATATTTCACCCAAAACACCATGTGGCTGAGGCCCCAGCATGCACCGTTCACCATCATATTCAAACTTTTGAAGTTTGAAAGGCTGCCTTTATTATCCCGATTTTTATGAATGATGGGACTGAAGTTGAGACAGATTAAATACTTGCCCAAAGCTATAGCAAATCAATAGAAAACCAGGTTCCCCAGTTCTTTACCTTGTGTTCTTTCTGGTTTACTATATCTCACAGTGTGAATCCTTGTCCTAAATTAGAGACATAAAATCGCAATCACCATTTCTGCTCTGTGACCCTATCCAATTTGATCACTTGAAGGAAGTTTATAAATAGCCATGTAGCTGTCCCAGTGACTTGATTATAAATAGTTTTCTTAAGAAGTCCACTGAGTAGATCAATAGCTCTCTGATGCTAAGATCCAACTGGTAGTGTCAGAAACCATCCAGAAACTAATTATGAAATAAAGAAGAGGTCGATGCACAGGCTGGACGAAGGAAATTCATAGGTGATACTTTAGCTTTGAAATAGTGGGTTGGCCAAAAAGTTCATTTAGTTCTTTCTATAAAATAAAAGACATATTTTTCATTTATGCCAAAAACTTTATTGATTTGGATATTTTGAGTATGTCAGCTCTCTCCCACATGGTGTAATGTCGACTGTTCTCCATGTCTCAGTTTCATCGCTATCCACTTCAACTGGTCTCCCCACCGTGGAGCACCGTCCAGCGAGTAATCTCCAGCACAGAACTTCACAGACCACCTTTGACACATTCAATCAGTCACAGCACCTTCTCCATACACTGCACAGATCTTTTTTTTTTGCATTTCAGTTGCATTTTTACTTTTCTTGAAACAATAAAGCATAATATGCCAGAAATGTTGCATATTTCCTTCCATCTTCAATATTAAAATGGCTACACAAAAATTCACCAATTTTGGTAAGTTTTTTAAAGGCACACTGATATGACAGCTGTCACAATACAATCTAACAAAATTGTTTGGAATGAAGTTAAAGACAACTAAGCACTACTAGAGCCATCAAACAGAAAAAAAGAAAAAAACAAGCGAACTTTTGACCAACCCAATATAAATGTGTTAGGGATTTTATGATTTTCATTTGATTTTAGTTTTATATCATTATACTTTTAATATCCATGTTTTCCAGACAAATCATTCACCCAAGAAATGGTCTCCTAACCCTTTTGTAACCCACAAAAATATCACATTTATCACCATTATTTCACAGCAACATTGATATTTTACCTCTGCTATAAAAGAATCACATGTTATATGCTGAGGCCAGATGCTGTTGTTTTTATAGCACTGAGTTTGAAAAAACATGGGGGTGTTGCTGAAAAGCTTGGTCCCTTCTAGTCAGTTCCATAAGAAAGGTCTTAGACAGACAACCACCAATGCCGGAAAATACCAGACTGTCAAAAGCGTGGTCTCTGAAGGCAGGCACCTAAGGGCCTCCGTCTGATTGTGGAAGCGCACTGTCCAGTATGGCAGCCACTTTTCCCATGTGGCTGTTCAATTTAAATTACTTAATATTAAATAAAATTTAAAATTCAAAAAGACAAGATGTAAGGATTGGGGAGGATGTAGAGAAAAAGGAACTTTTGTGCACTGTGGATGGGAATGTAAATTGGTGCAGCCACCATGAAAGACAGTATGGAGTTTCCTCAAAAAAACTAAAAATAGAACTACTATATGATCCAGCAATTTTGCCTCTGGTTATATCTGAAGGAAATAAAATCACAAACTCAAAGAGATCTCTGCACCCCCATATTCAATGAAGAATTACTCACAATAGCCAAGACATGAAAACCACCTAAGTGTCCGTCAACAGATGAATCGATAATATGTAAATATATATACACACATATATATATATTCACAGTTTCTTTACCTATCTCTATATAAAATGAAATATTATCTGGTCATAAAAGAAGGAAACCCTACCATTTGTGACAACATGGTTAAACCTTGGGGGTTTATGTTAAATGAAATAAGTCAGAGAGAGAAAAACAAATACTCTATGATACAACTTACAAGTATATGTGGAATTTAAAAACAAACAAGCTCAGAGAAACAGAAAACTGTTGCTAGAAGTGGAGGTGAGGGCAGGGGATAAGGGTCAATGTAGTCAAAAGGTATGAATTCAGTTATAAGCTAAATAAGTTCTAGGATGGAATGTACAATATGGTGACAACAGTTGACTACACTGTACTATCTATTTGAAAGTTGCTAAGAGAATAAATCTTAAAAGTTGTCATCACAAGAAAAAAAATTGTAACTGTGTCAGGTGATGGGCGTTCACTAAACTTCTTGTGGTAATCACTTTGCAATATATACACATATTAAATCATTATGTTATATACTTAAAACAAATATGTTACATGTCAAGTATTTCTCAAAACACTCGATAAAGATAAAATGTAATTTGAAAATTTATTCCTAAATAATTTCATAATTTTTGTAAATAAAACATCTCATTCCTTATTTGCACTGGTAACCTTCCAAGCCTTCAATGACCACATGTAGCTAACAGCTACTGCACTGACAAGGGCATGCGGAAAGCTCTATTGGATAGCGTGGGTAGAGACAGGTAGGATGGAGAAATGAACCAAACAATTCTTCAGGGAAAGAAATCTTCATCAGGCTTGGTCACAGCACAAGGAATGGACCGAGACAGTGTGGCACCACGGTGAGGAACAGGCATGGTTTCAGTCTGGTTTCAGACTATTAGAAGCTGCGTGGCTTGAAAGAGGTGCTTATGCTCTCCTCCTTGTTTTTCTCCTCTGTAGAATTTGGGGACTGATTGATATTACTTTTCTACAGGCTTCTTGGAGGATTAAGAGAGATTTGGGATGCAAAGTGCTTAGCATGATGCCTGGCACATGGGATGTGCTCAAGGAATGAGTAAGAATGACTGTTCTGAGGGTGAGGTCATTTCATCAAATAATTGCGGTACACTGAGACCTTTTTGTCTGGTGGGTTGGACTTCTGAGTTGAGAAGTAGCCCTCTCTAAGGGTCCCAGTAGTCTTGGAATATTTTTTTTAAATGGAATGATTATAGGGACAGAAGTGAAGAGACCCTGACAGTTGCTGCAGGCTACAGAAAACCCAACTAACTGGTGACTTAGAGGAATAAGAGGTTTATCTGTCAAGGAAATTCTCCCTGGCCAAGGCTCCATCTAGCTTCCTGCTCCACCATCTCTAGTGTATGGCTCTCATCCTTACAGTTGCAATATGTCAACATATGCTCTTCCATATTCCTGGAAAAATTAAATGGGCTTTACCTGTTTATTAAGGAAACGGTACGTCCACATGTAACTTCTTCAACATCTCATTGAGCAGAGGAACTCTGTGCCACCACTGGAAGTAAGAAAAGGAAGAAGAGAGATTTTTGTTTGTTTGCTTTTGAGTGAACCAAATGAAGTTGCCAATATCTGAGCAATTTTTAACAGACAAAGAGGCCATTTCACATGGTTCAGCCTTAGAGTTGGACCAAATTGGGTTCTGTTGAAAAGAAAAAAGGAGAGGGTAGCCATCGGGCAGGCAGCTAGCTCCCACCTCTCACCGGTCCCTGAAGGCAATTGTTCCATCGTGTCTAAGAGAAGAGACTGAAAGTTACCCAGTGGAAAGGTGCAGAACGAAAATGGAGAGTTAGATATTTGGTCTCAAAGTCCATGTGCACCCCACCATTTTCTCAAGGAAAAGAGCAACAGTAAAAAACCCCTTTATACACAACATGAAGTTAAAAGAAAACAAAAGGTTCGATCATGACAGAGGATGTGTTGCACAACACTGTTTAAATCAGCCACAGATGTGTGTTACTTTTATCAGAGGTATCAGTCATCACGGGGTGAAACAAGATTGGACATAAGTGGAGGGGAAATACATTGGCTCATTTTGTTAGAATTTAATTCAATTTCCATGTCTGCCTCCTTCCCTTGAGGGGAATGATGATTTGATTTGTTGTTGAAAGGACTAGGCAAAATAAGATTATTTAAAGACAATATTAGAAAAGAAGGTGGTGTCCGAATTTTTTTGTTTTTGTTTGCTTTGCCTTTTGGGGGTAGGACATGGATTAAAGGAAGAAATTTGGACATTAAAGAAAACAAATCCACAGAATTAAAAATACCTGTCTAACAATATAAAACTACTCCATCTGGGTTATTGAATTTCATGGTTCACCTGCCATCAGACCTGTTTTTCCACTCCTGCAGTTTTATATTTTGTTGATAATTTTCCAGTTTTTCTCTAGCTCATTTTGAGGTTCCAACATTGTATTCAGCTATCTACTGAATATCCCATAGGACACCTCAATGTCAATGTATCCAAAACTGGTCTCATGGTTTTTCTCCTGAACAAAGCCAAACATCTTACTCCTCTTTTACTACATGTCGTCTTAGTAAATGATAAAATTCACCCAGGTGCTCAAACCCAAAGCCATTCTCAAATCTTTTCATGTCTTCATTCCTTTCATCTCCAGTCAGTGGAGACACAACTCCCTAACATCTAAGTGCAGATATGAACTCTGAAGATACAATTCCAACTCTCAAGTTAGAAATGAGGACTAGAAATACCAGTGTGGGAATCACTGGATACAGGGTGAAGAAGTCATGAAAGTGGAAAAGATGTCCTGGGCACTGAATACAGATTGGGGAGTGGGGAACAGAAGACTCTTGCTAACCTTCAAAGGGCAAGCAGAGTGACAGTAACTGGAAAAGAGATTGAAGAAAAACAACCAGTGAAATAAGAAGATGTGATATCACAGAAGCCACGGAGAGAGATTTCCAAGAAGGAGGGAGAGATCAACTGAACACTGAGGTAGAATGAGATGACAGAGAAGCAATCACTAGACTGGCCAACATAGAGGATTTGTGGTTTTGACAAACTCAAGTCAAGGGAGCCGTGGGGACAAAGTAGTTTACAGAGGTAATGGGGGTGAAGTAGAAAAGATCATTTACTATAGAAATAAACAACAGTAGTTTTGCTGTGAAGTGGAAGAGTGAAATGGAATAAGAATTGAAGGCCGGTATGAAGGGGAAAAAAGCTTTCATTCTGTTTTAAGATGGGAGGAACCACAAAATGTCTGTACACTGATGGGGAAAGTCCACGAGAGAGAGAAATTGACAAGGCAGGGTGTGGGGTATATGGAAATTTTGTACTCTTTCCAGTTTTTCTGTAAATCTAACACCATTCCAAAATAAAAGGTTTACTTAGGGGAAAAAAAAAAAAAAAGGAGGATGAAGCACAAGAAAGAGAAATTTCAAGAGCAAAATCCATACAGAGGGGCTACTCTCCAAAGCCTAAGTGAAGGAGGGTAGAGTTGGCTATTAGTGAAGATTGTTTATTGATTAGTAACTGAATTAATTTTGTTACATATTAGGGTTTACAAAACTTATATACATTCACTCACTTTTATCATTATAACCTTGGATGGAAGTTACTGTGATGCCCATTTCATAAGAATAGGAAACTGAGGCTCGGAAAAGCAGGGCCCTAGTTGACAACACTCCCCATCAGCCAGCAGAATTTGGAGGGCCACGCCCAGTTTTCCCACATCTGTTTGCTCAGTGTATGTTTGGCTTTGTTGGGTTTTACTCAAATGAGGCATTCTACCAATGTTTAGTTGGGCCTAAGTTTCCTCTGCTCCAGAATGAAAGGAAAACATACTTAGGGGCCGTTTGGATCTGCAATGCTCTGATGTTTAATTCTGTGGAGTGCTAAGAATGAGAAATGTTGAGAGAGTCTGCTATGAAGAAAAACATGTGGGCAGCAGAGGGAGGGATCTGAGCTCTCCATCGTACATTTGTCCATTACATGCTGCTTGGAGGGTCTCTTTACAGCAACACGCCCTGTGTTGAAATCTTCCACATTGCTCCATGAGATGCTGACAGCATCATCTTTGCTCTTCTGCCTGTGTTCAGGGATTGTGAATAAAGATGTAATGATGTTGAGTCAGCCTCCTTTGCCTCTTCCCAGCAAATCTCATGAGGAATAAATCAAAACTCTGTGTCTACAAATGATAGATCATTTTGAAAGCCACCTATACAAGTTCTCTTAGTTATCCAATTCCATTGTTTTCAGATCCTTGACCAGTTTCTCGTCTTGTACCTGAAAATCTAAGACATTTGGGAGTATCTCCCCAGTGACAATTATATCTCTAAAACATTTTTGGTTTACAACTATCATGTATTGTAATTCCTTTATTAATTCAAGTCAATTCAATTAGCATGCATTGAGAGCCTGCTAACCTACAAGGCCTCATACTGGACATCAGGAATAGAAAGCTAGATAAGATAGAGTCCCGGGACTCCAAAGACTCAACCTATCAGCCTAATCTGAAGATTCACTGCTGTATGTAGAAACAGCAGTACTATCATGCCTAATAATCTCAGCCAAGGTACCATGATGATACATTCAATTATTTCCTGAAAAGAATGTTTCTCATTCTTTTCTTTGCCAGCATTCCCCAAGATATACCTTGGCCCCCAGACTTCCAGTCAAGTCTGGCCAATGGAGAGGACAGCAAGGGATGAGAGACCGGATGAAACATGAGGTCAGGATATTCACTCCCAGGGCTCCCCATCTGCAGAGTCACTGTTTCATTGTCGGTTGACAGCATCCTTCAGCTGTCAGCTCTCTGCCTTAGGTCCTGATGGTCACTCCCTTCCTCTGCCCTTTGGTCCTAGGGGTGAATGGCACCCCTGTGCTACTAACCCTGAGTACTCTGTCATTAATTCCTTATGAATGACTTGCTACTCTTGCCTATTACTTTGTAGGTGGTTCCTTTATTCAGCTCTCAGTGACCTGTGGTGAACATCTTTTATGTTTGTCATAAACCAAGTTCCTCTTTAGTATATGCTGAGGCCCCTTAAGGATGAGCCTGTCAAGATGTGTGAGAGAGCCAGAGCAATGAAGTCAGGACGTGCTGAGTTCCAGCTCCGGCTTTGCTGTTTACTGGGGCATGAAGTCAGCCAAGTTACTCACCTTATTTAAACTTGAGTTTCCTCATTTGTAAAGTGGAGATGAAAAACATCTATTTCATTGATTTCTTGTAAATGTTGGGTTGGCCAAAAAAGTTCATTTGGTTTTTGTTGTTTTTTTTTTTTTTCCCATAAGATGGCTCTAGTAGAGCTTAGTTCTCTTTAACTTCATTCGCAACAATTTTGTTAGATTGTATTGTGACAGCTGACATATCAGCGTGCATTTTTTAAAAAAACGTATCAAAATTGGTGAACTTTTGTTAGACATTTTAATACTGAAGATGGAAAAAAATAAGCAACATGTTCGGTGTATGCTTTATAATTTCAAGGAAGGTAAAAACACAAAAAAAGATTTGTGCAGTGTATGGAGAAGATGCTGTGACTGATTGAATGTGTCAAAAGTGGTTTTGAAGTTTTGTGCTGGCGATTTCTTGCTGGATGATGCTCAGAGAACAGGTGAAGTTGATAGCAATCAAATTGAGATATTAATTGAGAACAATCAACGTTTTACCACATGGGAGATGGCCGACATACTCAAAATATCCAAAGCAATAAAATCATTGGTGTAAATGAAAAATGGGTCTTTTATTTTATGGAAAAAACTAAATGGACTTTTTGGCCCACCCTATATTAAATGAATAATGTATGCAAAGCACCATATAGTTCCTGGAATAATAGTTTCTGAACATATATGAATTGCCTTCACATTGGGGTTTTAGGAGGTGTTGGTGTTCCTGTGTAGGATTCCTGAAAGGAGTCCACGGTAAGACGCAGCTGTGTCACTTCTCCTCAGAGCATTTCTTGGTATTGCTGACTGGAATTGACCTCTCATTCTGCTGAAATCCTTGGGCTCTTGGTTGGCACTCTAATGGCATGGTTCACATTTTGCCTCATATTTCATGTATTGAATGTAATATTCAATGCCTTATACTCACAAATATCGACAATTACATAATAGGACTGTTGTAAATTTTATTTTCCTTGAAAACAGAAAAACAGGCAACTTTTTATTTTAAGTATGTTGTTAGTTTTACATTGTTGTTTATTGTTTATGATGGGTTCATAAGTACTATAGATATTAACAGATAGTATGTATTCAATATACATATTTAAGGAAGACTCTTTTTTCAAAATTAAATAGTAGCTTTATTGCTTATTATTATAAAAATAAAGCATGTTGCCATCACAAGTTAAAGCAACATAAAGCAGAAAGGAATATAAATATCACTGAAATATGAATATCACTACACAAGATGACTAATGTTAGCATTTTGGGGGGTGGTCTCCTTGATGTGTCTCTCTATGCACCTGCAAAGACACACACACATAGCCCACACTCATGCAATTTTATTCAAACAGATCTTAAGCCTTAGAGTATTCTGCCCAGTCCTGTATCTTAAACTGCTTTGAATTTGTCTGTGAATATATGGCAACCTTTACAACTAAGTCAAACACCTCCCTTTTTTGTGTGCGATGCTTTATTGTTTGAGAGAAGGAAGAGATGCTTTCATCTTCCCTTATTAACGGGGTCACCACAAATGACTTCCAGCACTTCTGGGCCCTTTTCACCAAAGCAAGTCCAGTTTCCTTTTCAATCTGGAGTTCATTGAAGGCTCCAGATTATAACCATGGGTTGTGTTACCATGTAATTGAACATCGGTGCTCCCACTGTGTAACTTTTTGCTCCACATCTGCCCTCGTCCCATTGTAAGGTCCCACACACCTGGGGCCTCAGAGGTTGAGGATTCAGACCTGACACACGCCTGAGGACCCGCAAAGCTCTCCCCACAATCCCATTTGGCATTTCCTCAGCTTCCCTCTGCCTCTTCTACTGAGTTCCTGCAGCCACATCAGGTCTGTGTTATGCCATACTCAGGTCTGCAATTCTGCCCTTTCCCTTCTCCAGAAGAAATCCAATCATGAGAATGGCACGGTATTTAACAACTTTATGCAAAGCACGATCATGTCACTGGAAAGCAATCACGTTGCCACATGGGCACGTCACTGAAGAGCGATCATGTCGTATGTCCATCATTCTTTGCCAACCCTTTGGCTACCACTTTCTTGCTGTGCTGTCCCCCATCTACCGTATTCCCAACACAGGACTCTCCCCACCCCACATGCTGCTGCCCCCTAGAAGGTGTGTCCTGAGCTCCCCCTCCTGACCTCACCCCACTGCTTCGCTCGCCAGGCCAGCCCACCTTCCCGAGACGGGCATGCCCGTTAATCACATGTTCTCCATCTTGCTGGAAGCTCACTACCTTTTAAAGGAGTCCTGTTAGACTCAACGTCTTGCAGAAGCCTCTCGCTCTTTCCTTATCGGCGAGACGATCTTCTCCAAGTTTACAGACGTCCTCTAGGTGTGTTTCCCTTTCCCCTTGCTGCTTTTTCTTCCTCCTTGGTTGGCCGTGTCTGCTTTCTACCTCCAAGCACCCCTCCATAGGTGCCCTTGGCTGGCCCTTCCAGGCTGTGCAGGCCAGTTCGGGTCCCCAAATGCCTAACTGTGGGTCACTGTTGCCTCTTCTCCCTTCTCACCGGAGCCATTCTATCCTTTCGCGCTCGTCTGCTCGTTTCTCTCCTGACCTTCCTTCGCACACGTGCTGCATCTGATGCTGAGGCCCCGCTCCCCATCAGGTCACGCGCTCTCCGTGGCTGACCGCAGAGAGGGGCGTGTTTAGTCTTCCCACCACCCAAGCGGGTGAAGTAGAGGATAAATTAGCACTCCTGTCTGATAGGTGAAGGGAAAAAAAATCTATGACTAATTATATCAGCAAATTAATCATAGATTCAGGACTCAGAAAACCCAGATCTCTCCTTCTGTCTTAACCCCTTTGCTTTTTTCCTCCTTTTTCCTTCCTTCAGACAAACATTCATAGGACTTAACTCTGACCCAGGTACTGGGGATAAAATGGTGAGCAAAATATATGTGGTCCTGGTCCTCATATGATACACTATGACAAAGAGGGGGAGTGTTCTGTGAAGAACAACAGTGTGTTTTGAGAGAGAATGACAGGGAGTCATGATTTTGACAGAGAAATCTTCTCAGAGCTGAGACCTTGAGCAGAATTCCCCCACCTCAGCATTCTTAGTATTTTGGGCTAGATAATTCTCTAACATGGGGGGCTGTCCTATGCATTGTAAGATATTTAGCAGCATCCCTGGCCTCTACCCATGAAATGCCAGTAGCAATGCCTCCGGATATTGCCAAGTGTCCCCAGAGGGCCCAATCCCCTCATATACACATACATAGTTGAGAAGCACTGATCAATAAAATATGAATAAGTTAATAGCAGGGGGTGGAAGCAGCATTTTGGGAAGAGGGGACAGTACGTACAGGAGCCGCACGCAAAGTACCAACGACGGAAAAAACCTGAAGACCGAGGGCACAGATCAAGAGCAGAGGGGGGCAGTACGGGGCTGAGAGTGTGTGGGGACGTGGGTGGGAGCCAGAGATGGGGAGACCGAGGGAGTGTTCTCCGAGTTTCAAAGAAGGAAGGGGTGTTAAAAGAGGAGACTGGTCGTGTGCTTGCTTTCAAGATAAAATGGAATGTGGACCTAAGTCACCGATGCTGGCATTTGGAAATTAGGAAGTCGTGGATGAGCAAGAAAGTTACTGTGAAGATGATTTAAGTGAATTCCCAATGAGGCAATAAGGAAATACATAGACTAAAAGTACACTAAACTTTTAGACCTGTAACAGAAATGCAAACTAACAGCTATAAAAATAAACTGTTATTAAAGGAAACTTTAAGAAACACCATAATTCAACAGATTCACATGTTGACATAAGGAGCCAATGAGATTAAAAGAAGTTGAAGATACAAGCAGGAAAGCTTGTAGAACAGTTCTAAATTTCTCTACCGTTAGAATTTATAGCAAGTACGCCATATTCTTATTCATATCGACCAGCCATTTAATATTTTTCTAGAAACCCTGTTTTGGTCATTTGTTGGCTCATACCCACCAAAATATTTTAGCTGCTAAATGGCAATAGGCAGGTCAGTGAGCTATCTTTTAGTGTCCTGTTGTTGGAGAAAGCCTATCACTGCATAGACTTTAGTGAGACTCACTGTTAGTGAAAACATTGCTCATCCTTGTGTCACCTCTTCTCTTGTTTCTTGTAGCAACAAGAGACTCCCAATGATGGTTGCCAACAAAATCATCACTGAGCCCCGTTTCAACACAATTACAAATAGCGGCCCATATTATTGTTTATATCACCCAGCAAAAGAGCATGTCCATGGGGCTTTGAAATTATTATGAATTTCAGTGGTTTTCACAATACTATCAGGAATAATGTTGTTTACACTGCAGTCATGAGGGTCTTCAAATCGGCCTCTACGTCATCTTAAACCTCGTGTTTCACCATTTGTCTGCTAGTTTATTCCTCAATATTTTGAAAGAATTGACTAATTGTAGCCAATGTTTGTACATTGCTAAATTCTTCCAGAATGTCTCTGAAATCTGTTTTTGTACATAACCAGCCAACTTGAAGTAAAAACGCTTGACATCCAAGTGTTTCTTTTACGATGCACTGAATAACATCAAAAGCTTATCTAATTAATATGGCCATGATAACTATTTTTGGAAATGATTTTAGTTTTCCTTTCGTGACCCAGAACAAGGTAGCAAGGTAAGGTCAAAATATGCTTTGGGAGGAACTGGCCTACTTGGAAATCTTTCCCGTTGCTGCCTCTTCTGGGCAATAGGGTTATTTTCCAATAACGTTATATTTTGTTGGCTCAAAAGTAAACAACATTAGGCTTATTGTCATTTTAATCAGTTCCAGACATTAAATGTTAATGAAGAAACTTATTTTTCAACAGAATAAGGTTTGGTTCATTCTGTTTCAGTTTATAAAGTAATAGTATGTACTCTCTTATTCCCAATATTCAGTGACTACACCCATCACTTAATTTTTAAATTCTGAACTTGAGGATAAATTCTTCTGGAACAAAAGTACAGGGGTTTCAGGAGAACTTTTAGATTTAGGGGAGACAAAGCTGGGCCTTCCATAGCCAGCCTATGCTATACTCTCTGTCTTCAATTTTAAGTAGTTAACACTGTATAGAATCTTCCCCTTGGCTACAGAGACCACATGCCTAGCACCACACAAAAGTATCAGAGGTGAAATTTTGGGACCTGTGGTTTAAAGCAAGCTCTCAGTGAACCAGAGAACGAAACACCCACAAAACCATAATCTAATCAACCTGCACAGTTGGTCAAGCTTTAGAATAATCAGACCTGTCGTTGCTACACGAAAGGCTGCTGTTAAACGTCAATCTTTCTATCACCAACCGGAAAGTCTACTTCCACTGCGTTTACAAGCCCAGCTTTGGAAAATCTGGTCTTAATCCCAGACTAACTTCCTCTGTGATAATTGCTAACATAACAGTACAACACAGTGACCTTATTAATGGAACTCTCATTTCAGAAATCTATCATGTACCCAGCCGCCTCCCTTAGAGGGGCTTTTATTTATACAGATGCCAGAAGCTGGGCTTCTTGGGACCCAAATCAGTCCATGAGTCTTCCCTCCCCAGACGAAGTGATAAATTAAACTCTAGACCCAAACTCCTCATTCCCCAGTCTACACTGCACCTGGAAAATACTGAAATAATTTTGTTCTGATAAAACAAGTGTAAGAGCCCTAGATTCTGGAGTTAGAGGACTGGGGATGGCGCGAGCTAAGGAAGGCTAATCAAGTCAGCCAGAGGGATCCTTGTCTCTGTATCCTGGAAGCAAAGGCTTGCAGTAAACATAAAGTGGGAGTGAACTGTGATAGGGGACTGATGCTTGAGAATGTGTTTTCATTAGCATACTGTGCAAGCCTTTTTCAGAGCATTAACTGGAGGGAAAGTTGGAGGGAAGTTTTCCTGTGTCTTCTCCCTATTAAACCACAAGTTTCTTTGACATAAGAACTGTTACATTTCCTCAGTTGCTACCACAATTCCTGGCCAATAGCAAGGAGAAAATATATGTCTATCTAAAAAAAAGAATGACTCTGAAGGATCAGAAGTTTAGAGTATTGAAATTCTGGACATTTTCTAGATTCCAAGGAAGTTTTCATTTGTTTTAAATGACTGGTACTGGTATAACCTTGCTACAACCCACATACCGTTCATTAGTGAGTTAGTTGATGGTATCAGAAATCACACATTTCTGGTTTTATCAACAAAGGACAATAAAAATGCATCTCTTATTCCAGAAAACGCTCTTCTGGGTTTAAACACATCCCAATAGGTTGTGACTTAATTCTGAACAAGATGATAGAAAGAACCAGAAAAGACTGTAATGGTTACTTTTATACGCTAACTCAGAGGACTTTTTTTAGATGAAATAAACTGATGAGCTTTGAATACAGTAGATTGCTTTCCCTCTCTAGTGTGGGTGGGTCACATCCAATCAGTTGAAGGCCTTAACATAGCAAGAACTGACCTTCTCTGAGCAAGTCGGAGCCTCAGAGCAGACAGAGCTTTCAGCCTTGAGCCGTAGCATTGGCTCTTCCCTGGGCCTCTACTCTAGCCTGCCAGTTCACCCTGCAGAGTTTGGGTTTGCCGGGTTCCATAATAGTGTGAGCCAGTTCTCAAAATAAATCTCTTTATACGTGCACATCCTATTGGTTCTTGTTCTCTGGTGATCCCTGACTAAACTACAGACCAATAGGCATATTGCACGGTCTATCATCCAACGATGTGGGGCCCATTTTCCCCTAGAATATTATGTAGGAAGACTCACCACTCTGCTGTGTGCACACTGATCTCACTTCTTTTTTGGGTGTAGAGGAAGAGTAAATAAACAAAGGGTGTCCTCATGGCCATGTCATCTAAACCAAGCAGTGCACTAGGTGTCAGGAGACCTTGGTCTCAGTTACAGCTCTGCCTCATGCTTTCTGTGGTATTTATGCACCTGCTTCTCAGTTTCCTTTGTGCACAATGAGGGGTGAGGGAAGGAAAGAGGCTGGGCTCGAACAGGTGTCCTTAACCTGGAGCCCACGGCTGGGCTGCAGGACACCTGTGAGCCTCCTGAAACTACGTGCAAACACAGATAGGTTTATTTTTCTGACAAGATGATTTTAAGCTTTCAATGGTTTCAAGTAGGTCAGTGAACTGCAAAGAGGTTACAGTTCCCTGGACTTGTAATGCCCGTGGCTCTCTCCAGTTCTGAGCCGTCATAATACTCTTCTATCAGCTGCAGGTGGCTTGTAAATATATACTTACGTAGTATATATAGATATATATTTATATGTATATATACCTTAGATACACATATACCTTATATATATATATATATATCACATGCCATATATGTACCTTATATGCATATAAATGTATATATAAATACATACATGTGGGTATGTATATGTGATATATATGTGTGTGTGTGTGTGCATGTGTGTGACTGTATCTATTTTAAATGAAATTAGGTTTTATATATACACATATTTGTATTCAATACCATCGCCAGGAAATGTGAACTCTAGTGTCATTTGCATAGGCTGGTGACTTGTGAGGCAGGTAAAAAAAAATATATAAAGATTTGGAAAAACTGTGGCCAAAAGTTTACAAAGGTCTGTGAAAGAGAAGTATGACAGTTAAAAGAAAGAACAGCTTGGGGGTATATTTCTTAGACATTCTCCCCTGGGATCTATACCTCAAAAGGAAAGCTCTAGGTCTGGGAATTTGAGAATCTGCCAAATTAAGAATAATGGCATTTGGGGGAGACTAGTCTTGCATGGAAACGGCATAATGAAGTTGAGGTGAATCTAGAAAGACTCTGTTTGTCTGTGATAGCTGGGAATGGAAGGGGAGAACGCGAGAGAGGCTTCTAGCCTGAGAGGAGGGAGAGGTTACTGGAAGGGGTGACTGAGAGTGCGAAATAGGAAGCCGAAATGGAGATGACGGTGAAGCTATCGCTGTGGCAACCGGAGCTGAGGTGAGCGTTAAGTCCGGGCATGTCATTACTCGCGAGGGTAGTCATAGCCTGATATTTCCACACACCGTAGTAAAGTGGCCACCTGATCATCTGGCCCAGGACACATCAGGGAGGAGTCACTCAGGGGCAGGGTGATATTCCCAGAAGCATTGCCTTTGAAGAATGACCCTTAATGGGTTTGGTGACAGCAACGACAGGAAGTTACTCAAATAGCAGCAAAAGCAATCAAAGAAATGTGGCTTTAGGGGACCTTGTCACATCCCAAATGTTCCCAGCATTGGTTTTCCCAGCAGCTGACATGGTTGCACGCATTAGCACCCAAGGATATTATCCATAGTCACTTTAATTTCCATTTTACTCTAGAAATGCATTTGGGCCATTCACTGGATTTACAAGGGGGGTGGAGCCAAATTAGAACACCAGCATCTAACGCCCGTCCACATTCCTGAGGTTCAAAGCCAGGCTGGCCCCATAAAGTTAAAGCTTCTGCGTGTGTCGCGTTGCTAACACTGGTCCAGAGCATCTAGTCACAGGAAAGTCATGTGGCCCTTCCCCCCCACACCTGTGACAGGAAAGCAGGATTTACTGACATAACTCCAAAGGTTGTGGGAGGAGCAGTCATGTCTATTACAAAGTGCTCAGAAGAGAAATGGGAAGACACTCCTGTTCTACCCCGAAGATTTCCAGGCATGATGAAGACGAGGATGAAGACCATGCTCATTAAACTTTTGGTGTAACAATTTGCAAAGAGTGTAATTTGTAAAGGGCTACAGGGGTGTGAATATCAGAGGTGTCCGTCACCCATGCTCTCTGGGCAATGTCAACCCAGTAATTTGGAATTGAAATACCTTAGAAGGAAGAGACTAGACGGGCTCATTTTACCGCTGAGGGCGTCAGGAGCAGCATCTGTTTTCTATCCTCTTCTACGTCTTCAGAGAAAAGCTTCCTCACTGGAAACAACCAGGCATTTTCTAGTACAAGTCATTTGCCTTAACTTTTTATTTTATTTTGCCCAAGTGGGAATCGTCTCCAACCCTCACCTCTGTCCCCACGGCTCATGGCAGCCCCTCGCCACAGAAATGGAGCAAAGGTCAAGGCTGTACCAGCCCCTCCTCACACAGGTCTGGCTTGTGCCAGAGGAGTGGGGTCAATCCGTATTGACCAGGGACAAACACCAAGCCTGAAGACAAGGAAGCAAATCAACCAACCAGGGAGTTCTTCCCCAAGCGAGGCCCTGAATCCAGTGTTCTGCCCCCAGAGGCTTCCCTGGCCATAGAACAGAGAGGCTGCTCTTTCCCTCCCAGGAGGAGACCAGCAAAGGGGACCAGGGCTGTGGTCAGGGGCGACAGAGAAGGCAGTGAACAGGCATTCCCAGCAGAATGAGGACTCGCTCTGATGTGCGCCTGCTGCCCCTCCCCCACCGGTGACTCCACACCGGTCATATTTCCATCACGGAGCCAGCTTTGGGGATGGTCAGAACTCTTACAGTAACACTGAAATTTAGTTTCTATAAAAATTGGAGTGAGTCTTTTGAGAGTGTCTGAAGATCCCATTAAATCTAGAAATTCAGCCCCCAAACAACCTAAATCAAGAGCTCAGCTTCTCTGAACTTGGTTCCCAAGGATATTCAGAAGCTTGTACTCAGAAATGCTAGCTTTTTTGTTTTTTTTCTAGTGAATATTCAGTTTTTAACCTCCAGTCTCCTCCTGAGTTTCTAAAAGATATTTTTCCCCTCACATACATGCTGGAGAGAGAGACAGACAGACAGACAGGCAGGCAGACAGACTCGGTGTTTTCCGGAGCCAGTGAGAAATGGGCAGCTGCGGTAGGAGCCAGAGACCAGGGATGGCTGGGAAGAAGGCAGGTGGGACCCAGCAACCCAGAGCCCCCAGGGGAGATTTGAACAGAAATTGCTCAAATTGCTTGGAAAGTTTTTCAATGGCCACTTGCATTATAAACCTGTTTCTTCATCAAAGAGGATAACATTGGTTTGGCGGGGGGTGGTAATACCAATAGTTTTATGGCAATATCTTAACAAAGGGGATGGAAAACAAAGGAAATGGTGAGTCAAGCATCATCTTTCGGCAGATAGAGCTCCAACGTGCACAGAGGGAAGGTGGCCTGCCCAAGGACTCACAAGGAAAAGAAGGGTTAGATCACAGGTTGTTTGATTCTCTCCAGATCCCACACCTTCCTTCTTCTGAAACTCACTCCCGTGACCCCTAGTGGGACTCCCCTGTGGTTTCCACCCAGCGTTTCCATGGGGAAATGATGATGGTGGGGTTGCTAGAGGAACTGTCTCAGGGTCCAGACTTACGATCCCCAGAGGACCACACCCTGGTCTCTCAGCCATGAAGGACCTCTGGACTCTGAGCAAGGAGGAGGCAAGAGTCTAGAATCCATTGTCTTGTGCCAATCGCTGCTAAAGTTCAGCTCTCAGAGGGGCAAAGTGGACAGGGAAGGGGAAGGAGAGAGAGGGAAGGGCCACGGAAGGAGCTGTCTTAGGAAGCGGAGAAGGAAGAATGGCAAGAGAAGATGAGGAGTTGGAGCACAGGGGCAAAAAACAAATGGAAGGAAGCAATGGAAGGGAATTACTAAATAAGGAATAGAATCGAGTGTATCTTTTTGGTTCAGGAACTCCAAAGCCGAGCATCACATGACATTGGCTATAGGTTAATATCATCGATAATATTGTGGTGACTATATATGGTGCCAGTGAGGTGCTGAGGATATTGGGGGGAAACAGTTTGCAAAGCATATGATAGTCTAACCACTATGCCATATTGCTGAAGTGAATGCAGAATAATATTGACTATAAACTGTAACTTAAAAAAAAAATCTAAATTTTTTTAAAAGGAAAAACCAACCCCAGCAACACCTTGCTCTTGAACTTCCAGCCTTCAGAACTATGAGAAATAAATTTCTGTTGTTTATGGCAAAGAAGGAAGAGGAGGAGGAGGAGAAAAGAAAGACTCTGGGGTCATTGCATCCAGGGATCCCGCGTGTACCCTGAGCAGGCAGGAGGGCCCAGTCCCTGCCGTCTGAATGCTGAGAAGAGGGTGGAGAGGGCTCTCTCATTCCCTGGCCCTCAACAGACCCCTTTCCAGACACTCTGTAAATTGCACTAAGGGTGCTTTGGGCTCGGACTTGCATTGAAAATGGGGCAGGCATGGATATTCATCAGCGACTTTTCAGCCAGAAACTCCACCAAGACACCTCCAAGCCTCTGAGACAGATGTGAACGTTCATGTCCTTTGTACAGCCAGGAGCTGCCCCCAACTTTGCTTTGCTGAAGTCTGTGGGCGCCTTTGAACTCCAAATGGCTTCCAGATCTTGTGTGAGTGCTGTGAGTGGCAGCATTCAACCAGAAACTCCGGGGCTGCATAAACAAAAATAGCTCTAGAGACAAAGTAGCTGCTACAGTTCTCCCTCTGGCTCTTGAATACACAGGGTTGATGGGCAGAGATGCCAGCTGGAACCCCTGACCACCTCTGGATTCTGACACATCTGTGAATGTTGGGCAGAGTCCCGGGCGGGACCCCCCATGAATCTATTTGCTTGAGGGCCTGAGAGGACCCCTGGGGAAGCACACAGAGGGAGGCAGACAGATGGGCTTTACCAGAAACAAAGTCCCAGTGTCCAGGCAGGCCTGGGGTTTATGAGCTCAGCTCCGTGTCTGCAACTGGGATGCTTTCCCCGTGAAGAGGGATTCTATGAGCAGTAAAACAAAAGTGAAAGAACTGTTTATATTAAAAACTGCTTTGGTAAGCCTCTAACAAACTGTAAAGTACAAGGCGGGGTGGGGAAGCTCTCCCTCCTCAGTGAGAACACAGATGGGACCAGGACGGCTGCGTGTGAGGTCCTGATATTAACATCCTGGATATTAGACCTAAAATTAAAGTCCAATATGACATGCTGCCTTGATGTCTGGTGAAATTGGGAGAAGTTGTTGCTTATGTGCTTTGGGTCAGAGAGTCTATTTTGGATTTACTTACTTGGGTCTTTTCAAAGTTCCTGGTCATTCCAACAAGGTCTGGAGTGATACTATACACATCATTAACTAGATATTTCATCTGAGTAGTCTTTAAAAGAGAAAAACAAGAATCTGTCCTCAGATAGAAAACTTCTATCAGGGATATGAGATTTTGAATAAAAATTAATGAAAATGACTTAAAATTATTAATGAGCCCCTAATATTTATAACTGCCAGAGATAGGGAAAAGGTTTATTTCAGACAAACTAGTCACATGTAAATTGCCAGACAAGGTCTACAAAATAAAACACAGTTCAGTGTTAAAGAAGTGGTATTTTTTTAATGCACGTGATTCTAAACTCCATTATTCTTGAAATAATTTTTTTAAGTTTAGTCAGTTGAATTAAAAGCAATCTGATCATTTATAAAGTGACATAAAAACATACTCATAAAAATAAATAAAATCTTTTTGTTGGTGAAAGTACTAATGAAATACAAGAAATGAGTGTCTTAGTAGGAAAATAAACAAACAAAAAAAATGACCAGTAAATGTAAAAAAAAAAAATCAACCTCATTAGGAATCAACCTGGCAAAGGTCATATGATAGACCATGATGTCTGGAGACACGACTTCAGAGAAGAACAAGTTCTGGAGGATAAATAAGATTTACAGGGTGTGGCTATGGGAATTGGCAACTGAACTGAGGAACTGAGGATCTAGGGTGGAACCTTTCAACCAAGGAATCCTTAAAAACAGAGCACAATGAGTATTCAGCCTTCGATTTCTGGGCCGTAGTCTTCAGTGTCTCACCTCTTTAAAATCTCCACATAGTTGCATTCTGCTTTATACTCTGCATGTGTTTATTTGAATGTGCATATTCGGCATCCAAAATCTTCAAGTAATCTTTTTTACTCCAGGCGTATATTTTCTCTCTCCTCCCGCCCCCCAGCAGCTTCATGTAACCTCTGACACACTAATAAGAACCTTAGGGAACTATGTGAATAAGGGGCTAGTGTATTGGGATCATCCAGAATGATGGAGAACTTTGGGTAGAAAGAAAGACAGGGAGCCCAATGTCCAAAGTCAGTGAGTAAGGACAGATGGTCAGAAAGTTGGTATCTGGAGGCACAGAGGAAAGATGAATCATGGTGAGGCTGGATGGCATGATAAGCATGGATTTTTAGCTAAAAATTCCAGGACTTTGGTCCCCATGCTCCTTCCTTATGAAGGTCCAAAGGGAAAGTGGCAGCCTCCATTTGGGGAAGCAGTATCTTTAAGGAGAATCAGTAATCTCGTGAGCTGGAGGTTGGTAGAATGTTCGAGGAGAGTGTGATGATTGCAGAAATATGAAACAAAGACTTCATGGTAAAAAACAAATACAGAATTTCTGAGCTGTGTTTAAGATCATATTTTATGACAGCTCATTAGAAGAGTTATGGGCAGAATCATTTATCTTAACCACCAGCTGATTTTGTAGTAAGACTGACATCTCTTTGAACTTGGCGGGTATCCAAAAAGAGTCAAGGGTCTGAAGACGAGGCTCCCCCTTGCCTCATAGGAAATGAGTTGAATGCTAAGAATACTAAGAGAGTAATCTGGGAGTTTCTCCAGCACGCAAACAGATGGAAAACCCTAACCCCAAACTCTATGCCAGACAGCATGACTACAATCATTTTAGGCGGGAAGAATTTTTTTTATCACGTGAAACCAAGCACACACTTCCATCATAAAACACCACAAAAGAGCACCTGTAGAATATGCAACTTTACATCAACTTCCGGGTCTACCATCCGAGAAAAAAAACTAGTTGTCTTGATCCTTCCCTAGTGTTCTAAACTCCTACATTAAAGGCCTTTTCGGAGGACTCTTAAAGGTACAGCATCCCAAATAGACTTATTCCCCAGACAGACTTATTCCCCCAAGAGCCTGATCCTCCTGTACTCCAATCCATACATGTACACACACAGGATGTATATATACACAAGCCTTACTGGTTTTCTTTTCCTGAGGAACCCTGACTAATACATGGGGTGACAAGAGTCCCACTCGCCCTCCCGACCCCCAAGAATGGGTAAGGACCAAGGACACGCGTATTTATTCGGCCCCCCGTACTGGAGGGTAGGGGGCAAAAGTCAAACTTCTGAAAACCTTTGCAGTATTCTTTCAGTTTCATGTGTTGAAAGGCCTTCTCGGTTCTTCTTCAGAACTCTGTAAAGTTGCTTCTCTTTGGTGGTGCCGGCACACTGTGGACATGTCAACAAGGACAGGGGTTTATCATTCCCTCTTCAAGAGGGCAGCAGGGTGAGGTTCAGAGGATAAGGAGACGCTGAGATCTGGGTTACTAAGGCAAAAACCATTCTCACAGTTTAGTTCACATAAGTAGAATTATGTATACAAAAAGGCAAGATAAAATCCTTCACGTTCAAGTGAAAACAAGATAGCCAAGACATCCCTGTTTTATATCATTGGAAATACTTGAACGCATCACGAGTCCTTTTTGCTGAGTACCTTGATTGTTTCGGTCTTGTTACCAATATGCAGACTGTGTCCTGTTCAACTATCAATGAGTTAGTTACAAAAGAATCGGCATGTGTTGGATTTATGAATGCCTCAGTGCTGTTGAGATGAACTGAGAGAGCAAACAGGAAACAATCTTTGAAGAGCAGGAAGAAGCACCGAAGGTAGGTGAGTCTGGAGTTTCCTGGGGAGTGGTCTTCCCCATTCCTTCTGCGCCACGGGAATGTCAGACTAACACCGGGGCCTGGGAGGAAGCAGAGGCCACAGCTGGGAGAGGCGACGGGGCAAGGAACTAGGATTTCTTAATTCCATCTTTGTCTCAGGAACTTAAACATACATTCCATTTTGATCTGCATACCCCCCTGAGATAGGCATTACCTCTGTTTTCACAGATGGGGATGTAGACACAGAAAGATAAAAACTCTTACCTAAGATTACACAGTTGGTAAACAGCACAGCTGGGGCTCAAATACCTCAATCCCATTCTCATTCATTTGCCCAAATTCTTCCTCCCTAAGGGGAAACAGGGGGGGCCCACCCAGCCTATGAATGTATCTCAGGGAGGAAGCCACCTAATGGGGGCCCCTAATTTGAAGCGATAGGTAACACTGATGTCAAGGGGACAAAGAAGAGAGAAAAAAGGCAGAAGCAAAGGTCAGATAACGGTGATAGGGCAGGTGCCCAAGCCTGAGAAGGGCCAGGAGCAGACAGGAGCCAGGGTAAGCATTTGGGTTGGAGAAGCAAAGAGAAATGTAGGGGGCCAGGGTCAAGGGAAGGGGCAGCAGGGTTTTGCTGGGTGACTATTTGCAAAGACCCTTTAGCCTCCGTTGGCTTCCCTTTAACCTTCCCCACCCCAGCCCCAGCATGACCTGTGGCCAGGTCAGCCACGTTTGAAGTTCTAGAGGTGGGTTCTTTTTTTTTTTTTAATCATTTACTCATTTTATTAAATTCCTACCCCTTTCAGAGTCATGTAAAGATGTAAGTTCTTCAAGAGGTGGGGTTCCAAAGGACTTTATCACTCAGCTAACAACTTGGCTAATAGTATGCAGGATCAGATATCGAGCAACCACTATTCAACTATAAGACACGGGCTTCCTGTGTTTGGAAAAGGTAAGGAAATTGTTCATTCATTCTACAAATATTTGTAGAGGATACAAAAATGGAAAAGGCCATGATGGAAGTTTGGGTAAAATGCTGGGAGAATTCAGAGGAGGAAACTGGCATTTGAGCTGAGACTAAAGCCCACCAAATCGTGTGTGTATGTCTGTGTGTACGTTTTTAATCCCTTCCTAAAGGACTGACATTTGCACTGCTCACACTAAATCATAATTATCCAGTTACTTGTCTGCCTCCCCCAATTAAATTAAAGCTTCTAAAGGGAAAGAACTGAACTTTATCATTGATAATTGTGGCTAGTAGTAAAACACATTTAACAAGTATTCATTGATTTTAAATTGATAATCAAATCCAGAGTTTTGGAATCATGATTCCAGTTAGAAAACCGAGACCTGGGATTTGCAGTCCATGGTTTAAGACACTATAAAAAAAGAGAGGGCTTACAAAGTGGTTTATGTTACCCTTCTGAGCAGAGTTTATACCCTTCTTTTCCTGAACTTCCTCATAGATTTGAAAACAGTGCCATACATGTGGGAAAAATTAAAAAGCATTTGTTTAAAACAATCAAATGATTCCACTGACAGTGGAATATAAATTAGTATGGCTTCAGAAAAGATTTTCATTATACTCTTGTCACTTTTTTTGCCATATTCTTTAATCCCTAACAAGAAAACAGGATATGTGGACTGAGTCTACATGAGCCTTCACACAAGCTTTATTTGACAAAGATGCAAATCCTGTGTGGACTATCTGTACACGAGAACCAGATGTCTCATTTGCATTTGGATTTTTCCAGGAGAAATGAACCTTGAAGGCTTGAGGAGTGCATTACATTTGTTTTCACTGACATAGACTTAGAACGTTGAGACAAGCCATTTTCCAGGCATCAGATGCAAAGGTCAGTGTGTCTGCTTGAACGGGTACAGATAACAACAAGGAACGGTTAGGACCAGAAGGATATGGAGGATGTGGAAGCTTGATGGAGTCAGATATTAGAGACATAGGCAAGCACCCAATTTCTATTCATTTTGCTTGAGACCACCTCATGTACCAGTTGTTGAAAAAGCAACTTCTGCACTCATCTTATTTAATCTTCACAACAGCCACGCGCAGAAACTAATGAAAGCCCATTCTGCAAACGAGGGGATGCGAGCTCGAAGAGGCTAAGCGGGCTTGCCCGCGCACCCACAGCTAGCGAATCTCTGCATCAGGATTCAAGCCCAGGTCTTGTGGTCCTTGACTAGGTTCCAAAGCAGACAACGCAGGGAGCAGCGGGCGGGTTCCCCGTTGCCAATGGCAAGATCAGGAGTCAGCAAGATCAGCTTCACTGGCAAGGAGCACCAAAGGGAGCTTGTTTAAGGCCATGCTGAAGAGAGCGACCAGGACACACGGACATTAAGTCCTTGAGGCCTTTCGGTAAACACTAAAGCCTGAACGCTAACAGGGCAGAGATGCCAGAGTCCTGGTAAAGTGTTGACAAAGGTTGACCCTCTGGAGTCCTGCTCGCCGTGGTTCCGAACAAACGGTGAGTCCCGATTTGAGAGTAAAGAAGGGCCGAGCTTCAGAGAGAGCTCACGTGATCGGCTTTACCTTGCCGTCCGCAGGTTTAGAATGAGGACCCTTCTGCTAGCTCAACTAGAATGGGTGCCCTTTTGGGCAGAAAGAGTTAATCCTTTGGGAGTGAGATGGGAAGCTGGGTTGATTACACTGTGAGAAAAAAACAAACGAACAGCATTTAGCTCATTGAAATGGTGAAAGGGGCTGCAGTTTGCTATTGCTCAGCCCCAGGACTAGGAAATGGTTTATTGTACAACATTCAATGAGCATTTTCTTCGAAGGAAGTGTGCTATGAATGTGTCAGATGACAGATAGTTTGCAATTGGCCTCTGGGGATAGGTGTGTTGTGCTTGAATTGTGTTTCTTGAAAACTTGATTGAGGAATCAAAGGCAAACTTCTACTCTGAACCATGTGGACCTCAAGCAGTTCTGATGCTACCCCAAGGACACATTGAGAGTAAAATTTCATTGGATTTGTGTGTCTCATTATATGTCTTCAAGGTGCATTCCTGTTCTTCATTTTTCTTGTGGTTCTTGTTACTCGTGGCCTTCTCTTGTTACTTGGGAAAGGCAAATTTTGTTATTCTACTTCTCTTCTTTTTAGATAACAGGACAGTGGCTTTTCAGGTAAAAGGAAAGAGGAGAGCAGCTTACCAACAGAACCAACATGAGATGGGGACTGCTGTCTCTCTATCATCATTGTCATCAACTCTTACCGATCACTTCATGCTCAACGCCAAGCGTTGTCCAAGCACCAGATCAATACTATCTCATTTAATCACCATCTTAGTCAGAGGAGGCAGGTACTGTTATAATTACCTTGAATAGGAGAAAAAAGATGGAGGTTTGCAGAGGTGAAGTATCTTACTCAAGGCCCCACAGTAGAAAATGACAGAGCTGGGACTTGAACCCCCAACCTGGTTTCAGATCCACACACCCAATCCCCGTGCTCTACTTCCCTTCTTTCCCGGAGATCGGTGCCATGACCCCCTATTTTACTTGTGAGAAACTGATGCACAGAAAGATGAATAATTTCCCCAAGGTTAAATGGTGGAGCTTGGCAACCGGCAGTCTCTGTTTCGGAGGGATATTTTGAAGGTGCAGCTAAGAAGCACCAAGAAGAAGCACTAAGCAGGGTGATAAAATGCACATCTTGCACCCAGGCTGGAGGCACTCCCTCGATCACACATAAAAGTACATCTTTTCTACATTTCCTTAAATGGTCTCAAGAGTATCATCAGGCATAAGTCGGAAGAGAAATAAGCTCTTTTTTGCCTATTTATAAAAATGACCAAGTTCTAGAAAAGCTTTGCATCAAAGGGATACCAAAGAATAAAATGGTAGGAAAATGGCAAGAATGCCATTTTCTTTTACTATGTTGGCTAGTATACTTCTATGCCAATTGACTGAAATGAATGTGAAATAGAGAGACTTCAACGACAGAGGTCATCTTGCCATCCCTCCTGAGCTCTTTGTTAGCTGTGTGAGCTTGGGCAAGCCACCTAACTTTTCTGAATGAGTTACCTCATCTATGAAAGTGAAGACCGTAAAGTGAGTTTACAGCACCATTCTAATTTTGATGGTGTGAACCAACACACACAAAATCTTAGCTGAACATCTATCAGGCTATGATCACTTTACTTTTATAATTATTCATGGTTTTATATGTTTTATCTCCTATTTAGAGCAAAATAACTCAATTGCTGAATAGATTACAGAGGGATTCACATGTATTCAATCCATTGATCCCCACGGCAACCGTGACAGGTGGGACAGGGAGGTGTTATTCTACTTCAGAAACAAGGAAGCGAGGCGATTTCAATAATTGCCCTAAGCTCCCACAGCCAGAATGTAGGAGAAGAGGAAGTAAACTTGACATTTCTGATTTATAGAGGCTGTGTTCCAAGGTCAGATCCTGGTGAAACAGACGGGTGCAGGTCTTAGGAATACAGGACTGTTACTTCATCCTTGAATCTACTTCCCTTTCCACCCTCACCTCCAGAACCTAGTACCATCCTCGATGCATGGTAATCTCCCCACACATATTTGCTGAGTTCATTCACTTGTTCACTTGATTACTCAGTATCTGTTGAACATCTCTATGCGGGGCCCTCTGCTAGGTGCTGAGATGCTAGGATGAGAAATACAGACGTGATCGTGTTCACAAGGAACTTAAGTGGAGGAGCGAGGGAGGGAAAGCTTGCCGGTCATGGGTAGGCATTCTTCATCCCTCGATCTGGATAAAACACAAAGGGTTATGTCCAGCCCAGGTCCTTCTCCATAGCAGTGCCCAGAAGGCTCTTGGCTCCAACCTGAGAGTAATGTTTTTATCAATACTCTGAAGATCTCCTAAAGGTGCCTTGGTGTCGGCTTTCTGGAAAGCTGTGGAGGAAGAGTGACGGCGTGTCCGACCCTGCTGTAGAGGGTCACATAATGGATTGCAGTGAAGTCATGGGAAGCTTGCTAACTCCATTCTCTGTTACTTCCCTTCATCTAGATGAGAGAACTGTTGATTAGGAATGTTCCCTCTGCCCTTGGCTTAGAAACAAGCCACACATTTTGCAATTCTCATAGAGTACTCTGGCTTTTTCTGCCTTTTCTTCTTCAGTATAAACTCAAGGACACTTTCTCCGAAAATCAGCCCCTAGTTGTGCAGCAATGTTTCCAATTACTTTCTAGTTACATAAACTTTAACTACTCGGAATAATAATTTTTTTGGCATGCCAATTCCGTCCAACGGCAAGAGAAGGGAAGCAACACTTTGGAGCTTCCTCCTTATAGCAGGTTCTCTGCCGTCCTCTGTTTTGTTCACCATTGTACTCAGTCCAAGGCACAGCAGCCCTCAACAAATAAATATTGAACAAATGGATGAATAAAGGGCCTGAGGGCAATACTATGACTGTGCTTATTTCACTTAAATTACCCAGATTACCAATTATGAAATCGATTTCCTGCATTTTGTGAAAATATTTATATAAATAAAGTTGAGCACCAAGTTTTCCTTTATGTAAAATGTTTCAAACATTAGTGATTTTTTTTCTTTTAAAAAAATTCCTGCTTCTCAGATAGTAAGCATTGACAATAACTCATTCCTTCTAAGCACGTTCACCATGGCATACTTGTAAACGTTATGTGCATAACCAGCAAATAGAAAAATAGCAAAGTAGGCATCCTCTAAGAATTTGGTGCTTGAGAAGCATGGATAATATATTAACTCAAACCATGGTATAATTAAAGGTATAATTAAATAGCTCTGTATATGCTCTGTATAAACCTACAGGGACCGCAGACAGGAAAAGTTGCCAGGTCTGCTTTTGCAGTCCTTTGTGAGGTCATAGTTCTATATTCTACTGTGTCCTCTCAGAGAAAAATTATATTTGTCATTACTGGAAATTAGTTACTCTTGTTAATATAATTACATGATCAAATCCTCAAATAATTTTGATGGATAAAGGACATAATGGCAAACCAACACCAAAAGATTAATGAGCTGTAATTCATTTTGTTTCTTAACGAGGTTTGTAAGAAAAGATATCTACAATTTTTTAAAAGGTCACTGAGTTCCAGGATCTTTCTGTCTTGACTCATTCACTGAATCACTGTTTTGTTTTGTTTTTTAATATTCTGGGGAGTCAGATGTTCCTTTCAGAGTTAGAAACCCTCTCCTCGGGAGAATGCATTTCACATAGAAACTGATGTATAATCTTGCATGGCTAAATCTTTCATACATCTCAGGTGTCCAAGTCCAAGACTTTCTCTTGATTGACCAGCAACAACCAAACTGGTAGGACAGAGAGGAATTCGTGAAAAGCCATCCCGTTGTAGCTTCCGGCTCCCACTAGCCGCTCATGTCCAACAGGCCCTTTCCTTTCAGAGATTCCAAAAATATATAGTTTCCAACTGAACCGCTATAACAAACAGTTTCCAAGAGTTCCATTTATAAAAGACGGCTGTGAGAACTGGCCCCAAGACTCTGCCCTGATTGGCAGGAAAACTTTGGAGTGCTTGGGTTAACCTTGGATGAATAACCACCCCAGCTCTGGTTTGTTGAGCATGAAACATGTGCCAGCTGGGCACTTGCTAAAGGACTCTAGCCTACAGGTAGGTTCTATCTGCATTGTTTTACGGAAGAAGAAACTCAGGCTTAAAATGCACCATGACGCCCATCAGGTAACACAGCCTGGACGTTCAGTCACAGGTCTTACGGCTCTGCTGGCAATCACGAGCACCGGTGGGCTGGAGGAATGGGGCAGGGGTGCATCCTGTAGTGATCTGGGATTAAGCATGAAAGAACACCTTTGCTCAATACCACTTGAGGCTGAGGAAGGCAACATTTACTTTTTTTTTTTTTAATTGATTTTAGAGAGAGAGGGGAACTGAGAGAGGAAGAAGGAGATGGCAAGAGGAGAGAGAAAAGGGGGGGGGATGCCAATTTGTTGTTCCACTTATTTATGAATTTATTGGCTGCTTCTTGTATACGCCCTGATCAGGGATCAAACCCTCAAACTTGGCATATTGGAATGACGCTATAACCAAAGGAGTTACCTGGCCAGGGTTGCAACCTTTTATTTATTTACTTTTTTTTAGTTTCATTTCACATGCCATACAACTCACCCATTTAAAGTATATACTTCAATATTTTTAGTGTATTTGCTGTTACGAGCAACCATCACCGCAGTCAAATTTAGAATGTTTTTATTGTCTCAGAAAAAAAAAATCTGTGTTCCCAGCCCTAAGCAACCATAAATCTATTTACTGTCTCTGCAGGCTTTCCTATTCTAGACTTTTATATGAAAGGAATCATGCAATATTGGACTTTTGTGACTGGTTTCTTTGACTTGGCATGATGTTTTCAAGGTTTATCCACGTTGTATCATGTATCAGTACTCCATTCTATTTATGGCCAAAGGATATTCTACCATATGGATATACCACATTTTGTTTATCAGTCCATCCACTGATGCACACTTGAGCTGTTTTGCCTTTTAGGTGGCATGACTAATGCCACCATAAACATCTGTGTACAGGTTTTTGTGTGGACATATGGCTTCATTTCTCTTGGGTATATACCAAGGAGTGGAGTTGCTGTGTCACGTGGCAATTTTATATTTAAGCTTTTAAGGAACTTCTGGACTGTTTTTCAAAGCAGCTACACCATCTTACATTCTCTCTTCCTCCATGAAGCATGCTATCTTTGTCACGGTATACCTTGCCTAGTGACATCCTAAGATTATTACCGATCCGAGGTCCATGTGCCCAGTGCTTCAAAAGGCCAAGAGGTGTGTTGTCTAAGAAGGCTCCACCTGAGAAAATGAGAGCCCTAGTGGTACCTCAAATCCATCTTTCCAATGTGCAGAGTTTAGGCTTCTTTTATGTCAAAAGAAGGGGAAATGAGAGAGGCTGTAAAACTCGAGCCTCGGGCAGAATTCCTCTAATGACTACCATGTCTATATGTCATACTAAGCAGAGGTTATTAGCCTGAAGGTCATGGGGACAAAGAAGGCTCGAACCAGATGGAGTCAGAGACCAAGCATTTCACTATAATACAAGATGAGGGGACAATGCTACACAGCCTTCATGCCTTTGTGTTAAACATTGATGTGATGATCCCTTCTCAGTTTGTTAGAACCTTAATACTATTTTAATGGTGCTTTTCTGTGTCCTCTGCAGTTTTTCAGTAGCATTATAACTCACAAGTAAGTTCACATGTAAACATGACACATACTGACTCCTAGATGTCGGTCAGCGTCACTGCCTAGGGCTTTGTTGAGTGGCCTCAGATTTTGTCTCTGCCCACCTCCAGTTAGCAAGTGCTGACTGAGAACCAGCAAATGTAAGTGACTTACATTCATAGAAAACTTAGGACTTCCAAAGGGGGTACAGTAAATCCTCATCTAACAGAGTTAATAGGTTCTCTGTCTTCAAGCTAAATGATGTATAACGAAACCAATTTTACCATAGGTTAATTGATAGAAACAAGAGTTAAGTTTCTATGGCATCTCATCAACAGTATAACAAAATGACATTATTCGAGGACCTGCTATATTTAGATATCTTCCCATTTAATCCTTGCTGGTTGTTTCTTTTTCTTTTTTAAGATTTTATTTGTTTTTTAGAGAGAAGGGAAGGGAGGGAGAAAGAGATGGAGAGAAGGGTCAATGTGCAAGAGAGACATCAATTGGTTGCCTCTCACACACACCCCGAACTGGGGACCCAGCCCGAAACCCGGGCATGTGCCCTAACCAGGAATTGAACCGGCAAACGACAGCCAAGCCACTGAGCCATCCACGTCAGTGCTGGTTGTTTCTTATAAAAGGTTTGACATTGGACATGCACATCTGAAATATACAAGTGAAGACAACTTTTGGTTCTTGGCTTTGGAGTTTTATAACCTCGGCTCTGCTCCATCCATCTTCCCCTCCTCCTGATGTAACTGTCTCCCTTTTTAAAACCCTTATTGTTCAGAGGAATTCTCCTTTCCCACAGGTATTCCTGCCTCAAAGCTGTGGCTGCTCCTTAGCAGCGCTGATCTCCCAGCTGCCCCTGCTGGGAGCAACCCGAGTCCCTCTGCACTGACATCAAACCTCGAATCTGCCTGCCCTCCGTGCTCATGTTGGAGAGGACACACAACCATGGGCTGGCACCACACCAGGCTGTGTTCCTGTCGGTGGGAGCCCTAAGGAAATGCCCCACCAACGACTGTGATGACAGAACAATACTATAATCAGACTTGGTCTTTTCTCCAACAATAATCCCTACACCTCTGAGCGGCTGGCTCTCTTCTCCTTCCTTTATTGCCTTGCTCCTCGATTTTTTAACACCTTCGCGCTTAAAGTTTATTTCTGTTGTCTTTCTCTCTTTTTTTTTATAATTTATTGGATACTCATAGTTCTATAACTATGTAGTTCAAAAGCCACTTTTGTCCATCCAATAAATGTTTACTCCTTAGGCCTTGAACACCCAGGGGGAATAAAATGGGCAGTAACTTTTCCTCAGAGTTTATGTCCTAAGTTCTCTGGTAGAATCCTTGTGTTTTAAATGCTGTTATTGCGAGAAAGGTGAACCCTCTGTATGTTGCGTCTGGGATGAACCTGTGTGTCTCTCATCCCTGCCTGTAATTTACAGATCACTTCTTTGTGGTCTGATACGCCTAAAAACCACCGGCCAGCCTCCCCTCTCACCCTCTGTGGCTTCATTTTCTTTTCATGACTATTGAGCCCGAAAATGCTAATAATGTAATATCGATGTGTATTTCTATTCTCTCTTCCAATTATATCTTGATTGGTTTATACAGGGTCTGGCACAAATAATGCCCTTTTTATTACAAAATCATAAGCATTCAGTTCTGTAACATGACAATATCACACTCAAGTGCACCATATGACAATTTAGGTGACATGTTCAAATTAAAACTATAAATTATTACATCCATTTTATGACCCTACCAACCACACTCAAGCGGGCGTTACTTCTGCCAGACCCTGTATATGCATGCCTTTTTGTTTTGAAAAGGAATTGGGGCTTCTTACAGACACAGTAAAATATGTTTAAATCACGAACATTAAATAAAATAGCAGTCAGGAACTAACAAAGAAAGGAAACCCAAAGCTTAGGAATTTTCAGATATTGATCACAAAACTTTTCTTTGAATTCACACTGGCACAGGACCTCATCAGAAAAACGTCAGAGCCCATGAGGCACCGAGTCCTTTGCCTAGTCTTGAATTTTGCCTATGAAAAGCTTTTTTTTATTCTTATTATTTTTTCCCTCTTTCCTTTGGCCTGTTTCGTGGTTTCTCAGAAGTTCCTCAATAAGACAGTCTTCCCTGCATTGTTCCTTAGGGGGCATCTTCCTTAATCTAGTCTTTAAGCCTCAGATAGATGCTACATATTTTCAGTCATATCCAGAATCTACTATTCTTAGTGGTACAGTGGAAAGAGGCACTTTTTGAAGTCATAGAGAGCTGAGTTCAAGCCCAGGTCTGCTTGTGCAGATGGCTGTGTCCCTGGGTAAGGCACCTGTGCTCTCTGAGTCTGCTTCCTTGCCTATAAAATGGAGAGGGTGGCATTCCACAGGGCTGGTCTGAAGTTCAAATGGGAGAATACATGTGATAGACAGAATAATGCTCCCTACCCCACCAATACATCCACATCCTAAACCCCCGAACCTGTGAATATGTCAGGTTACATGGCAAAAGAAAATTAAGATTACAGAAGGAATTAAGGTTGCTGATCAGCTGACCTTGAGATGGGGGATTATGTGAGTAGAACCTGGTGATTACTCTGGGGTGGAAGAGGAGTCTAGAAGAGTCAGTGTCAGAGTGATATGATGTGAGAAAAACTGGGCCACACATTGCTAGCTTTCATGGCAGAAGAGGCCGCAAACCAAGGAATGTGGGCAGCCTCTCGAAGCGGGAAAAGGCAAGATGCTCTTCGGGAGCCTCCAGAAAGGAATGCACCCCTGCCAGCACCTTGATTTTAGCCCCATGAGGCCCATTTCATATTGCTGACCTCTGGAACTCTAAAAAAAATTAATTTGTATTGTTTTGAACCACTACATGTGTCATAATTGATTACAGCAGTAATAGGAAACTGAAGTAGACAGAATACAGAACCTCCCCCGCCCCCCACTTCGAGATGTGCATGTCCTAATCCCTGGAACCTGTAATGCATCTATTACTTTAGATGGCAAAGGGGACATTGCAGATGTGATTGAGGATCTTGAGATGGGGAGACTGCCCTGGATTATTGATTAGTTCCACTGTAATAACAACAATCCTTACTCAAGGAAGGCAGGAGTATCAGAGTCAGAGAAAGACATATGATGTCAGAAGCAGAGGTCAGAATGGTGAAGGGTCATGAAGCTTCCAAAAAGCAGGAAACATCAAGGACACAGATTCTCCCCTCGAGGCTCCAGAAAGAGATGCGTTCCTTGAGTTTCTCCCATTGAGGCCCATTTTGGACTTCTGGCCTCCAGAACTGTAAGATAATAAATTTCTGTTGTTTTAAGCCACTAAGTTTGTGCTAATTTGTTACAGTAGCAGTAGGAAATTGATACACTATATATCCCCCTTTCCACTTAGATATCATCCTTAATCTTCCTGTTACATCAAGCTTGTCCAGGGCTTCTCCCTTAGACCACTGAATTCTGCAGTCAACGATCTGCTCTAACCATCCTCTGAGGGGCACCACTCCCAGGGAGCCAGCCATCCCAGGGACAGGTCTCCTCATTGACACTCAGGTCATGGCTTTCACATCTGGAACTGCGGGCTCTGCCCTTCGTCAAGATTAGCCTTTGATGACTCCATTCTTGTCCTTCTCTCTGCCCCCTCTGTCGCCTTGGACAAGCTCTGGAAAGAAGAAAGGCTCTTGGTTATCAGCAGATTATTTCTTGGCACGCTTTTTATCCATTCTTTCAAAGAGCATCACCGTTTCTCCCTGTCGCCTCTTGGACACTCTGGAATGCATCTGTAGGGCCAAGTCTTTTGTCTTGCTTGGTCTCTTTCTTCCCTCATCATCTTGAACTTGTCATCGGTAATGTCTCATTGAATTTCTGATTTTCGCTCTTTAGCCTCATGATTTTTCACCTCTTACCCTTTCTTTCCCCGTGTTTGTTATCCTGCATATTGAAAGCCTGCAGCATTTTTTCCTACTCATTTCAGAGCTTTCCTTATACCACCAGCAAATTGCTCACTTATGATCATCAAGAAAAGAAACTACAAATGCCATGTTTTTGACCTTCCCCTTTTTATATATTTGCATTCTTTTCATCCTATGCCCACAGGAATTTTATAGATTCCATAAGCCTCTACAAAATTTCTCAGCTTTTGGAAAATTAAAATGAGTTATTATATGGTCAGAGATTATAGTGGCTTTCAGTTTATGTGCAAAAACAATGGAAATTCTACTGGCTTATCTGTCAGCAAGCAAATATAAATTAGTATGACTTAATCCCTTTTTATCTTTTTGACAAATTCAACATTCTCTTTATTAAAGTTTTTATTTTTAAATTTTAATCTTTATTGCATTTTTTCCATTACCATTTAGTCCCCTTATTCTCCCCTACTTAATCATTTTTACTGTGAGCAAATTAGAAAATATTTCAGTGTATAAGTCTTAAAAATATTTTATACCCAACTAGGACCCTAAGATACTCAACATCTTAAATCTGAAGTCTTTTTGGCTTTTTCTACTTTCTCAACATAGCAGGTCAGAACATGACCTGTGTTTCTTCTAAGTGTTGGCTTGAGTACCAGGACAATAAAAAGCCAGCTCCATGCACCCAGATTCCACCCCAGCAGCGACCTGGCTGCCCATATATTCTCTGCACCTGGCTTAGCCTTGCCTGGGAGGTAACGCAAAACACATTTTACCTTTGCCTCCTCTCTCGTATCTGTTCTATTTATCTCGTGCTCCGCTCCTGTATTCCTGTCTTAAGACTGTGCTTACGTCTGTATCTGCACTTCACTCTTAGATATCGTGTCTTCAAATATTCCCTTTCCCTGTAAGCACACCCCCCCACTCTCTGGACCATACATTCTACAGAGTGGGCAGCAATCAGAGACCGAGTCGATTTGAGACACATGGTCATCGAAATGAATAATCGCTGATGTGCCTTCTGGCAACTAGGCAAGAAGAGCAAGGAATCACTAAAGGAAAATAGTTAGCGTTCCTTTTACTCAGGAATAGACAGAGCCTGCCTGTCCCCTCACTTCGATGCTCGCATCTGCAGCTGTCAGCGAAAATTCCCCAGGCTCTGCTGGACATGGGAGAAGCGGGCAGGCTCAGGGTTATGGTTGTCTGCTCTTTATCTTTCTCTATCAGGTGCTGGTAAAGGAATCTCAGTGTCCCCACCACTGCCCTCCTCCCTCTTTTAAGTCACAACCTCTAAGGCTGCTCAGTCCCCCACTTTGATGACTGGGCTCAAGCCCTCTTCCCACGCTCACCACACGCCTGTACTGATGAACTCGCTTCGTTGCACACGACCCTGGAGAAGGAGGAAGGGAAGGCACTAACAAGCAGAGAGAGACAGCATGGCCCACCCAAGACTCTTCAGCAAGTGAGTAGCAGCGCTGGGATTAGAACTCTCCTCACTGGTGACTCTATGCCCTTCCCACTATTATGTTTGTTTCGGTTTGAGTGCTTTGTTTTAAAATAGGGTATTTTAGCCAAGAAATGTGTGCCAGATATCTTCCATTTTCCTCTCTGAGAAGTTTCTCCACTCTCTGGGAGTCTGCAGGCAGCCTTTACATTCACCCCTGGCTTTGACTTCCTGTTGGGTTCAGCCAATGGGAGGCCTCGCTGGAGGCTGCAGGTGAGAAAATATGGGATGGCAGGGGTTGCGCCCCACTCCCTGGTCACTGGGACAGGAGCATTAGTCATTGTGTGCCTCCACCCAAGATCTCAGTTCCTGTTTGGTGTCTCTCTCCTCCAGCTCCATGAGCTCGGGTAACCTCTCTCTCCTCTTACCCCATCAGATCTAGACTTGGTAATGGCTCCCAGCTATTGTTAGCTCTTTCCTGCTCCCCCATTCCCAGCTGATGCCTCTCCACTCGGCCCACCCTTTAATAAATGCTAGGTATTTCAGCGGGTAGCTCCGTTAGTTAAACTGTCGTCTGGATGCACCAAAGTTATGAGTTCCATCTATGGTCAGGGCACATGCAAGAAGCAACCAAGGAATGCATAAATAAGTGGAACAATGAATTGATGTTTCTCTCTCTCCCCCTCCCTCCCTTTCTCTCTCTCTAAAATCAATCAAATACACAAAAAATAAATAAGGTATTCATGTTATTAAATTGCCTTCACTGTCTCCCCTGAGGGTGTCTGCTGTTTTCTACCTGAACAAGGACTGTTACAGAAGGCTTCTGAGGGAGGGCCTCTGTTCATTCCTTTCAGCCACAAGGCCCCTCTCCCCGGCACTCTTTTACTGTCCTCAGATTTGCTAGTGGGCACGTTTTCCCCCTTGCGAAATGTGTTTGCTGGGTTGAGCTCCTGAGACGTGAGCAGTGCCTGTGGAAGTGCATTCTCCTGCACCTCAGGGTGACCCCCTGAGCCTCCGGAGGGGAATTCCACCAGCTTCAAAGAGGAAGGGTCATCCCCACACGTAAAGGTACAGGATGGACTTTCACGGGCAGGGCGCTTCTTACTTCAGGGCAGCAGAAAATTGGTGGATTAGTAAAGGGAGAGCCTCCTGGACCCACCTCTGAGAAAGCCAATGTGGGTACTGTACCAGCGCAAGCCCTTGTCGATCCCTTTATGAGACATGGACTGAAGTGCATGAGTGCATGGGACCATAGGGTTTCTTTCAGGGAGATCCCCATGGTGTGTGATTCCCAGGGTACATCCCATTTACCACAGTGAACGCCCTTGAAAGGTCCTACAGGAATGTCTCTGATGACCAACCAGCCACCTCGGGAAATCTATGGAACGCTCCTGCGCATCAACACCCCGCCGTCGTCCGGTGCCACATCTTCCTCCTCCCCGCACTCTGCCTAAGCCACTGAGAAATGCTGTCACCGAATGCATCTCCATGCCTCGCAGGGCCCATCCAAGCACAAGGCCGGGACAATGTCAGTCTGCCATGATCATGACACACTCTTTGAAAAAACTCTGCCACAAGACAGGTACCTGGTTTAGCCATTCTGGCTCAGATAACTCCAATGTTATTGTTATTCTCTGAAAAACTGTTTTAACTTCCCAAAGCTCTTCCAAGTCCTCTGTTTCCTTAGATCCACCTTGCAAATCTATACTGTTGGCAGGACAACTACTGTTATCCTGTTTTCACAGGGAGATGAGGAAACAGAGATCATGATTTAAGTTCTCAGAGCTAGCTGTTGGCAGGATCGGGACTAGAAATTCGGTCTTCTTATATTCCCTGCCTTCCCTTTACCTCCTTCCCACCAGGTTGCCTTTCGTCTCATGACAAGTGTATGCATAGCTTATCAATGTTCTTACTGAAAGTGCCTGACAGTATTTTAACAGTGTTCTTATTCTTACTACTATTACAGGAAATTCCAAATCAGTTGTGTATTAATAAGGCTTGTGTTCTTTAGGTTAAAATTGTATTTACAAAGCATTTTACCATTGGAAGTGCAAAAATATTGTGGTTAGAGTTTCAAGGTGGCCCACAAAACCCTAAGAAAGCAGAGGAAGCAGGACCGGCAGTAGCACCGAACCCTAAAGTTTACTACAGTCCAGCTCCTCACCTAGAGTGTGAACACCTGCATAGCCCCAGTGGGCAGGGAGCCTCGCCGAGGCAACCGTGGGTTCATTAAGGATGACGTGCTCCATGCCACGATCCAGGAGAGGGGTCCAACAACAGCCTTTCCAGGGACTGGTTTCCGCAGGATCAAGTATCTTAAGTGGAATATTAGCCTCCTTAATCAGGTCCAAGCTTTGAACCCGTCCACCCACAAGGCTATGCGTATGTCCTGGCACTCAGTGACCAAGAAATGAAGAAGTGTGATTGCCCTGATTGTATCCCCTTTCTGTGATGGGGCAAAAGGGGATTCAACGGTGATGAAAACGGTACTCACCCCCTCCAGAGATGCTCACTGTGTGTAAAGTTCATGCAGGAGTTGTGAGAGGAAAGAAAGTACGTGTGCCCATTTAGCATGCTTGATTTTTTCACTTCACTGTGTTCACAGTTAGAGAGGTGAAATTCAGACATAGACTGCACACAGCCCCCCTCCTCCACGCCCCACTTGGAATTCTAAGAGTTGGGGAGAGTGCCAGCTAATCGATCCTCTCTCTGCATCAGTACCAACACTGGAAACATAGCTCACCGATACTCTCTGACCATCAGCCATGGACTCAGCACCATTCTCGGCCCTGACATACAGATAAAGGAGGTTCAAGCTCTGTCCTTGAAGAATACGTATTCAAGAAGCGGCATCAGATAGCAAAATATAATAAAGAAGTGCCATTTTTTAACCAAAATGTTACCTACAAACCTACTCCTCCCTTTTCGTTTTTGGTTTTCCTTCTGGGTACCTCGATTGACTTGCTGGAGCACAGGTGGACATGGATTCGGGGAAAAGGAGGTGGCAGGGCAAACAGAAAGAGGTCACAATAAATTACATTTATTGGAACGAATCTCAGAGGGCAGAGGCACGGAGCCAGTGAAAGTGGCAGGGGTGGAGCAAGAGCTGGGGAAGCCGATGCTGGGCCTGGAGGCAATCTGGGAAGCAGCTTTTTTTGGTTTCCAATTTTTAAAAAAAATTTGGTATATTTCATTGATTATGTTATTACAGTTGTCTCATTTTCCCCCCTTTATCCCCTCTGCCCTGCACCCCACCCCATCATCCCCCCCACCTCTTAGTTCATGTCTATGGGTTGTACGTATCAGCTCTTTGGCTTCTCAATTTCCTATACTATTCTTAGCCTCCCCCTGTCTATTTGTTTTGTTTTGTTTTGTTTTCAACAAACATTTTCCCGCCACCACTTCCCCCAGCTCCACCCTCCCCACCTCCCACCCTCAATCCTTCCCCATTTGGCTTTGTCGATGAGTCCTTTATGCATGTTCCTTGATGGCCCTTCCCCTCCTTTTCCCCTGTTATCCCCCTCCCTCCTTCACTCTGGTTACTATCAGTTTGGTTTTTTATTTCAATGTCTCTGGTTGTATTTTGCTTTCTTGTTTGTTTTGTTGATTAGGTTCCACTTATAGGTGAGATCATATGGTATCTGTCTTTCACCACCCGGCTTATTTCACTAAGTATAATGCTCTCCAGTTCCATCCATGCTGTTGCGAAGGATAGGAACTCTTTCTTTCTTTCTGCTGCGTAGTATTCCATTGTGTAAACGTACCACAGTTTTTTGATCCACTCATTTACTGATGGGCACTTAGGATCATCTACAGAGTGAAGTGGCTGAGGCTTTCAGAACTGAGATGTCTAACATTCACTTTGACATTACTGGCATTGCTGAGATGGAAACTCCCTCCACTCCTCCTTCCAGTAAAATCTACTCAGCACAAATTGTCTCATGTGGAGTGGGGGGGCATTGTAAATACAGAGGAAAGGCCTGCATTTCCCGTGTGAGGTGGTGCAGAACCCCCACACCCAGGATGGCACCCCTCTGATGGCGACAACTTGGAAACCAAGAATGTAGTCATCTGATGTGTGGTCTGGACTTCTTCTACCAAATACCAAATTGGAAATTCAAAAAGATCATTCCAGTTCTTAAGGGGGAAGTGACCTTGGACATCTGTGCTGCTTTGAAAAAATAACTAAGTGAAATGTTAAAGGTATTTTAGTACAGATTGGGAAATAACATTAGAGGACTGGACAAAGAAACTAAAGCAACTGGAGAGTGGAGAGCAGGGTTGAGAGGGGCTTCCCAGAGGAGGGAGGTTTCAAGCAGGGTTTGAAGGATGAAGATCCTTTCACCAGGCTGGGAAGAAAGGGCATTCTAGGTAGAGGTCATAGCTCATGCCAGGGCTTCTCCACCTGGTCACTGCCGCCGACGTTTCAGGCTGGTAATTCATCCCCACGGGGAGCAGTCCTCTGAGTTGTGAGCCGTGCAGCCGCTTTCCTGGCTTTTCCTCACTAAATAGCAGTAACACCTCCCCCCATCACTGTTACAATAAAAAATGTCTCCAGATATCGCCAAATGTCGCATCGGGATAACGCACGTGGTGTATTTGGGGAGGGACGTTCCGAGAGGCTGAAGCCCAATGTCCATAGGCATTAATGAATACTCATAAGGCTGGCCAACAATTCATGGCCGGGTGGTGCAAGGGGGCTCGGTGCTTGCCATAGATTTGACATTGCTCTCTATCACCTGACAATTCAGGTGGGAATTTTAAGCATAAATGGCACAGTCCAGTCGAAGTTTCAAGAAGATAACCAGAAGTGATATTAATAATGACTTGGCAGGGCAGAACCTGGGGTCAGAGAATTCAATGACACGGTTGGCATGTCTAATAAGAAAAATACAGCCACTCTGCTTCCTTCTTGCTCCGTCTACAGACCAGTACGACTCTTATCCTACGGGCTTACTTGGGCCCGGTTCAACACGCCTGGCCTTGATGCGGCACCAGTAGCTGGTTCCTCTGAAGGCCGAGAACACCTGCAGCTCTCCCCCCTTATTTTAGCAACAATTTTTGAAGCGGCCAGAAGCTTACACCCAGGAGCCCTTTCAACTGTTTGTTGTGTTGTTGCTAACGGAGCCTGAGGTCTAAAAGGGGTTCCTAGGACGACGTGTTGACTAGTTATCTGCTACCCAGGAAGCCAGGGACACGGCGTGCGTAGGGGCTGCTCAACTTAAGAGCCAGGGTCAGAGCTGGTGGTTATTTAAAGCCTCCGACAGCAGTGTCAATGTCGCGTTGACATTTTTTTTAAAGATGCTTTAAGGGGCCAAGAGTCATGGCTGGCTGATTCTTCCACTTAGGCTTACTAATTTGGGATTTGGGCTGAAATTATAAACAGCTGTCTCAACATCTCCAGATTCCTAGGCAAAAAAAAAAAAAGGGGGTGACTTAGGGAATCTGCTTTTGGCCTGTTCAGGATTTTGGTAGTTGAGTATTCTCCTTCGGAAATGAGACCCCAGGGAAAGCAGGGTTAGGATTTCTATTACACTTGAGACAAACAAGATGTTTTTGATTGTGAAGAATACACGTACTCCGCAAATATGGATTCAGTTCTACTGATGGGCCAGGCAATGCAGAGCTTACTAACACTCCCAGAGTTTTGTTAGTCCCAAAGACAATCACCTCCAAATATGGAGCCCCAAAGAATCCATTCTTCCTTTACTCACGCAGCTATTTAATTGGCTATATCAATACGTGGGGCACATTCTCAGTGCGGGCAAAAGAGCCTTAGACACACAATGAAGGACTTAGAGAAGCTTATGGGACGAACTGATTAACCAAGGGCACGAAAGAACTGTTATACTCCGAGACTCTGATTACAATGGATCAGTCTCATATGTAAATAAGACCACAGAGTAGAAATGGTTACACTCTCCCTGGGAATCGAGAACAGCTTTCCAGAACACGATTTGCTCACTGAGAGCTATTTTTAGGTATCCCTATATTCCTGGTGCTTAGTACAGTGTCTTTCACATTGTAGGCACTCGAATACTTACTGACTGAACAAATGAACGAATAGGCAGTGATGATGCTGACACGTGGAGGCTCCACACGGTCTTGGCACCAAGAAACACAAAACGCCCAACGAGGGTCCTTCTGCACCTTTGAGTGGCCATGAGTAGTACCAGCACGCGAAACTTCAAAAATGCCAAGACCCCTAATTTTTTAAAGACGCTCAGGATACAGCGAGTTGCCAAGATATTCATGTGATTGTTGCCTCTGAAATAATTCCATCAGGCAATGTGCTTCTCATTCTGATGTTAGTATGAAGCAAAGGAACTTTTTCCTTGATCGGCTTGTCCTTCCGAAATAGAACACAGAAAACAAGTATGTACCTCCTCCGAGCCCTGGAAAATATGAGGTGGGACTTAAGGTCTGCAGATTTATTATTCCCTTGGCCTGGGCTCCAACGGAACCCTCAAGTTCCTTTGCAGCAAAGCTCTGCTCAAAAGCACAAGACACTTCAAATCCGTAATCCTTGTCATGGAGAAAGATCTAATGCAGTAAAGCGACATAGGACAGAGTGATGCAGGTAAAGTTCTCTTCCTCCCTAAGCTTCAGCTCCCTCCTGTCCCTGGCCTCAGTACAGAGGCGAATAAAAGGCTGCCGTCACCCTCAACTAACGGTCTAGTGTCTGAAAACACATCCTCCGTCATGAGGATAGAAAATCATTTTCACCTTTTGTGCAAATCCTCGTGCTTGATAATGGGCACCAGAAGTGCCCGCTGGAAAGGATTCTGAGGCCCCCGGGTGCAGAAGGAGGAAAGTGTGACCACTTAACACTACTTCCACATGGGAAAACAGGGAAAGTAACTTAAGCACACACGCCACATCCTTGCTAACCCTGGTCCTGTGACTGCAGTGTGATACTAAGAATCCGTCATCGGCTCGATTTTCAGTTGACACAGTGTTCATATGACTGGACTGTGTTTTCATTATCCTCCCTAGTAATTACCATTGTGTTTAGTAATCAACAGCACTGATTTACGCAAGTTACTTTCAAGTCAATCACTCCAGCACTTAAACACAATAGCCTTGAATGGAGTTCTTTCCTGGGAGAATGTTAAATGTTTCCGCGTTCAGCTTTCCAAGGAAAGGCGGCTCCCTGCATGTAAGGGAAGAGAATGAAAAGTTTTCTGGCAGCTGGACCAAGATAAAGTGTTCAGACAAGTGCTAGAGTGGCCTGGGAGTAACTCGCTGTTTCCTGCCTAAAATTGTGCTGTTGGATGCATTCAGCCGCCTCACGCAGTGCACTTTTAATTACTGATATAAATACTGATACGGTCCTCAAGGGATCAGAAATAACCTTTAGCCATTCAGTCTGCAAACAATAGCAGGTCTGCAAAGGGAAGGTAGCTGGTGCAAGTGATTCCAAGGGAACTCCTTTATATCCGATTTATTGTCTGGACTTCACACCATTGAGCTGGTTGCCCACAGGTCTGCGGGTACGCGTTCCAACCCAAGACCTTCAACTTACAAGGGCAGACTCTAAAGTCCCATGTTTCAACAGGCTAACGGCTGGACCTAAAGCCTGGGAAAGGATGGAAGGAAGGATCGGACCTGACAGTTGGCAGTGCTATGGTCCTAACAGTCACTGAAGGAGAGGAAGTAGAAGATGGCTCCTTATGTGTAGTACATACTCTGTACCAGGTGCTTTAGAGATTATTCTAAATGTAAACAAAGTAACTTCAACACAGCAAAATGGCTTTGGGAGGTGCTCGCGAACATAGGCTAGGAAAGGGGGACAGCCCCTATTGCTCGTAGTTATGGCAGAAGAACCCTAAAAGGCAGTTACCTCAGATACACCATGTAAAGATAATCGAGTCAGAAACAAATACATCATCGGAAATCTGGACACCAATTCAAGCAGGGTAAGGGGGAAGAGAAAGCAAGTTCAAGTTTGCAGATAAAAATGGAAGGGAGCCAGGAGAGCCCATGCCAGATCTTTCTACCTCTCACCATTCCAGACCTGACTCTAGAATTTCAGCCAAGACCAAAGGTGGCCTCCTCATCCCTGTGTACCCATGAGAGAAATTCAATAGGTATTAGGGTCTAACAATTTAAAAACTTTCCCTGAGGTTATAACTGTCTTAAGGGGAATGATGAAATGGATGAATAAATACGCTTGTTTCCTGAACAAGGTCAAACTCACTTTCCCATTGCGCTTGACGGTTGGGTAGTTGAAATTTATTCTGTTGCAAACATTGCTAGAGATTGAATGTACTGTTTTCTTTTCAAGGGGCTAATTCTTCAAAAAGAAAATCAATACCTAAAAACAGGCAAACCAGTTCTAGAGAGAAAAGAGTACGTGGGAAGAAGACACGGAGCTTTATTTGGGGTTTCTTTGGAGTTGTTTCTGCTCTGCTACAGCTAAGACCCATGAAGTTGCCTTTCGTTTTAAAGCAGGAAATCACATAGCAAGTTCACCCCCATCTATCATCAGTTCCAGAGAGACGTGTGTTTATGAAGAGTTTATTAACTGGATGCAATTGGATTCTCTTAAGAAACATAGTAACCTCAATTTAGGAACTCTCTGTCCATTTATATAATCTGTGATAGGAATTATGATAAACAGAGACTCTAACTCTACATGACCAATAGACAAAGATTTGAACTATTACCCTACCTTTGAAAACAAAATAAAAACATCCCCTTCCTTAGGCATAGAAATTTTCAGGATACAAATGCTTTATAAATGTCATCATTTGTAATCCTCAGCATGATCCTCACAACACAAATTAAGTAACCCAAGGCTAAATGACTCTTCAAGGTCATTCAAAGCTAAGGCTTTCATTTTTTTGATTTTCAAGTTTTTTTGGACCCCAAATCTGGAGCTTTTCCCACCAAACCAGAGACATCTGAGGAAATGTCTACAACCCCACCCTCCTCTCCCTGGGAACATAAGCAATGAATAAAGTCGGTGCTGTGGCCCCTTGTTATTTATTCTACACAAAGTGGAGCTCACTCCCTTCCCTTGAAAATTAAACATAGACTGAAGAGCCGATCTCCATGTAACTGGGAGCAGAAGGAGAAGCATTGCTTTGACCCAGAGCAGCAGAGGTTTGCAAACCATAAGGCAGAGGGGCCTGCGCACAGGGTGCTGGGAGGGTAGAGCTTTGGAGGATGGATGGCGGTGGAACCCTCAGAATGGGATATCTGACAAAACGGAACACATTTGCTCTTCAGGTTTATGGAGTAAGCTCTGCAGACACTGGAAAATTGCAATTTTTCAGTCCCTTCAATGATGACAGTAATTCTTGTGCAGAGCAGCCAGTCAGCCACTGTGGGTGGGTAGTAGACCAACTTCATGTCTTCTCTTACCCTTGGACTCTGGAGAGAGAAGGCCAAATGCCTTAAGAACCACGGGCCCTCATTCCCAGTCCCCTCAGAGGAGGCACACCTAATACTCTGGCATGGGAGGGGGAGGAGGGGACCAGGAGACAGAGCGGACAGGCTGCTGGGAGGGGACAGCATTTAGAGAACTTCACTTCCCCACAGGTTTGTGTGTGGAGGCCTCTACAACTTGAAAAACTATTGGAGCTTTTCCATGACAGCCCAAGTTCTATTTCTGCTCCTGAGAACCGAGGCTGGGAGAGGGTCTGCGGGTGACACGACTCTCAGCCTCCTGGGAGGGAGTATTGACAGTTATGAGTCCCCCCTGTCCCTGGGCAGAACAGACCCAAACGCCCACTTGCATCTCTGACAGTCTCCCTAGGGGAGCCTAGGACGTTATCTCCTCTCCAGTGGAAACAAAGCTCTAGGAACTAATATCGGACCATCTCTCCCCCATAACTTCAAATATTACTTAAATGCTCATGACTCCAAAATCTTTACCTTCAGTTCAGACCCTTCCCCAGTGCTCGTGGTCAGGGGTCAGGAAACTTTTTCTGCAAAGGGTCACATAAAGTCTCTATTGTACAGTCTTCTTAAAAACAAACAAAAAACAAAAAACCAAACAACAACAACGACAAAAACAAAAAACCTTTGAAAAATATAAAGAGCATTCTTCAACTGGCCCTGGGCCAGATCTGGCGCTCAGGGCAGGGTTTGCTGACTGCTGCTCCAGGACCCCTCTGCATTCCTCATTTCTCCCTCTTATTTCCTCAGTCTGCCACATTTTTTTTTCTTTTCCTCAATAGCAGCAAATCTTAAAATCTAAGAGCAGCGTGATTTATAGAGGCACTAACGGTCATGCAGAGACATGCTAAGTAAAATGGGGTGTTTTGTATTCGTTATCTCTTGCTCTGAAGTGAACAACCCAAAACTTTGTGGCTTAAAACAAGCACCAATGTGTATTATTACCATCCCCAACAGTTTCCATGGGTCGGGGATTCAGAACAAGCTTAACTGGGTGGCTCTGGCTCAGAGGCTCCCAGGAGATGGCTGTCAAATTATTTCACAGGTTGACAAGCAGATCCCACAATTTCTTCTAGATGTTTTGAATTTCCATATAGACAAAACAATTTGTAAAAGAACAAAGTTGTCGGGAGTTCAAGTCCCAATTTCAAAACATACCCTAAAGCTATAATTATCAGGATCAGTGTGGTACTACACCATAAATAAGTCCTTAGATTTATAGCTGATTGATCTTTGACAGAGGTTCACGGCAATTCACTGTGGGAAAGGTGGCTTGTTCAAGAAATGATAGTGAGAAAATTGAACTTAGACCCTCACCTGACGTGACTCAAAACAGATGTTAGGCATGAACATAAGAGCTAAAACAATAAGACATTTAAAATAAAATATTCAAGACCTTGAGTTAAGCCAAAGTCTTACAGATATGACACCAAAAGAATGGTCATTAAAAGGAAAAAAAGAGAAACTGGATCTCATCAAAATTAAAGACGTGGTACTTTGGAAAACAATGAAAACGAGAAGTCAAGCAACAGACTGAGTGAAAATGTTTGCAAAACACCTGTCAGATAAAGAACTTGCATTAACAGTTTACAAAGAACACTTAGAAGTCAGGAAGACAAACAACCCAATTATAAAACAGATGAAAAGATATGAATAGACACATCACCAAAGAAGATATATAAATGGCTAATGTGCACAGGAAAAGACACTCAACATCATTCGTCATTAGAATAATACAAGTTAATGCCATTTCAACTCACTAAAATATCTATAATAAATAATACAGACAATAACAAATATTGGCGAGAACGTGGATAAACGCGAACACTCATGCATTGCTGGCAGAAATGTAAGAACGACGCAGCCACTGTGGAAAACAGAGTGGCAGTTGTGCAAAGAGATAAACACAGAGTTATCATATTCAATTTTACCCAAAAGTCAGCACCCAAGAGAATAGAAATCATATGTACACACATAGACTTACATGTGAGTATCCATAGAAGCTTTAGTCATAACACCCCAAAACTGGAGACAACCCAAATACCCACCAACTAGGAAAACAAAATGTGCTCTTTCCATGTAATGGAACACTATGCAACAGAAAAAAAAAACAAAAACAGACTACTGATGTACTATAACATGGGTGAAACTCAAAAACAATATGCTAATTGACGCCTTGCCTGATGTGGCTCAGTGGATGAGTGTCGGCCTGCGAAGCAAAGGGTTGCTGGTTTGATTCCCAGTCAGACCACATGCCTGGGTTGCAGGCCAGGTCCTCATTTGGGGGTACACGAGAGGCAACTACACACTGATGTTTCTCTCACTTTCTTTCTCCCTCCCTTTCTTTCTAAAAATAAATAAATAAAATCCTTAAAAATTTTTAAAAACACATTATGCTAAATGAAAGAAACAAAAGAAGCCACATATTTTATTCTAGTTATATTAAATATCCACAAAAGGCAAATTTATAGAGGCAGAGTTAGGTTAGTAGTTGCCCAGGGCTGGAAGTGAGAAGGGGAATGGTTCAGTTTTCTGAAATGTGAATTATACTTCAATCACATTATGATAGGGCCAGCTCCAGTCTTTAGAAAGCTCAAATGAGACTAGAGGACTCACTTTCTTTGGAGTTTACTCACATGGCTGGCAAAGAAGTACTGGTTGTTGGTAGGAGGCCTCAGTTTCTCTGTACAAAAGGCTTTCTTGAGTGTCTTCAGAGCAAGAAGCAGAGCTGGGACTTGAACCCCAGAAATCTGCCTAAAGACTCATGTGTAATTGTTTTTACGCTATTCTGAATCTCAGTGGAGGAACAGTTTATGCTCAAACTGAATCCTCATGGCCGGGACCAGGATGGAGCCATCCTAGTTTGGGGTGGCTGTTCATCTCCAATATTGAGTAATACAATCAACTTAATCAGCCAGGGGAAGAGAGCAGGAAGTGAAGTTCTCATGACGTTACTGTGAGCACCGTGAGACTCCCAAGCTATCTATTAGATTTTTAGTGACATGGAAAAATTGGAGACATGACCAGCTTGATAAAACAGGCAGGATTTGGAATAAATTTTAAAGAGAAAAAATATTTTAGAAATTAAAAATTAGGTAACAGTATGAACAAGAGTTGGAGAACTATGACCAGCAAGCCAAAAACAATATAACCTACCTTACAACTTTTGAAAATAAAACTTTATTGCAATATAACTACACTCATCACCCATAACTGCTTTTGAAGAGTTTAATAGTTGCAACAGAGACCACGTGCCCTGCAAGTCCAAAATATTTACTCTCCAGCTCTTTGAGAAAACTTTGCCAGCTCCTGGATACACTCATTGGAAGCAGTTTCTAGGTATCCTGCTGCTGTGTCTGGCTACAATAGGACACACAGAGCATCAGGCAAGAAAGTGCCACAGAAGACAGAAGGTAGGTGACTCCTCAGTCTTTACAGGAAAACATAGATGCACCAAAGGAAGAAAGTGAGAAAATAGATGACGCTGTAGTCAGGGAAAGACTTTAGCTCAAACCAGCCATGACCAGCTTGGTAAGATCAGACAAATAAGTGTTGACCTGATATGCTGCTGAGATGTCCATCTGCAGCTTCAGAAATGCTGGGATGATGCTGGGATGGCAGGGGGTGCTCAAGGTAGCTCACACAGCCCTTCATGACCTCAGGGCCTGAGGCCCTCTCCTAAGGAAGCCCATGCAAACTTCAGAGAGCACAATGTAAATAGGACAGAAGACAGGAATAAACGAGCAGCAACCAGCCATCAGAAATTCAACAAATATTTACGGAGTGGATGCAGACATCATTTTGGCAATAACAGCAGGGGTGGAAATAAAAATAACAGCAACATAGGGGTATGTGCCTGGTTCTCATTTCATTGAACCCATTCAGCCACCCTACAGTTAGGGACTACTGTTCTGTAGACGAGGAGGCTGAAACTCAGAAGGCTTTCCCAGGTGGTCCATGTCACAGCTGACTGGAAGAATTGGAAGTTAAAGGTGCCAGGCTTCTTCCGCTCTGGATGGGGACCAGTTAGTAAGTCACAGACACTGTGAATCCCCCCAGGGCCAACAATAAGGAAGAGAACACAGGAACCCCTAAATGCATCACATGTGTCAGACCTGGGGTTGACTGACGCCCCAGCAGGTCCAGTGTAAAAATCCTCCGATGGTTCATTATTTGCTAGCAGTCATTCTGGGGGTTTCAGTCCTCTGTGCATTGATGTTTCTTTTGAGCCTGAAAACCACAGAGGACATCTAGGACCCTGAGGCCTCGTGATAAATCACAGCAGCTGTGGCCTTGCAGAATTGTTGGCCTCTCCACTGACCACTCAGTGGGGCTCCTCGTAAGGCAGAGAGGGGATGCATGAGGGAAGTGCTAAAAGCCAGCGTCTTCCCACCAAGTTTTTAAAGCATAGAACCCCTGCGATCCCCCAATCTAGGAGTCCGCTGCTATTGCGTGGGGTGGGGAGAGTATGGCTTAACGGAGACAGAGAGTCGAAATGATTTGACCAAGGTCACACAGCAAATGAAGAGCAGAATCCAGACTAGACCCTAGATGAATTAACCCCAAGTCTAGATTGCCCCTTCCTCACCCCACTCTACCATACTGCATTCTCTGGGGAAATCTGGGTCCATAAAGAGCCGAACAAGGAGTGTAACTACTAACACTAGTCTTTGCTATATGCAACAAAAATGCTTTCTTTTTTTTCCCTCCTGTGAGTATGTTTAGCTAAGCAAAGGTAAGATTGTTGGACAGCGGGTGAGACAGCTGGAGAGAAAACAACTTCTTTTTCCTTGTGGTGAGAAGCTACACAGCAGCTTAAACCAGCTCGTGAGAGCCAGTTGGTAGCATCCCTTCCCAACCTCGTGTTCAGCCACAAGTACATTGTTGGCTTGAAATCAGACACGGTGGGAGCATTTACAGCATGAAAAACCAGCAAATGCTACAAATTAGGTCTCCTTCCCAGCTCTCAGCCCCAGTCCACTACTGGAAGTGAGTTTACCAAAGTATAAAATGTGATGCTTCGGTGCCAAGGCCAAGGGTAGTGTGGCTTCCTTATCTGTCTAAGCAACATGAGGCCGCCCTCCATCTTCCCTTTTCCTTACCTCTTCCTTTCTTTTCTTCCTCTCTTGCCTTTGGGACATACTGGGGAGAGAAGTTGCCGAGAAGGTTCTGGTTCCAGTGAAAGACGCTGGCCTGGGGGAGTGGTTCTCCTGTTTGATTGGGCAACAGAATCACCGGGATGGGGGTTGGTGATGAATTAAGCTGCAGAATACTGAGTATTTCGCCCAGAGCTCCTGATTCTACTGAATCAGTAGACCTGGGGTAGGGCCTGAAAACTGGCAGTTCTACCAAGATCCCAGGTGATGCTGATGTTCTTCATCCAGGGACCACACTTTGAAGACCACTAGCCTAAGGCCTCTTGACTGGTCCCAGCTGAGCTATACCCCAAAGCCCTTAGTCCTTGATGGAATGCAGTCTGCATAGATTTACTTTCAGCACAAGCCAGGAATTCTTTACCTCTTTCCAAGACAATAAGAAGTAACATTGCTAGGCTTGTTCCCCAAATACAAATTCCTTTGACTTTGTTATTCTGAGCAGCTGGAAAGCTGGAAAAACTATGCAAATGCTGTGTTTACAGGCTTACAGGTACTTGGAGTTAATTCATCTAGGGTCTCGCCTAGATTCTGCTAATTAGGTGTCCAAAGAAATCCAGAGCCCTGTACACAGAGCCTGGGCTATAAGAGGACCCAGGTACAGGCTTTACCCATGGGATAGGAAGGCCTGCAATAGGAGGCTCCCCGCTTTCAGAAGCCTTCCCTGGATTCAGGGGAGAGCTGTTTTGGCAAGAAGCCCCACAGCTACTTTCAATAAGAAGTGGTTTCTATAAATTGAATTAGCTATAGGTTGCTTTATAATCATTACATTACTGTTGTTACTGTTACATTAAATTAACTGAAAGTTCAGAGTGGACAGAATTATGCTCGTTGAATTAATCAGGATAAATTATAAAATCAGTATATAGTGATTTCTGCCACTAGATAGTTTTCTGGATTTTGTTGATTATTTTGATAGTCGTTTTAAAGACATTTTATAGTGCATTTCATTTAAAGACATTTTGTATAAAACCATTTTAAATTCTATATGTAAAGCTTTCCTTAAAAATAATTACCTCTTTTTTTATGAAGAGTGTAATTTTTTAAGTTTTATTTATTCAATTTTTATCTCATAACATTTGATAATTATTGTAGATGTTTCTTAAATTCTTCTCCTGGGTCTTTTCTTCATCTCCACCTTCAAGTGACCATAAATTGAAGCCATTTGTGTCTATTCAAGGGAGATGTAGGTTTTTCCAATGCCAATTCCAACTTTCCAATTTCTTGGAATTTGCCAATTCCAAGAAATTCTATTGATCAAATAACTTCCATTGTGTAAAATCAGAAGAATTTTATATAAAGAAGAAACAGTGCCTCGCAGACCACTGTAACTTCAGAGATTTCTTAAACAGAAAGAAATAGGGAGCACTTTTGATTTAAACAAAATGAAATTAAGCCATCATATATTAACATGTTCCTTTAAAAACTTAGAACTCTGACCTCTGTGTTGGAAACCATATATTGAATGTGTTGGATTTAGAATAAATCTCTAATTAAACAAACACAATAGGAATCATCCCTTAAATTTTAATGGTGCATTAAAGTTTCACGAACACCTTTGCATACATTTAAAGCAATATATGAGGTCTGTCTGAAAAAGTCTAGCTACTGTTAATATAACAAAAATGGTTTGCAAGGCATCGATGTAACCTGGCAGCCAAGGAGAGGGGACTGGAATGCACATGTGTGAACAGCGACAACTTCACTGTACTAGTCAGGGGGGCGGAAGATGCCATTGAGTGAGCATGTGTACTGTGTGGTTGTCGCACTCAAAATGACTGAGCAAATAGAGCAATGAATCTGCATCAAATTTTGCATTAAGCTTGAACACTCCTCCATGGAAAAACTATTTAGGTGATTCAAAAGTCCACAGCTCTGCACAACTGGTGATTGGCAGTTTCATCATGCATTATGCACCCACTCATGCATTATGTCTCAAGAAGGATTTTTTGGCAAAACATCAAATCACCCAGATGACTCAGCCCCGCTATGGCCCAGATTTGGTGCCCTGCAACTTCTGGTTTTTCCCAAAACTGAAATTACCTTTGAAAGGGAAGAGATTTCAGACCATTGAGGAGATTCAGGAAACTACATCTGGGCAGCCGATGGTGACTGGGAGAACTGTGTGAGGTCCCAAGGTACCTACTACGAAGAGGACTGAGGCATCATTGTCCTATGGACAATGCTTCTTGTATCTTCTTCAATAAAAGTCCCTATTTTTCATATTACATGGTTGGATACCTACTGGATAGACCTCGTATACATTTAAACATCTCTGCTTCAGTGCCACGTTTCCCCATTTTAAAGAGAAGGACCCGAGGACTGGGGGGGTCAGTGGCATCTCCTGGCTTTTCCTGAACCCCCACTACTTAGCCTGTGTTCCGAGGACCAACAACATGCAGACCCTGGAAGTTTATTAAAAAGGCAAAGTCTTAGGTCCCACTGCAGATATTAAGAACCACAATCTGCTTTCAATGTGATCCCCGAAATATCCATGTGACGCTAAAGATTGAGAAACTCTGCTCCAAGTCACGCCCTCCACTCTGATCAGAAGCCAGTCGCCCACAGCTCTCCCGGTCCACACGGGGGCCCCCCCTCTAACCAGGCACAGGCCAGGGCGCCTTCATGCTCTTCCTTGGCCCCAGGCCCAGGACCCCTGCGATATCTCAGACCCCTGACTCATCAGCAGATAGATCTTAACCAGATACTGGAAATCACCGTGTGGAGGAATCCCTATGGGGAGATGGAACTAGAAAGGCAGGAGCGTAGGTCCTGTTAGAGCTGGGCAGACCAAGAAAGAGGCCACGTCTTCCTAAGTTAAAACAACTTTGCAAAATGCTCCCCATCATTCATCTTCCTCCTGTACCCAAAGACCTGTGGTCAAAGCCTCAAGAGTCCTGAGATACACAGTGTAAGGCAGGGGGCTGGACCCTACCTCCTGGAGTTCATTTAAAGGTAGATACATTTTTCAGCCCAAAGATGTGGTCTGGCTATAGCACCACTGTAATAAGATTTACCATTTATTAAAACTTACAGTGCATATGCCACCGTGCAGGTTAATTTTCTGTTTGTTATCTGTATGTTGAAGGTGTCTTACATCCACCAAACAGATGAAAAACCTGAGATAAAGTTTTTTGCCCAAGATCTATAGCTAATGCTCAAATTTAATAAAAGCCTGATCAGATCGATCTTACCTCTCAGACCTTTCTAAGGTCTGATACATACCAAACAGTGTGATAGAAGAGTTCCATCGTAGATACTACTTTTTTTCCTGAACATAATGAAATTTTCCCTTAAAAGGGGAACTGGGTTGGATTAGGATCAGAAGGTCTGGGTGGGAGTCCCAGCTCTGTGCCACCCCACCCCTATGACCTTGGCAGGTATCTTAACCAATCCAATCATGAGCTACTTCTAAAAAGCAAGAAAAGTATCACCTTTCTCTGAAGGCTGATTCAAAGCTTAAAAAAACATAAAACAAAAAAAAGAAATTCTGTGTGGGTTTATCACAATGCCTGGCACATAAAAGTCACTTATTCATTAAACCCTAACCCATATAGTTTATACACTTATTGGGACACGTTTTCTTATGCATACTCATGTTCCCACTTACATCTTCCTCAATGGCCTTCCAATGGCCTAACATATCATCTTCCCTAATATCTTGGTTTTATGCTCGAAAAGTTGATGGGTGTCTCCTCCCCTCAGTACTCAGGCCAGGGACAAAAATCCATGGCCCAGATGGGATGGTGCCCAAGGAAGATGGGCAATCAGATCCCCACATCATAGAGGTGACGTATAACCGGGAGGCAAAATAGAGGATGACACAGTCTCAAAAACAGGCCTCCCGGGTCCACTCTGCCGTGTGCCTGCTGTGTGGCCCTGGAAAGGTGCTAAAACTCTCTGTGGTTCAGGTGTTTTGTCTCTGAGATGGAGGTAGTAACAGCACATACCTCCTCAGATTGTTATAAGAATTGAATAACGTGCCACATCGAAGTGCCCAGCCCAGTGACCGACGGATCCACCAGAGGCGGTCTTTCCAGGGTTAGTGAATGTGGAAGGGGGCCGGGGCCTAGGCCGTCTTTGTCGCTGGCGCTCTCTCTGTGAGATGCGAGCCTCGCGGCCTCAGTGGCGGCTCCAGCATCTGGGGCTCCCCCGCTGCCGGGATGCGCCCTACGAAGCCTGCATGCTGTCGTTTCTGCAGGTCATCAGTGAGAAGGTCTTGTGTCTGCCCCTTGGATCCCTTCATGGTCATCGGGAAGGATGTTGTTTCTACGTCAAAAGAAACACTCAAGTGTTCCCCCAGTACGGGAAAAAATACAGGTGCGTTTCTGGTTAAACAAAACAGACTCGGCACACTTCTCCTCCCTCTCCAAACTCCAGTAAAATGATAAGAAAGCGGAAGAAGTGGAAACTCACAAAGAGAACAGGGAGAAAAAAAGACAGTAGGTTTAAAAAATGAATATTTTAAAAATGTTAATATTTTTGAAGATGAGAAAGGACAATTGCGTGGTTACAGACTTAGCGGGGGGAAATGCTGAAACCAAAGGGTGCTCGGGGAAATCAAAACAAAGCAAGCTCGTTCGGGATCGTGAAGTTCTGCCAAGGCTCGGGATTTCGAGGCAGCGGATCCTCGGCAGAGTTGCGCGGAGACACTGAAACAGATGGGCTGACAGCCCGTAATGGAGCAGTCAGTTCCCCATCTCTCCTTCCTCCTGAGCTGCCAAGGGAGTCCTTCCCTGACCAACTGGGACTGAAAATCGGAGGCTTGATCTCTGAAGATGTGAACCACAGAGGCTCTGAACAGGGACATCAGAGCACACAGGAGAAGGGTAAATTGCCGTCCTGAAAACAGGGCTATGAAAATGAATGTTCACATTCCGAATGCTATGACCTCTGCCTCCCTTCTACTGCTCTCAGATCTCTGTCAGATGTACGTATCATACTCCTGGGCAGGACTTGGGCATTACTTCTCCATAGAAGCAGGCTGGCCCCGGGGTGGAAATACCTACAGGTACTAACATTTCATCTAATGAGAAAGCTCTCCCAGGCCTGGTCATCCCATAATAACGTTTAATACTCTCTCTCTGCACCAGAGTTCCCTCTTAGCTTATAAATATTGTACTTAACCAAGGAATGCCAGATGTTTAAGGAAATTTCCTCACATGAAAGAGAGAGATCAAAACAAATAAACTGTAGAAGAAAAGGAGACGGGGGCAATTTCCATGGAACAGAAGAAAACTGAAAATAACAAACTATATTTTCCATCCTCTTAAGATGAGAAAAAAATATTGTATCCACAGGAAAAAGACAAAAAAAAAAAAAAACCCCGATGAGTTCAGAGAAGAGTTCATGGAAATAAACCAATATAATAAAAAAATTTATTGTTGTTGAACATCAACAGAAGGCCTGGAAAATAAAATTGAGGTAGTCTTCTATAATCTATGGAAAAGTCAGGAATGAAAACACAAAGGACAAATATATGAAAACTAGAGGAGGGAGCTGGCACAAATTAAAGATGGCTGAAAATCCTTTGCTGCTATTGGTGATATACTTGATAAATATCATGTCAGATATTGGTATTCTAGGATATCCAAGATGAGGTCAAAAGAAGCCTTGCAGCTTCTATCAAGGCCTCCTATACTACCACTCTAGGGCCCAGCCACCATGCTCTAAGGAAACTCAAGCAGCCCTGTGCAGAGTTCCACGTGGAAAGATACCATGGACCCCAGCAACGACCACCACCAACGTGCCAGCCCTGTGACTGAGCCCCCTTGAATGTGGGCCCTCTAGTCCCATTGCAGAAGCTTTAGTGATGCCACATGAAGCAGAGATGAAGCCATCAAACCCTGCCCGAATTATAGGTTTGTGAGCAAAGTGAATGATTGCTATTGTCATAAGGCACTTGGTTCTGAGATGGTTCGTTATATATCAGTAGAGAACTGGAACAAGGGCCAACATTTGACTGATAAGAATTTTAGAAAGAGAAATGAGGAAAAAGAGGGAAAACAATAGAAGGAAGGAAACTTTCAAAATAATAACACAAGAAAAATTCCCAGAACTGAGTCTCCAGATTTAAACCAAAAGAAAAACAAAATCCTGAGTATCCGACACAATGCGTTAAAAAAATTCCTATTCTAAGGCACATCATCATAAAATTTCAGAATACTAGGGATAGAGAGATAATCCTAAAAACTTCCAAACAGTTGGAAAGGAGAGGGCTGAGGGAGCCACACAGAAATATCAGACATCAAATGGTTCTTATCAGCAGTGCTGGAAGCTAGAAGACAATGAAGCAATGCTTCCAAGCTACTGGGAAAAAAAAAATTTTTTAAGCCCAGAATTCTATGCTCAGTGAAACTATTAATCAATTGTGAGAGGAGGATAAAGACATAACTTTTTTACTTGCAAGTTCTCAAAGCTTTGTTTTGCCAGGAAAGAGTAAGTTGAGATAAAGGGAGTCCTCGGCTTCAGGAAGCAGGGATTCCACGCTGAGAGGTACGGGGATTCCCAGGAGGCAGGTGCAGGGGGATCCCCCTGGGCTAGCCGAGCAGCAGGCCCCCCAAAAGCAGAGCCAGCAACCCAGTTTGGAGAATGGAGGACTCCAAGGGCATAGGAACAACAGGTGGAATCAGTAAGTTTCCCGGTGGTTTGACCATATTGAAAGGAGTTTGCAGTTCCGAAAAATGATTAAAGTTTCAATGAGTGATAGGTAAATGAATAATTATGCAACAATAAAACATTAAAGAAGGCATCCATCCATCCTTAGAAAAGCAAAAATTCATGGAAAAAAAGAAACCTAAATACTATATTCTACAGATTCCACTATTACAATGTTTACATGGTCATCATAATGTAAACACAGACTATTGAACCCAATGTTGTGAAATTGTGATGTCATTATACTGTAATGTGAGAAAGAATGCAGGGCAATACAAGAGAAATGAATTGGTCTCCTGCCATGCTAAGAAATCATTAGCTAATATCTCCAATTGACAAATGAAGAGAAAGCAGTCCAAGCATATGATTTGAATATAAGGTGATACATTTACTCTTAGGCCTACGTGACTCATACCAGTTTTTCTGAGAGAGGGAATTTGTTTAGAGAGGGCAGGGGCGGGACCAGGGTGAGGCAAGTGAGGTGCCTGGGCTCATCACTGAAGTACACAGCGCTGGGCGTGAGTGCCATCTTGCATTTTGCACCCGAGACACCGCGCCTCACCCTGGTCCCAGCGGTAGGGTAGAGCGCTGGATATCACAAGGGTGGTGGTAGAAAGAAGATGGAGGGAGCTGGCGGGTGGCTCAGAGCTGTGGAGGTCCCATCCCAATGAACAGACTGAACGGGACACCTTTCAATCAAACCGGAAGAGAGGAGCAGGCTGTTGCTAGGTGGATAAGAGAAAGGGAGAGGAGACAAATGCAAAGGACAAAGGCAAGTAGGTGAGTGTGGGGGAAATGAACATAACTATGAAGAAGAGGGAATAAACAGAATTTAATGGGATCTTATCACAGATCAGATTCTAAAACACGGGTGGACTCTTCACGTGTGGTTAGACTAGAAAAAGAATTAGCTTCTAAAGCAGAAGAAACTAATATAAGAACACCCTACAGTCGACTGCCTTTCTCTCCAGGGCCTGAAAACAAAACCTAGAAGCTTCCATTTGTAAGCTTCAATGGGTTGATAGTATTGGCCCATGGAGGGCCTTCAGACAGTTGGCACGAAAGGCATTAAGCGGGCATAGGAGATGCTTCCACTCAGAAATGCTCGGCATGAGTTCGATGAGTCGGTACATGGGGCCCAGCGGGCGGATGCCTGCTGGGGAGAGCTTTGTCCCCTGACACGAGGAAAGCACAGCTGTCAGGTGCCACGGGGCTCTCCCCGCTCCAAAGCAGTTTCCCCTTGAGTCCCTGGGAAACAGATCAGGAAGTTTAAGCGGGAGAGGCCCAGGATTCATGATGATTGAGATATCATTGTGAAAGCAAACAAACAACCCAAGATTCTCTAAATAAATGGTGGACAATGTTTTGTTTGCCTATTGACTGTCTTAGCATAATATTTTCTCAATCTGGGTCCTGTATCAATTTCTGACAGTACAATTGAAGGCTGATGCAGGAGTACATTGTCTACAGGGCCAGCCAAGGAAATTGGGAGCTTGGTCCGTGGCTGTAAATATCCTCTTGGTATTTCGAGTTGTTTATTCTGAAGTGCTCTCTCTTGAGGGGCTGAGAGGGCTCTGGGACACACTGGCACCAGGTTTGCAGTGGGAAAGATCAGTTGCTGAGATAAGGGCCGGGGTCCCGCCTTGAGACGTGCCATGAAAAAAATATCTGATTTAGCCATTAAATCCCCCGAAAGGGTGGTGAGCACAACTCTAACAATGGGGTATTCAGAAGAACACTTGGTAGGCAGGAAAGGGATGTTCAAACACAAATGCAACAGAGGCTTAGGGGACTTGAAGTGTCACTCCCTCTTCTTCCAGAGACACTGACTGACCATCCGTAAGAAGCCTGCAGAAATAGCTTCCTACTTTCCATGACCCAAGAGATGGTGGAGATGAAAAACTAAAGCCGGAGGATAGCAAAGTCCACTGGAGGTTTGTCCCCAGTACAAATGTAGTCCTAGTCCACACGGTTCTCTGAGGGTGGTCCGGTCTGAAGTTAGAGGGAATGAGCTCATCCGTCCTTCTTGTTTTTAAGTGTCCTTATGAACATGAGAACTCCAGGAGCAAGGTCACTGGCAGAGAGGGAGGGAGGGAGGGGGGGAGAGAGAGAGAGAGAGAGACAGATCAGTACATTAAAAAATTACATGCGCAGAAACAAACTTATGTAGAAGGAGGGAGAACCCTAAAAAAAGACTCACCGAGATTTACACAGTATGTCAGGAGGATTTACATATATCCCTAGTAGGCTGTCCACTAAAGGTCCAAGAAATACCCTCAAAGTAACTACACACACACACACACACCAAGAAGTAAATGAAAGGATTCTTCAGAACCTGTGATTCTTCAGCCTGAAATCTCTTGTTTGTATTTAGTGTGGAGTGTTTTCCCTAAAGGATATCCTGTTTGAGATTAGTATTGGCTGGTTCCTCTTAACATCCTTAAAGAAACATCCAGAAAAACTAAATAAACCCCCACCCCTCCAATTGTATGCCAAATTGTATGATTTGTCTAGAGGCTGTCAGGGAGAAAGTTACATGAACCAAGACATGTTCTTGTCTCCCCTTGCAGATTTCTGCTATAACCAAGAGCACCTGACAGCTTCCCAAAAGGAGAGGGAATCTTGATCCCACTATTGGCATCGTAGAGAGGGGCAGTGTGGCATGGGGATTGTACCAATCTGAGCCCAGTTCCTGGCTTAGCTCTTGGATGCTAAGATTTACATCAAGCAAATCTGTGCCTCAGTTTACTTGCTTTATAAAATGAGGATGACTGTGTATCTCATAGGACCACTGGGAGAGTCAAATGAGCAAGTGTATATAAAAGCGTCCTATAGTTTATAATGAACTTTAACACATTATTATTATGCACATTTCTTCCATCATCCTGAAGATATACTGACTTCATAGAATTAACAGCTGAAAAATAAAGTGATTGGAAATACCATTTTATATAGTTTAACTCGGCAATATTGTATTCTTTATATATATACTAAAAATGGTACATTTTTCTTGTCATTATCAAATTTTAAATGTCAAACCTCTCAACCGATGTTTCTATTGCCTCTTCTTTAAGCAGCACTTGAAAGTGATAAAATACCAAGTGCCCTGAACGTGGTATGGAAAATGGAGATGAAGAATGAGAGACGCAGATTCTATATGTGACCCAGAAGGTTGTACCTCAGTCGCTATTTTAAATGCCCCCGCTCCTTTATGTCTTCATCCTGACTTCCCACTCTGCCTTGGCCTTCAGCTTAGACTTCCAACCGTGCTTACCTGGATTGCTCCAGTAGCTTTCCTAATCTGCTACCTGCAGATTTACACATCTCTTTTTCACAGGAGGAAAGCTGGGTAATATCTGTATTGTGTACCTCCTCATCTCTCTTCTCCATTCCTCATGATGTCTATGCCACGTCTTACTTCACAACTTCCACTTCCCTGTGAGGCTTTGCCTGAAATGAACCTCCAAAGCCCCTCTCATCTCTGCTTCTTGGGTCCTAGGTCAGGCGTCCCCTTCTTCAGGAAGTGTTTCTAATACTCTCTCGGTACCGCCCATCCCCTTAAAAGATGCCCATCCTATCTGACTTATAAGAGTCTATCGGTATTCTTTTTTTAATCATGGCACTAATTCCTTGGCATTGCAATTGTGTAGGTGCTGGTTTTCCCTGTGATATTGTGAGTATCTGAAGGAGCGGGATTATGTCAAATATCTTTTTTATGTTTCTGAGATCCAGCATAGTGCCTGGAATAGCATAGATTTACTTTATCATGAATAAACAAACGGGCAAAAAACAAAAAACAAAAACCCACAAATTCTGTGAGCTAAAATGAATTGCCAAATTAGGGCAGTTTGCTTGGAGAAGATTTTTAAGATAAGGTTAGACAGCCCTCCCTTTAGGGTGCCAAGAAACTGTAGACTTGGCAGAGGATGAATGAGAAGGTGCCTGCACCCAGTCTGGTCCTCTTTTCCTAGGCCTGAAGTGGGGGGTTGGGGGGAGGGAGAAGTAATTTCTTCAGAAAGGGAGGGAACAGGGTGAAAGGAAAGTAGTAACTGTTGTTGATCACTTACCATGTCCCTAGGACTGTGACAGGCAAACTAAATATATAATTTTATCTTCATGATAATTGTGTGAGTTTGCTGTTTTTAATGCCCTTTTTGCAACTGAAGAAACTGAAAACTGGGGTATTTAAGTGACTTTCCAAGGTCCCATCATTTAGAAATGACAAAGCCCGCATATGAACCCAGATTCTCCCAAGTTCCTTTAACCACACATCTCCGAGGAAGACTGAGGAACCGTACAATTAAATGGTGTGGGGGTCACACAAGGCAAGAAAGTATACACCTGTCACGTCTTCCTGGGGCCACTTTACTGAAGGCTTTTGGGAAAATACTGTATTTATTCAAGAAAACAAAGTTAAATGTTTAACTCGTATAAACATTTAAGACAAAGAGAAGCTTCTAAGTGCCATTCTGAGTGGATGCATCTCCTATGCCCATCTAATGCCCTTCATGCCAGGTGTCTCCAGGACTCCATGAGCCAATACAATCAAACCCCGATGCTGACAAATTGAAGCCTCTAGAAAGAGGTAAACGACTGTAGGATGTTCTTAAATTAGTTTCTTGGGCTTCAGAAGCTAATATTTTGTCAAGAATCTAACTAAGTGTTAAGAATCCAACCCAGTGTTTTAGAACCTAATGGCCTTAAATGTTTCTGGATTTCGGGCTGATCGATTGCTTTGGGCTGGACCTCCAGGCTTCCAGGCTGCAGACTCTCACGCCCTGGGGTCATCCGGGCCACTGTGTGGAAAGTGCTGAAGGAGGCCTGGACAACGGTCAGGAAAGCAGCAGATGCAGGCCAGGAGAGGGGAGGAGGCCGATGACGCCTCACCCTCCAGACTGTGGGACCCGTGTGGTGGAGGCTCCAGCTGTGACCCACGTGGTCCAGGGAGGGAGGACAAAACAGCAAGAGCTCATCTGTGCCCTTGGGAGTTCAAACCTGTCCAAGAAGACATTTCCAAACCCCGAACATTGGACATCTCCCCATCTCGACTGAGCGGCAGACTGTGGCTCAGAGACGTGCAGTCTTGCCAAGGAGACTGAGCAAAGCCAGTGGCGTCTGGACCATCTGGAATAAGAACTCTGGGGACAAAAAGCCTACCATGTCTCTTTCCAAGCTGAACTCAGGCGCCCAACTATCAAATGATATTTTGCCGGACTTCCTCCTCAATTTATATTTCACTGGTCACTTAACCTTTGAACAGAGTCACAGAATTGTTAGGTAAACCTGAGACTTCAATGCTAAGTCACATCCAAAAACCATATTCCATGTTTAGTCTACATTAAGATGTATAATTTGCCCTGGCTGGTGTGGCTCAAGGGATAGAGTGCCAGCCTATGAACCAAAGGGTAGCTGGTTTTATTTCCAATCAGGGCACATGCCTGGGTTGCAGGCCAGGTCCCCAATAGGGGATGCGCAAGAGGCAACCACACATTGATATTTCTCTCCCTCTCTTTGCCCCCCCCACCCCTCTCTCTAAAAATAAATAAATAAAATCTTTTAAAAAGAAAGATGCATAATTTTTTCACATTTTAGCATCTCCAATATTGCTATGCCTTTTATCATTGATGATATGTCATAATCTAATGGGCCATGTTTTTTTCTTTATTAGTGTCACATTAAATAATAGCGTGTTTATCACTGATGTCTTCTTGAATTCAAATACGTATTGTGCTCTTACTGCTGGGTTTCCATATAAACACTGTACATGTATGTAAATTCAATGAATTTCAAACATGATAAGCTGTTGAAACTTGCCTTCTTGTGAAATCTTCAAATGAAGCCCATACGCAAGAGAAATAAAAGGAACTGTCCTGGCTGAGGCAGGAAGAGGGCCTTACACACACAAAGGTCCGGTGAGCATTCCCTGGTCTCCCCTGGGGCAACGCTGCAGCGTGTGGCAGATCAAGCCGGCAGTCAATGGATGAAGGTACAGATACAAGGCAAAATGTACTAAGGTTGATCTTATTGTCTGTTTCCTGGGTGCCTCCAACTAAATGTCAAGAACAGGGACTTCCTGTGTCAATAACAAAGCCTTAGATAACTATTTGACCTTGTAAACAATATAATTGTATAACTTGGATAAATTTTAAAATACAAATATAAAAAAACAGAACAAATCTCTATGATTTAGATAAAGCTGTATTTAGAACTAAGTCAATCAAAATTAAAACTGTAAATATATGGATAAATAAGTACATCATTAATTAAGCATTTGACATAAAGAAGTAGAAATGACAAAAATACTACGCAAAACACAGGAATCGATAAAAGTAAAGGTAGAAATTAATTCATATAAACAAAAAGAATAAGATGCATGTAGGACCTGAGTCTGAAAAAGAACAGTATCTAAAATGAACAATAGAAGAGGAAAGTTTGTACATTACCACGAGAAAATTAAGAAGGAATAAGAATAGGAAAATAACCATAAAGAAAAAGGAAACTAAAATAATTATAAGAAATATTTGCCAACATTTATACAAACACACTTTAAAACCTGAAAGAAATGGACTCTTAATGAAAAAATAGAAACTGCCAGAACTGACTCAAGAAAGGAAAAGTTGGACAGACCAACGGGGAAAGTTGTGACACAGCACCCGTGTTTGGAAACCATCCCATAGTAGTAGGAAGTAAGATCCCATAGTACTATTGTACGGTCATCCCAATAACGACATAAATATCTGACAAAGTTGGCAGCTAGGGCCCAGCCTAACTAACGTATATCAATGCAAAAATTATTAAATAAATATCGCAGAGAGAGTTGAGCAGTACATTGCACAGTAATATAGCAGGACCATCTGAAGCTCGTTCAGAAACCCAAGGATAATTCAATGTTAAGAAACGTGTTCTTACAAGTCACCACATTAATAAGTGAAAGGGACAAAAAGCTAGACTCCTTTCAATAGATGCTGAACAGTCATAATGGATACTTCCTGAAAAAGGAAAAAAAATAGTATCTCAAACTACGCTACCTGCTTAATAATAAACTGTTACAAATATTCCCATAAAAGGAAATAAAAAAACTAGAAAGGCCATTATCACCACGTTTATGTAACTTCTCTCTGGAAATACTTGCAAATGCATCTGACACACACAAAAAAAATAAGTTAGATGTTAAAAAAGTAGAGAAAGGAAAGTGATCATTATTTATAAATGATGTGACTTACACTTGGAAGAAGGGAGGTGTCTCTCAGCCACATGAGAGCACGTACAGCAAGAAGATGTCTCTCTACAAGCCAGGACGCAAGTCCTCACCAGACACCTGCTCTGCTGGCGCCTTGATCTTCTACTTCCCAGCCTTCAAAACTGTGAGAATAAATGTTTAAGCCATCCAGTCTGCACTGACTAAAGTAGAAATACTCATTCCCAAAGCCTAATCCAACACTGAAACTCTCTGAGCATGTTAATTTTCTGAAATTATTAGGAAAAGGGGTTTTGTAATAAGTCACGACATGGGTTTCAGACGTGGTTAAATTTCGGAAGCCTCATAAATCACTTCGGCGGCAGCTTAAGTCCCTCATCACTTCCTTAGTCTGCAGCCTCTGCCGAAGGAGTACAGGATACCAGCTACCCAGGGAGAGTCATGCATTGAGCTTATCTGCCAAACCTGAGAGGCAGAGAAAATACCACCTCATTTAGCTAATTTGTTGGATTCAGAGTCATAACCTATCAGAGATGGAACTCCCTAGGCACCATCAAGCCAAGCTCGGTCTCCTGATTTATGCTCAGCTTGGCTCCAAACTGACTGAGAGACCAGAAGTGCAACGGGGCAAGAATCAAGACAAACAGCGTCTGACATTTTCAAAAACAGCGAAAGCTCAGCTCCTCCGTCTGCCCAGTGGTTGAAGAAACCACAGCAGAAATAGCTACAAACACAAGCTATGACCTGGAGCTGTCAGTGCCTTAGGCCCCACAGAACAAACAAAGACAAAAGAGAACGGAGAGTCACAAGGATTAAGTCACGGGACTCTGGGCTCCATGTGTCCCTCCTTGGTGACGAGAGAGGTTTGTGGAGACTGACCAGAGAATGCACTGCCCATCCTGCCCTAGCCCTGTGGAGCCAGCCCAGCCCAGGCCACTTGGCTAGCCGTCCTATGTGAATGGACGCATCTCACTCACTCAATTCAAACACTAGAGTCCCAACTATTTCACTAACCTGCTTTCCCTTTCCAAACCTGATCCCGATCTTCTGGGCGCTGGAGCATCTCTCTGTTTATGGATCCAAACTCATCCCTGGAGCCTGGTGCTTGATACAGGTTTCTGTGGGGAAGGAACAAACCTTCCTCTGCCCCCAAGTTTCTTTGGATGGTCTAATATTCAAATAGACATGAGGCAGATTAGGAAGAGAAAATAACCAAATCTAACCCCACGTTCATGAGACAGCCAGAGACCCCACATGCACAAGAGGTTCCAACACAGAAAGGAAACATGGGTATAGAAGGCATTCCGAGCTAGGGATGAGGTAAGGTGCCTTGGGGGTGTCAAAGAGTCATTGCGGAATGATAAGATCAAATGTTTAATAAAGAGGAGTTTGTCCTGGCATAGGTAGCTAGGTAAAAAAAGAGATCATAGCTGATAATCTCTTCTTATGGGCAAGCTCCCTAATTCAAGTTCTTCTAGGAAGTTATATCTGAAGCCAAAATTTCCCCAGAAGCACATCTTGGGGTGAAACCCCACTTTCTCTAGAACTGGCCTCCAACTTCCCTCCTCACACCCACACCTGAGTTAATGCCCCTTCCAAGGACTCTCAATAAACGTTCCGCTTAAGTGAGCCTGGTCTCCAAGACCGTACCCTGAGACAAGCCTGTCTTGCTGCAGCAACGGTGAGGTGGTCCCTTAGACCTAGACTGAATGGGCTGGGACATTTTGAGAAGACAGAACCCCCTGATCAGACCAGTCCATACTTTTAAGAGACCATCCTGGAGACAATGTGGAGAATGGGTATGAGTGAGACCAGACTGAGTGAAATCAATGCACAGGGGTGTAGAGTTATATAGGTGAATGTTGCCATAGGTCATGGCTGTGAGAATGGAGAAAAGTGAGCAAAATCCTAATAGAGTAAGAGAAGTGAATTTGACAGATGCAAATCTTGAGATGATCTGGAAAAGAGAGGAGCCTAGTTTCACAGGTGTAGCAGGTTTTATTGACCCCTCCAAAATTCATGCCCGCCCAGAACTTCAGAATGTAGTCTTATTTGGAAACAGAGTCTTTGCAGATGTAATTAGTTAAGAATCTCGAGATGGTATCACACTGGGTTTTAGGTGGACCCTAAATCCAATGACTGGTGTCCTTACAAAAATAGGAGACACAGAGAGAGGAAGGCCATGTGAAGACAGAGGCAGGCAGAGAAGGGAGTGATGTGGCCATAAGCCAAGGGATACCAGAAGCCACCAGAAGATGAGAGAGAAAGGAAAGGGTTCTTCCCTAGAGCTTTCAGAAGGAACATCGTCTCCCTGACACCTTGATTTCAAATGTCTGGCCTCAGGCACTGTGAGAGAATAAATTTCTTTTAGATGAAGCCACCCAAGTTGCAGTACTTTGCTATGGTAACGCCGGGAAATCAACACAGTAGGGAGGCCAGAACGAGGGATAGGAGAGATTGGGCACCAGCATTAGCAGGGAGCAGGGAGCAGGGAGGGAAAAATAAAAATAGCTGACAGGGCACTTATTATTTGTGAAGCATTAAGATCTTCACAGGTTAATTTCATATAATCTGTACAACAGCCCTGTTAGATAGGTATGACTATTTCGCCCTTTTTCTAGGTGAAGTAACTGAGAATCCGTTAACCTGTTCAGAGTTACATGGCTCGTAGCCCAATTCAAGATTTGAGCCTGACTCCAAACCTTGTGTTATACTTCCAGACATTCCGGAGACGGGGTTAATATGATTGTGTCAGCGAGTCCCTGAGAAAGAATCACAAGATCTTAAATCTAAGAGATGTTTTTAGGACACATTATTACATGGAAAAAAGCTTTGGCACAAACACAGACACTCGGGTTTGATGAAAAATACAGCCTTTGCCCATTACTATTCTATGTTCACTAGGTAGGATTAACAGGTTGCCTCAAGTCACTCCTCCTCACCCCGAGCACACAAGGGTGGGCAAGTGGGGTTGTGGGACAGAGTTTATGACAGCAACCGGGGACAGAATCCTCTCTCCACAAGGGCCCCAGGAACTGGGTTCCAGGAAAAAAGGCCTGCACTAAACCAAAAGGAGCCGTTCACGTTTGCGAACGGTCCTCTTTGCCAAAATTATGATCAGTTGGTTTTTGTGTTTGGTTTGGTTTGGTTTGGTTTGTTTCTTTCTTTTCTTTTTCTTCTTTTTTCTTTTCTTTTTTTTTTTTTTTTGCTGTGTACATACACACAGTGATAGATAAAATTACCCAAATAAAATAAATTAGAAGCGGTTAGCTTACAGTAAGGAAAAGCAGTCTGTGGACAGAGAAATGAGAGGAAAGAAGGTTGAAGTGCTGTGATGGCCAAAGCACTACTCACATGACATGCACACAGAAATTCACATGTGCCCATTAAATGCACATCTAAGAACCCAATGCACATATGTGCACAAGCATGTGTGCATGTGTGTTCACACATATACACACACATGCACACATCTGCCTCTTTCCTCCGTGACAACTCCTGGTTTGCCCCAGCGAGGAGTGTTTCCTGAAGGATTTTACTTCTTTGAAGGAAGAAACAGTTGTGATCGCAGAGCCCAACCACTGGGACAGTTTAGGGGGAGGGTGGGAAGGGTGGAGGCTCAGGCTGAGTCCCTGGGAACCTGGCAAGTTTCTGTCCTCAAGTTCAGAATCCTAAGCCTGCTGGGCTGTGCCTGGGAGAATCCTCAGGGTAAGCCTCTCTGGGTCCGCAAGAGCATTTTCCAGGCGGGACAGGGTGAAAAGTTCGTTATTTGGGGGAAGCAAGAAGAGGGAGGAGGTTGCCTCTTTCCACTAAGGACTGACCAACAGCTGTCATTTTAATGGCGGTAACTGACAGGAACAGCTTGGTGGCATCATATTTAATGAGAAGAGACCAGCCCCCCTCACGCCCTGGTTGCTATGTACAGAGTTCCAAGGAGGCCATAACAAAGGCTATGAGAGTCACAGTTCGGGGTAGAAGGAAACAAGGCCTGTCCCCAAAGCAGGGGGGCTTGCTTTTGTGCAGCCTCGTAGGAATTTGTGAGGTCTGCACAGTGGGGTTTACGGACGTGGCGCAGGAGGCCGTCAGAGCCCTACGAATTGCTCACACACCCTTCAGTCCAAGGAGCTTCCCTAGCGAGTTATTGAACTTGAAAGAACATAATGAAAGAACCCAGGTCTCCTGTGGCCATATTTAGACATAGTGGAAGATTTTCTGGCATTTTTAAAATAGCCTTCTCTCCCATTTTATCTCCTCTGGGAGTTCACTAACCCAACAGCAATGGGCGGCTCTTCAGAGGAGGATGAGAAATCAGCCACATCACATGGTGGGTTGAAAACCAAGTTTCAGAAAATTTCAAAACATTGTAATAATCTAGAATATGTCCCCTGAACACACTAAAATTAAGTGATATATATACGTATTATATCTATACATATATATAATATATATATAAGTCCCCATATGCTTGGAAATTAAACAATTTCTAAATAATAGGAGGAGCACAGCAGAAATGACAACGGAAGTCAGAAAAATATCTTGAAAGGAATCCAAATATGAATGACGACAGAAAGCCATATTGGAGGAAAACACATAGCATTAAAGGCATACATTAGAAGAGAATAAAAGTGGAAAATCAGCTAGTTAAGAACCTATCTCAAGAAACTAGTTTTTAAGAAAAGTTAGTCCCTTAAAGTTTAAAAAATTAAAGCCACCTCGCATTTAAAAGAAAATAATTTTAAAAGGATACAAATTAATACAATAGAAAACGAGCAATAAAGAGTTTCAACAAAGTCACAAACTGATTCATTGAAAAGATATAATAAGATTAATAATCCCTATCTTGAAAGATAAAAAAAGGGGAAAATATACCAATATGGGGAATATAAAAGTGGGCATCATTATAAATAATACGAATATTAAAAGGGCAACATAAAAAATATGATGAATAGCTTTATGCCAACACATTTGAAAATTTCGATAAAATGAACAAATTCCCTAAAAAATAATAAATATATTTATACTATGCCAACTAGTACAAGAAGATATAGTTTCAAAACTAAATAAGAAGATATAGAAAATATCAATAGTCCTACATTCAATAAAGACGTTGAATCTTAATTAGTGGCAAAAAAAAAACCAAGAAAACAAAAAAGCTTGAGGCCCAGGTATCTTTACCAGACACTTAAGGAAGAAATAAAATTAACTTTAGCCTAACTCTTCCAGAGAATAAAAGAAACAGGAATAATTCTAAACCCATGTTTTGAAGCTAGCATAATCTTGACAGTAAGTTAAATGCATCAGAACTTTATAAAAAAAGGAAAGGTGTAGACCAGTCTCTTAGTCATTAACATAGATGCAGACGCCCTAAACAGAATGTTAGTAAGCCAAACCACTAGCTGACAAAAAGAATAACCAGGTGGGCACAGTTGGTGCTTTCAAATGCCAACCACTGTGATTTCCCCAAATTAAGAGAATAAATAAAAATAAAACAATACATTCACCTTAACAGATAAAATGTAACAATATTTTGAAAAATTTTTAAAAATTCAGACTTCTGGCCATGATGGAAGCATAAGTAGATACACTTTGTCTCCTCGCACAACCAAAAGAAAGACAACCACAAATTTAAAACCAAAAAATAACAAGAACTGCCAGAAAATTGAACTGTGTGGAAGTACAACAACCAAGGAGTTAAAGAAGAAACATTCATCCAGACTGGTAGGAGGGGCAGAGACAGGCAGCAGGGTGGAGAGGACCCATGACCAGCCTGCAGCTGGGGGACCGGGCAGTCCCATATTTGCATGCGGATAAACTGGGAGGAATAATGGGCAGGTGAGAGACATCGTGCAATCCAGCGTTCAGGCACCTCAAAACTTCTACTGGTAAAAACCCATGGGGGTTGTGACAGCAGGAGAAAGTCCAAGTCTCACAGGAGAGCTCACTTGAGAGACCCACAGGGTCCTAGAACATACACAAACCCACCCACTTGGGTATTAACACCAGAAGGTCTCAAATTGCTTGTGGGTAGCAGGGGAAGTGACTAAAAGCCCATCCTGGTGAATACCGAAGGCTCCACCCCTCACAAGTAATAGACGCTGAGAAAAAAAAAAAAATAAGACCCCAATGAAAGAACAGATCAAAGTTCCAAAAACAGACTAAGTGATGAAGAGATAGCCAACCTATCAGATGCAGAGTTTAAAACACTGGTAACCTGGATGCTCGCAGAATTGGTGCAGTATGGTCACAAAATGGAGGAAAAAGTGAAGGCTATGCAAAGTGAAATAAAGAAAAATACACAGGGAACCAACAGTGAAAGGAAGGAAACTGGGGATCAAATCAACGATTTGGAGCAGAAAGAAGGAATGAACATTCAACCAGAATAGAATGAAGAAACAAGAATTTTTAAAAATGAGGAGAGGCTGAGGAACCTCTGGGACAACTTTAAACACTCCAACACATAAATCATAGGAGTGCCAGAAGGAGAAGAGGAAGAGCAAGACATTGAAAACTTATTTGAACAAACAATGCGGGAGAACTTCCCCAACCTGGCAAAGGAAATAGACTTCCAGGAAGTCCAGGAAGCTCAGGGAGTTCCAAAGAAGTTGGACCCAAGGAAGCACACACCAAGGCACATCATCATTACATTACCCAAGATTAAAGAGAAGGAGAGAATCTTAAAAGCTGCAAGAGAAAAGGAGACAGTTAACTACAAAGGAGTTCCCATAAGACTCTCAGCTGATTTCTCAAAAGAAATCTTACAGGCAAGAAGGGGCTGGAAAGAAGTATTCAAAGTCATGAAAGTCAAGGACCTACATCCAAGATTACTCCGTCCGGCAAAGCTATCATTTAGAATGGAAGGGCAGATAAAGTGCTTCCCAGATAAAGTAAAGTTAAAGGAGTTCATCATCACCAAGCCCTTATTGCCCGAAATATTAAAGGGACTTACTTAAGAAAAAGAAGATGATAAAAAATATGAACAGTAAAATGACAACAAACTCACAACCATCAACAACTGAACCTAAAAAAAAGAAACAAACAAACTAAGCAAACTGTTAGAACAGGAACAGAATCACAGAAATGGAGCTCACATCGAGGGTTATCAGCAGGGGGTAGGGGAGAATGGGGGAATAGATACAGAGAATAAGAAGCATAAATGGTAGGTACAAAATAGACCGGAGGAGGTTAAGAAAAGTATAGGAAATGGGGAAGCCAAAGAACTTATATGTACAACCCAAGGACATGAACTAAGTGGGAGAATGCTGGTGGGATGGGGGGTGCAGGGTGGAGGGGAATAAAGGGGAGGGAAAAAATGGGACAACTGTAATAGCGTAATCAATAAAATATATATTTTTAAAATTCATAGCAAATTTTCTTAATCAGATAATAACAAGAATGAAAGAGAGAGAGGGAAATGGGAGAGAGATATGGAAGGGGAAGGAAGGAAGGACGGAAGGAAGGAAGGAAGGAAGGAAGGAAGGAAGGAAGGGAAGGAGGGAGGGAGGGAGGGAGGGAGGGAGGAGAGCAAGCCAACCACTCAGGAGGATGCGATAGAAAAATGATTCATGGGGGGAGGGAACTAAATGGTAGTGAAAAAAATACCATAATGATTCACAGTTCAAAAAAATTTTTTTTTAAATAAAATCTTTAGGACACGGAAAAAAAGATATTCATAATGCTAGTTATGTAGCAGTTTGGAAACCTGGGGAGGGACTCACCCAGGAGAGCAATCAGTGTTACTGGCCTCCCTTGTCATCTCTTTGGTTCATACCCCTACAGAGAACTTGGGGTCCCTCTGATGGAAGGTCAAGCAGCCTACTCATCTCTATACCTGCAAATGCTTTGCCCATGCTTTGCACATAGTAGGCACAGTATAGGTTTCAGAGACAGTAATTCAGGGGACCATAATCCCTAAAGCAGCACCAGAAAAAGGTTATTATTCTTCCTCGCCTTCTAATCTTTGAAGTGGAATGTTTTCTGCAAACATTGAGAAGAGAAGAGTTAAATCTCTCATCAGAACCACAGTGTGTTGATTTGACTCTTCCCTGTACCCGTTAAATTAACTTAGCAATAATTTCCTGACTGGGGAAGTAATAGGATAGCTTTGCTTTCCCAGGTTCCTCCCTCCTTTTTGGCTGTTAGTGTGTGCTCTGTTCTTTCCTTTCTCCTCCTCCTCTTGTCCCTCTATCTGATCTGGCGGAGGACTATTTTTACTGGTTCCCGGCATTCTCTTGCCTTTATCTCCTTGGGAATACCAGTTAGAGAACATTTAAATGAATGCCAGGCTTATTCCGTGATGTAAAATGTTCATAGGCTGAAGTTCCATGCCCAGCATTGACATTAGATTTAAAGAAAAACAATAAGAAAGTTTAAAATTAAAAGGGAGAAGGTAATCCTAGCATCCCTATCCATCCCAGCTCTGGAAAAACCCACATCTTTTGTTTCCAATTCAAAATGCGACTTTCCTACAGTGCTCCAAGCGTCACAAATGCACAGCTTCCTTGGGAAAATCCCCATAACTCTGGGAAGCCACTTTTTTCTATTTCAGTGAAGGCAGCACTTAAGGAAGCTGCATAAAAAATGGGAACAACAGAATAGTTGAGCCCTGGTTTGTACATTATTTGCATAATTTAGAAATTATTTTACATACTTTACATTTATATGTAATTACATAAGTATAATTATACTACATCATTTTATTACACAATTCACAAATTATTTTCCATCATTAGGAATCCTGAGCGATTCCTAATCCCACTTAGCCCACTTAGCCCTAGCCCACTTAGCCCTTAACTCTGCTCCAGTTGGGCATCTACTTACCCTAATTGAGAGCCAGTAAATTGAAAATTCCCTGTGGGTACTTCCTTTTCCAGTGGAAAGCCATGAAGACATCATCACTGCTGGTTCCCATCCCAGGGGACAGTCAGATAAGGGAACTCCCCCAGCACACATACCCCAACTCCACTTATTGAAATGGTAACAAGTAGATGCCTTGTGGTCCCCCCAGCTTCCGACTGCTAGTAAGTCTGGAAATCACCTTTCTGTTTGTATACCACTGGGAAAGGAATAGTTATCTCCTGGCTCTATAACGTGACAGCGTGGTGACATCCGTCCTCTGCTTTTCTTTGAGCTCTGTACATTTGGGGCCAGATCCCTCGAGGAGGAGGAGGATATACAAAGGGTAGGTGGACCCCACACAAATGGTAGGTAGGCAAGTGGTTACATCTGCTTCTTCAAACATCTGTGCGTTTCTTCCTCACTAGGGGATTTTGTGACAACCTCCAATCTCCTCTCTCACAAAGGGAAGCCAAGTGTGAACTATAGGTTTTTCAATATAGAAGTAGCTCCTTCTTAAGTACACACACTTATCTTCCAGGCAAAACGCACGCTGGCCGGGCCCAGCTGGTGGGCCCTGCTGCCTCTTCACGGACTGGCCTTACCTCAGGGCTCTTAGGTTTGACCAAAGGGGGACTGTAAACTCTGAGCGAAGAGGGGAGGGGAAGTGTGGGTTTCAAGTAATAGTCACAGAGGGAATTTTGAAGCCATGATCCTTTATTGAACTGCTTTGTAACAGATAGTGCACTTGCTTTGGAGCGAAGGGATCTGGAGCTTTCCAAAGGGCTGAGAGGTCTTGGAACATGTCTCCACTGCAGGCTGCGGAATCATGTCGTCTAGAAACTTGAAATAATACCAACAGTGATTATAGAATCCTCAGACCACTTGGAAAAGGGATGTGATAGGAAGAAAATAAGATACTATCGGTGAAGCACTTAGAAAGTGACAGGTTTAAGGACTTGCAATTGTAACAGTAAATGTCCCCATTGTGTAAACTTTATGTTTATTTTCCTATGCTGTTCCTCATCGCTGGTAACAAGGTCTTGCTGCTTTGTCAGTATTGACTCTTCCAAAGTCATCAAGATACCTGGCTTCTGTTATAATATTGGCCTCATTTGCTTGGGCATGTTCATTATTTGTTGAATTCATTCATTCAACAAAAATTTTTGAATATCTATTGTGGGGCAGGCTAAGGACTAAACAGAAGGTCCAAAGGTGGGCAAGATGGGGTCCCTGTTAAAAGGCTGACAGTCTAATTGGAGAAGGAGACACATAATCGACTGAAAGCAGAGGGAGGAAAGGAAACACAGCAATGAAGCATAAGGTTAGCAGTCTGTACAGAGCAGGGAGGTGGAGCTGCAGGAGGAACAGCCAATGGGAACGGGGAAGGGGGAGGGAAGGGAGTGAGAAAATGCCTCCAGGAGCGGGAGGAGGCTTGGACTGCCTTGAGAACTGAAGGAGGACTCGGTGTCTACCAAGTCATAATGGGAAAAGGGGAGAGGTCATCCCAGCAGCCTGAGCAGAGTGGGACAAGCCACAGGGCCATGAGTCACCTAGGAGCGTTAGTGCAACTGCAAGTAGTGCGTGAGCCTGGAGCCAGGAAGGCAAGGAGTCCCGGCAGGGGGAGCGGAGGAGGGGGCTGGAGCCCGATCAGAAAGGACCTTGCTTGCCTGCGTAGTCTCCCACTGCTCCGCAGCTGGACAAAGAGAGGCGGCCAGCCAGCCAGATGCTAAGGAACAGCTTGAGGCATGAGATTAATAAGCACAGAAGAGACAGAGACCCATTATACAGGCATCCAGTTGTTGGGGGGGGGGGGGGGGGGGGGGGGGGGGGCACTAAACAGCCTAGAGAAACTCGCGCTCAAGTCCAGTTCTGTAAACTCAGGAACTTGGACTTTTGTTTTTGCCCCAGGACGACATTCGGAGAGCACACAATGCTCAGTGTTGAAACTCCCTGTTTGGAAGGAAGAACCGCCGCACATCTGGGAAAGGTTGGGGTCAAACATATAAATGAGCGGAGCAGAGTACATTCCTCTGACACTCCATCTGTGACGTCAATCGCTGCTGGGTTTGGACAGAGGCAGCTCTCTTGTGCAGTAGTCAGGGACCCATTAACGTTGCCCAGCGCCTGAGTGTTTATGTGGAAAATGTGAGGCCAGGAAGTTTCTCCTAATTATGATTTGGAGGTTGTCAAGTAACTATTCTTTAGCAGTTGGTTTCTGGCTTTCCTACCTTCCAGCTCCACTTGTCTCCTGTTTTCTCTTTTGTAGAATTTCTCTCTCTCTCTCTCTTTCGCTCTCCCAGCCCCCTTCTCCCTCTCTCTTCCTCTCTTTAATAAAAAAGAACTATATTTACTTCAATACCTTCTCTGAGTCACTTCTCCCTTCTACACTGTAGATTTTGCTGCTGACTCCTGCTGCTACCCCCACCCATGGCTGTGGAAACAAACTCTCAGAGCATGTGGTGGCTTATAACACAGCGTTTTGACTATCACCTTTCTTTTCTTTCATACTTCAGGGAGCAAGCTGCCCTCTGCCCAGGCACCATCAGGGCCCATCCCCAAAGCCAAATCAGAAGGAGACAGGAAGCTGGGCCACCACCATCCCTTTACCCCCTCAGGTGTCAATCAAGTCTAAAGAAAAGGATGGTGAAGGCCAAAATTTGTATGTAGGAAAATGCTCAAGGCCTGGAATTTTCCCTTCTCTTCTTATCTTTGTCCCATTCCCAACGCTTCCAAGGCCATTATCATCCACCCAAAATAATAACTTGGTGAACTAGAGACCTACCTGTAAGTACCATTATCCTATTTAATTCCAAGCCAAGGTGAGGTACCCAGTGCTCTATTGCCAATGTCGGGGGGCGGGGGGTCATAACAGCTTCATGTAATGAGCGGCTACCTACCTACAGACCATTTACTTTAAAAAGCACTGACACCAACAGTTAAGCCCAAGACTGTTTTTGTATTTACTCCCTTGCTTTGACCCCACCGCCCGCGGATCATCCTCTTCCCCCACAGCTACTGTTGAGAAGCTGAGGAAGAAGAGAAAAACCAGGAACACTTGGAAAACACAAAATCATTTTAATATCGGTCTCAACAAAACATAAACTGAAAGTAAATAGGCAAGTGAAAAGAAAAACTATATGTACATATATATGGAGAGAGAGATGTGTATATGGGCAGATGCCTATCTAATTTTTTAAAATTTACTTTGTATTGATGTAACATTAATTGTAACATGTATTGTTACATATTATCATTTACATTAAATGTCACATTTTAAGTGTAATATTATAACTCCGGGAAATAACTTGACACTTTTTACATATGGGAAATGTAAAATGCATCAAGTTACTGAGAGAGAGAGGGAGATCCTTATATTTATGTAACCATTACCTAGATCAAGACATAGGACATTTCTATCACCTGGAGGTTTTCTTTGTGCCCATTTCAATCAATATGAATGCTCCAGTGGTAACCTCTACTCTATCTTTTATCACCATATGATAAGGCACCATGTGCCTTATACATCATATATATTGAATTGTACAGTATATATTCTTGCTCTATGTAACATTTGTAAGATTTCCATTTACTCTTAATAAGATGTAGTTCATTCTTTTTGGTTGCTGTATACTATTCCATTGTGTGGCTATACCACAATTTATCCATTTTCCTGTTTAATCACTTAATTTTAAAAATATTTTTTGCTATTGAAAATTATCCAGACTACTCTTTCCCCTCCATCAGGTACTAACTACAGGACAGTAGGTCCTACGTCAGTGATTTGCAACCTCCAGTGTGTGCTGGAATTACTTGAAAAACTGTTTTCATCTCACACATGGCTTTTTGCTGTATGTAACAGCATGTTCATGGGGATTATGGGAACCTCTGTGATTCCAAAGAAGGTGGAAGGATTTATTTATTTCAATTGAGACCCAAGGATTCAAACTGTAACTGAATTATTCTGTGCATACATAGCACAGCCCATCATGATGATGATGGTGACAATGACAGACACTATAGGCTGAAGATTCCTGTGTACCAGGCACTATGTACACACCACAGAAGTGCACTACCTGGCTGTCTCCTTGTTGGAATTCCAGTCCTTACCATAGCGACTGACACATAGTGGGTGCTCAAAATATACTAAATAAGTAAATTTAATTGGATCCCCACGACAACATTTTGAAGTAGCTATCATGGTCTCTATGTTAGAGATGACAAAAATAGAAGGTTAGGACATTTTAAATTTGCCCAAACTTACCCAGCATAAATGTGGGGAAAGTAGGACTCAAAGCCAGGTTTTAAATACCTTAACAATCTCTCTTTGGATGAGACTTAAAGACACAGATTTTCTGGTGAGGAGAAGAGGGTGGGAGGAGTGTCTTATTGATGCCAGATGGGAGTTTGGGTGGTCTGGGAAGTGGAATCTTAAAGAAATTCAGATACAAGGGGAGAGCATAGTGCTCACTTGCACAGGTCATCCATCTACTGTGGGTAGAACATCTTGATCACTGGTATCAGAGGGGTAAGGACACCAACTATTCCTCTTCATAACAAGCTCTTTAAGTTAGTTTTGCAGTAAGTGAGAAACTGAGGCTTTGGGACATTAAGTACCATAATTAGCCAGGAGTTACACAGTAAGTTGTATAGCCCCAGTTCTAAACCAGGTCTCTCCAACTTCAAAGTCCATGCTCATTTTAGCGCATCCTGCTGAAAAGAGATGAAGCTGTGGAAATGAATGGAAATTTGGTAGGCTCTGATATTAGCCCTACGAGAACATCATGAAAGGTAGAAGAAAAATAGAAATTAAGATATATTTTTTTAAAAATAATAGCCTAGGCTTACCGAGAACAGATGCTGTGCTAAAGAATTTTTCATGCATCATCTAATTAATCCTCACAACATCTTCTGAAGGAGGAGCTATTTTTATGTGCACATTATAGATGAGTCACTGAGACTTAGAGAGGTCAAGTAGCCTACCCAAGATCACACTGTTATTAAGTGGCCAAGTCCAGACTAGAAGTAAACCATTTGGCTCCCAATAGCAACTCTTAAACACCATGCTGCACTGACTGTTGAGGAAAAGAGAGAACAGAAACCATGAGGGCAAAAGCAAAGCCAAGGAAAAGCTCTAGGATGCCATAAGCATACCGGAGGTTAAAAAAAAACAAAAACTAGTGGTCCAAGCCTAACCTAAAGTATGGATATTAAACCTTTGTACCCACAGTCATGACCTAAAGACCTAAAGCTGAAATACAGACCTACGGACCAAACAGAAAAAGCCCATTTTTTCCAGGAATCAAGGTGGCTTAAATAGAACTGCAACAGTAGGAATACATTTTCATCCTTTCCAGGAAAATGACCTTCAAAGTTAGAATTAGATGAGGGACCAGCTACCTGGTTCTCCCAAACAAGTGAGGGCTGGTAATAAACCAATGAGTATTTTAAGTCTAAACTAATATATTGATTGCTGTGAGATTCCACACCGAATGCAGCTCCCGCAGGCCACTTCCTAGTAGAGGTGGGATTGTCTTCTGTCACTGCCTGTGCTCTCAGACTTAGTCCCATACAGCATAGCCATCTTACTCCTGCGAGACTACCTGCTGAGATGTGGCTTTGTAAAGGAGAACCTCGATTAGTTGCATTCCAAGCACTTCCTGGGGTTTATAAACTTGGAGTCAGACAATCGTGGGGAGCACATTGTTGTGAAGCATCTACCAAAAGCTTGCCTGAATGAAACAACATTTGGGAATGATTTTTAGAAATAAAATACATTTTTCATCAATCTGATCAGAAAGCTAGTACACCCTTAGTGGAGGAAATTCAACTACAGAAAAAGCCACTTGAGAGCCCATCCCCCAGAAAGGATAATTGTTAACAGGTTAGTAAACTTCCATCACCTGTCCCTGAAAACACATACATACACACAAAGCAGATGCCAGCCGGGTCCTTCTGTACGTTAAGACTAAACAGAGATTGTCATGAACCCCTTCTTTTTGCATGGAGGGAGAATCCATCATCTTCCCCTGGATATCTGTGAAATACCGTAGGGCTGACACGCTCATGATCACCACTGGCTCTGACTCCCCATGTCACTGACTCTGGGTTCTCTACCGTGTCTTACAGCTATGCCTCTAACCCCACTCAGCTGTTAACCTAAAGGAAGGAATCAGTCATGTTCTTCTCACACAAGTTCTTTGTGTGTGAAACAAACAATGATAAATGGGAGTTACATGGCAACAATGCAAATAACTAACATCCACCATGTGACTCGCTTCTGCTCATTTCTTCTTTCTCCGGGTCCCTCCCTTCCCTTTCCTCCGCCCTCCTGCCGCCCCAAGTTCCTGTGCATTTCGAACGCACAGTTGTTTAGATGTGTAGCCTTGTGAGTTTGTATCTTGATCATTCAAGATTTGAGGACCTGACCTTATTCTCCTTACAGCTTATAAAAGTATGTTACACAAACACAATACTCTGATAGGACTTTTTTAAGCTCGCTTTATCGCCATGTCAGTAAATACAGATAGATGTGCGCTGTTCATCTTTAAGAGAGGAATCCCATGCAGCTATTTCCAAATATATCTGGCCTGTGATTCCCCAGAGCACATTTCAGGCCCAGTGTACCATGAAGCACTTTAGAAAACATTGGGCAAGTCCTATGAGAAAAAATAAAAACACAGAAGGAAGACAGCCACTTTGTGACAATGGCGCATTATGCCTTATGACCAATCCCTTAGACAACAGGAAGTTTGCTCACACTCAGTAGTGGGGCTGAATGAAAAAAGCACTGAGAAAAATCAAAGATGCTCTACCACCCCCCAAAGCGGGGTATTTAGAAAGAAAATACAGTTGTTTAAAGCAATTAAAATGGAATCTTCAAAGCCCCACCGCCGCAAGGATGATCTAGGTAAAGTACCTTCTTATTACCAGCTACAACCTACTTATGTTTAAAGGTCCAGGCAGGGCCCCTCCTGTGTGGAATCATCACAGAATTCTCCCCGGGGGAGACGGGAGACATCAGCAGCACACGCCCAGGCAGCGTGTTGCCCGCGCAGCCGGCGTGGGCCCGAACGCCCTGCAGCATCGCTAGCTGTGAGGGTGAATTTTGTATGTCAACCTGGCTGGGCCACGGGGCCCAGGTATTTGATCAAACATTATTCTGGATGTTTCTATAAAGTTGCTTTTGGGAGAGATGAACATTTAAATCGGTGGACTCTGAATACAGTAGATTACCCTTCGCACTGTGAATAGGCCTCATTCAATCGGCTGAAGGCCTTCATTGAATAAAGACTGACTGCCCAGGAGCAGTAAGAAGTTCTGCCGGTAGTCCCAGCCTTTGAACTGGGCCTGCAACTCTTCCCTGGGTCTCCAGCCTGCCTGCCTACCCGGCAGACTCTGGGTTGCCAAGCTTCCTCAATTACATGAGCCAAATTCTCATGTCATTCTCTCCCTCTCTCACTCTCTCTCTCCCCCACCCCGCATATATATATTTTATACATCATATGTTATATATATATAATATATGTATACACATGCATATGATATATGTGTATATATACTGGGTCTGGTACAAATAACACCCCTTTTTATTGCAAAATGTTTTATTACAAAATCATAAGCGTGTAATTCTGTAACATAACAATATCACACTCAAGCGCACCAAATGACATTTTAGATGAAATGTCCAAATTAAAACTATAAATTATTACACCCTCATTATTGTTCTACCAACCACACTCAAGCAGGTGTTACCTCTGCCGGACCCTGTATATTATGCATTCACACCCTGTTGCTTTAGTTTATCTGGTGACTCTAGCTAACACGCTATCTGTCCATTGTCCGCTTCCATAGCTAGATGGAGAGTGCCTTGGGGGAAGAGGGCATGGCTCTACACCTCTCATGCCCAGGGTCTACCTCTACACCTGGCATAAAGTACATTAAAAGTGACATGAATGAAATGGGAATTATTAGTATTATTAATTACCTCATTAATGGGAGTAGAGAAATTATTTTCACAATAAGTAAAATTAAAAACTTCTAGTTGCCTAGAAATGCCTACCTCTTTTTAGTTTTTCCTAAAATTCCAATAAGCTTTTTTAAGAAATTAAAAAATTCAGCAACTAAATATTTTAGCTTATAAATGATGAGATAAATGGAACAATCCAAGTGGAAATAAAGTGATGAACTTTCACACTATGAACTGGAGGGACGAAATTTAGCAAATAGATCAAGTGAAAACAAGAACAAGTGAGAGAAACTGAAAATACTAAATTGTACAATTTTTAATTATTTCAAAGATTAATTTTGTTAAATGCATATAAATACCATAAGGTATAAGTTTAGTAAGCTAATAGAAATATTGAGACATATTGAGAAAAAGAATAGTAATGAACATAAACAAACAAGACCAATAGTATATATTTTTTAGTTGAGAGAAAATAAAAATTTTGCAAACCTCCAGAAAATATTTAGATTATACAAACTAAAGTATTTAAGACTAAAAGGAAAAATATGAAACAACAGTTAAAAGAATAAGTCGATGGAGGGATAAGATTACGAGAAGGATTTCTCATAAAAATTAGTAGCAGTCATAGACTGGAAATCAAATATAAGCCCCAAATCATTAAAATACCCACATTAAAAAGAAAAGAAAGACCCACACCATTTGCCAACAAAGCAAAGAAGAGGAGATCTTACTTAAAATACATGGGAAAATTTCAGCTCTCCGTGCTTGTTGGAGATGCAAGTCAAATTTGTAAAAATATACCACTGATATGCAGCCAGAACTTTCAAAATTGATGGGTGGAACAGTGAAATAGCAATAAGTAGTTTAATGTGGCTGCTGTACAGGGGCAGAGGGTCAGGAAATAGGACTAATACTTTCTGTTTTCCTCTCTTCCTAAGCTTCCTGGCTGACATCTTATCGGTGCATGGCTTTCTCCATAATTATGTAGATGGAACCGGACTGTGAGTGTCCTTAAATGTCACGGGAAGGAGTTTAGATTTCATTCTCCAAGTGGGCAATGGGAGTGGTTAAGTGGCGTTCAGAGGTGGTTCAGTGGAAAAGTAGCACAATCAAACCTGCAGGGTTGGCGGACTGAAGCAAAGCAAATATGTCGGGGGTATGTTAATGAGATTCAATACACGTTCATCCTATAGTTAGTTATTGGATATCTAATATGAGCAAGGCTCCGCCCTCCATGCTAAGGAGTAAATGTGAAGAAAACAGATAAAATCCCACCTCGTGGAGATGTTGTTGTCCAGTGGAAATATTTCTGTTGTCCACAGGGAGCTTAATTAAATGAAATGAGAAACCTCAGAGTCTGGGAATATTTGAGTAACGAGAGCATTGGTGATGACTCGGTGCAATCCTCACATATTTACAGAAAATGAAGCTGACGCTAAGGAAGGCCCAGGCTTCTAACTTGAGTCTGGCAGCCGTCTATTCTGGTGTGGACAGCAATGTTAGGTTTGGGAATCTGTGCTTCAAAATTTTACACATGAACTTTGTATTTATCTTAAATTTCCCATGATTGAGAAGTAACTCAAAGAACAGTTTTGGGGAAAACTATGCAATGGTGCTATTTTCTTACCTTAAACACAGAAATAGACATTGGTGAGATAGATGTTTGATTAGGATGGTAGCACGATGATGCAGAAGACCACGTACAGATAAGATGTCAGCCAAGAAGCTTCAGGAGAGGAAAAAAATAGAAAGTGGGAGCACAGAAACATCATCAGTATACAGCCCTGCAACATAACGGGCAACGGCAGATGCCTGAGGGTCGGAAGAAATGTACTCTGAGGACTGAAAAGTCCATGTGAGTTATTAAACTGTGCCTAAAATTAATCATTCAGACCCATCTATGTAACTGTTTAAATTAAATAAAATTATGTAAGTGGGTTTAAATAACACATGATTGACAATTAATCCAAGTACATTTTGCATGTTCTGGGTGGCCACTTGATAACCATTCCAGGGCCACTTTTGCAGTTGTGCCGATAATTGCATTGGTACTAAGCAAAGGTCCAATGACAGCACAGAGTACTGTTGCAATAAGGTTTACAGTTATGCAGAGAGAGTGATGAGAGAATTGATGCATCACTTGGCAGTTATAGAAGATAACATAGGCATCCTAAACGCCAAACTCCCAGTGCAGAGTCTCAAAGAGATATTTGTACACTCACGTTGATAACAGTATTATTCACGCCAGCTAAAACATGGGAGGAACCCAGCATCCATCAAGGATACTGTATGGTCTACACATACAATATGACACTATTCATCCTTAGAAAGAAGAAAACTCTGACAGATGCTATGACATGGAGGAACCTTGAGAACATTATGCTAAGTGAAATAAACCAGCCACATAAAGACAAATACTGTGTGATTCCACTTACATGAGGTGCTTAGAGTAGCCAAATTCATAGAGACAGAAAGTCTCATAGAGACAGAAAGACTCACAGAGACAGAAAGAACAGTGGCTGACAGGGGCTGGTGGGCGGGGGGGTTGACAAGTTCATTTTTCATGGGTACAGAATTTCAGTTTTCCAAGAAGAAACATTTTGAAGCTGGATGGTGGCGATAGTTGCACATTACAAATGTATTTAATACCGCCAAACTGTACACTTAAAGATGGTAAATTTCATGTTATGTGTATTTTACCACAATCTAAAAAAGAGAGAGCATGCTGGAATAAGAGTGAGAAGTTAGATACAAAACCAGTTAATTCCTACAGTATAACAGAAGCATAATCTTTGTGGTAATAATCCTCCCTATTGGACAAAATCACTTCTGTGATGATCAGTTTCCTACAAGTTCAGGCCCTAATGAATAATAAATAGTATATTGAATGATAACCACTTTCCCATGGACAGGCTTATTACACAATTTCCCATGTGCCATTTAAAGAACACGTGGGCTCTGTCTGCATGGCTAAGTAGATGGGGGTGTTAGTGCGGGCACACGACCAATCGATGTTTCTCACATCGAAGTTTATCTTCTCTCTCCATCTCTCTCATCAATAAACATATCCTCAGGTAAGGATAAAAACAATAATACATGGTCATTCTGTTTGCCTTATGTCCAAGTTCTGGGTGATCTTTCTTAACATGATCAACAAAAGCAGGCAGTCTATACCCCGAGGGGGCAATCGCCAAGTGACAAATCATCACAATAGCAAGCAATCACCCAAGTGTGTGTAAATTTTGACTGTGTCAAGTGCTAGGAAGGAGAGGTGTGCGAAGGCTGTGAGCCCTTACCGCAGGGAGCTAGCTAATCAGGAGCCTGGGAAGGCATCCATGAGGAAGGAGACGCCAGGGAGCCACATGAATGGCGATGAGGGGCCAAGGACCCCGACCCCCTTCTCTTCCCAGTCCACACAGCTTTGAACATCATGCATAAGCCCATTTCTCCCAAATGAACACATCTAGCCTTTCCTCTCCTCAAAAACCCAGACTTGAGAGTACACTTAGTAGCATATAGGCTCTTACATTTGCAAGTTCCAAGTTGAGTTCTCAATCTGTCTTCCAGTATCCACCTCTCTCCCAGCCTTTCCCATTTTCCTAAGTGGCGTCACCATGCACCCAAACCGATCAAACCAAAATTTTAGGAAATATCCCTGGTTCTTCTCTTTCCCTCACTCCCATCTCCCCAAAGCAGCTATCAGTCAATATTGCCAATTCTCCTCTTTTAACGTGCCAAAAGCCAGCGAGGCATTTTTAGTCCTGTTTTAAAAATGAGGACACTGAGCCCCATAGCGGTTAATCGACTGGCCCAGGAACATGTACCCAAAGCTAAGAGGTGAAAGCAAACCCATATCAGCAAGGCCTGTACTCTTATCCCACTAGATGGGGCCAGCCTAGGTCACTGATTCAAAGCAGCGAATACAACTCAGGAGGTTACAGGCAGATGCCCGAAGAAGAAAAAAACCTTTAAAACACAATGTACCCTTGAAGGAGGATGCAGAAAAACCATGTAAATACAACAGAAGAACTCAAAACACTCTGAGGCCAGTTAGCAGAGGGGCAAACGGCAAACAGACACACATTTTAACCATATCTGATGAGAGCTACCCATTCTTCTGCTAGCGTCATTAAGTTGGAAGCAGGCCCTGAGTCTCCAGGGGAAATCTGGATTAAGTTTAGTCTCTTATCTTTAGGGTGGTAATAAAAATTAGAAGGAATTTAGGAAACAGGTACTTAATAGAAAAGAAGATTTGGGGCTGGAATAAAATTCATAATTCAACAAAATTTTACCAAATAATAATATGTGCGGCACACCTAGGCAGTGTTTTTGGCATTGAGGATACAACTGGGAAAGGGAAAAACAAAAAAAAACAAAAAACCCAGATCAAAATCCCTAACCTATTACAACTTAAATATGAGTGGATACAAATCTCGTATAAAATTTCCAAGTATCAGACAAATAGATGACTTCGTATCATGTTTTTGCTATTAACTTGTACACCCTGTACACGTTGTCAGCCTAAGCTGACCTATTTGTGATTAGTTGATTAGTCAGTGTACCCTTGCGCTCCTGTTAGACCGCGAGTCATGCCTTCAGTTCTTGCAACAGCCACTGACGCATCCCACTCAGCTTAGGGCCCAGCTCACAATCTGAACTCAGTGTTGTGCTGGGCTCCGTGACGATGAAAAGAAAAGGGGAGACTGTGCCCCACCATGCTGCATCCAGGACTAGCAAACCCAGAGCCCATTTGGATCAAGAGAGGAAAGCTTGTGGAGGGACCAATGCCCAGACTCAGTCTCCGGCAAACACGTGGGTAAGTTACATAATTGCCCTTTCTTATTCTTTGTATCTCCTCCCCAGCTCGGCTTGGCCTTTAGTTGATGTGTCAGATGTTCACCCTTGCCTTTGTCTAGCTACCTTGCTTCGGAATTGCCCCTGTTGCTATTCTCAGGAGTAAAGGAAGAGGCTGGGATCATTCCTCCAGGTCCACTGACACCTCAGCTTGGAGTCAAGGTCCCACTTTCTTCTTAGAGACCCGCCCCTTCCCTTTTCCAGCTGCCAAAGAAACAGGCTCCTCCTGCCAGTTTTCAGAAACTACAGTCCTTTGATGGTGTAAGAAGTCAGAATGTGTTTTGGTACAAGCTTCAGAAAGCTCTGGGGATCCTCTTAGGAGCTTGGCCCAAATTAAGGGTTAGAAGGCAGTGGGAGGGTAAGTTGTTGGATCCAACATCAAATCGCACCACTGACTCCTTTAAACAAGGGCTATGGGATGAAGCCCTCCGGGAGTGAGCTGCATGAAACTTACAGATCCCACTTACTTTCTGCTGTTTACAATGAGACAAGACCTCCACACAGCAAGAGAATGAGTGGCAAGCGTGTGGACAGTTCTTTCCAGATGACTTAAGTGAAGGGGCATCTGGATGGAGGAGTGGGATGAGCAGGGGATGTTTGTGGGGCTGACAGGGGCAATATTGGCTGGGAGGTGGAAGGCTCACTGTTTGCAAGGCTTTGTGCTCTTTGCTGTAGAGTCAGTGGGACCCTTTGAAGAAAGATTCCCCCACTCCACTCCCCACCGAGGGCCTGCAGAAAGACTTGGGCGGATACAATGATCTGGAAACAGTCAAAATCCAGTTGCTGTTTGGTTCTGCACTTGCAGGGAAATATGAGCTGTCTGTTTTTTATTACTCTGCTCTTATCACATCAGCCTGTTCTTTATTGGAAGCAATTCCATTTCCAAGAAACCTGTTTTGTTTCTCCTCCCTTGTAGTCTTCCCCTGGGCCTTGCCTCCTCCCTCTCCCCCTCCCTCCCTCTCCCATCCCACCCTCACCCCACCTACTATGACATGGACTCCTTCCCAGGCTAGGACATCAGCAGTTCCATGACCCTAGCTAATGCCAGACCTAGCAAGTGAAACGATTAATGCTGGGTCAGTGACTGCAGCAGATGGCAAAATACTACTCCCTACCTTTGCTTTGTCCGGGCGACTACCTTCTTGCCTGTGTTGCTAAAGGGACGCCGGATCTCAGTTTATTTCGTGGTCATAAGTCAGCACCTTGGCTGAAGAGCTCAGTGTGTTTGCAGTTGGGACTCCTTGTGAGATTCCTAGGGGGCCACAGTTTGAATGGGAGGATAAAGCAAGACGTCTGGATGAATCCAGCTGCCACTCCAACGCCGTCTCCCTCAGGACTCCTGACTGTGCAGCCCGTGGTGAGCCTCCTGTGCTTGTTTTGCAGTTCCCTGAGCACCTGAGGATGTTCTCAGCCGATGAGTAGCCTGCTTCTCACTCAGGGGTCCCTCGCGAGGCCATGGGGAGCCTCAGATATCTCCCCGCAGTTCCCATGACAGGCACTTTCTTCTATTTTTAGTCCTTCTTTCTCTCTCCCTCACATTTCCTCTCCCCACCAAACTTTTTCAGTTTGCCCTGTCTTTTCCTAGAGTCTCACTCATAATCACTGTGATTGCAAGACTTCCTAATTCTCGCCCCCCGGAGTAAGCAATCATTTCACCCCGAGTCTTCTGAAGTCACCCCAAGCTCAAACTTTCAAGAAGATCCTCTCAACCCCACTCTCCCATATACCTTGCCCTATGGAACCCCAAAAGCCCCCTCAAATTGTCTGGGAATGTCTCAAGAGACAAGAAGAGACCCTTCTAGTCAACCTTTCCTCTTTTTTTAGATTTTATTTTTTCTATTTTTAGACAGAGGGGAAGGGAGGGAGAAAGAGAGGGAGGGAAACATCAATGTGTGGTTGCCTCTCATGCGCCCCCTACTGGGGACCTGGCCTGCAACCTAGGCATGTGCCCTGACTGGGAATTGAACCAGTGACCCTTTGGTTCGCAGTCCAACGCTCAATCCACTGAGCTACACCAGCCAGGGCTCAGCCTTTCCTCTTAACTCCCGGTTCCAAGAGAGTTGATTGTTTGGGGGTTGTTGATCCTGAAGCTGTCGGGCTCTTTCTTTCTGTACCAGAGTCATCCAGACGAGAACCTGGCACCTTCCTCAGTTTAAAACAACAACAGCTCCCACCAGGCTCATGCACGAGTTGGATGGAGAGGTTTCTATTAGAGCGAAACATACACTTCAGATGACATACAGATGTCCCTTTTCATGAAATAGTCAAATCGAACTTGGAGAGATTTCCGCAGGCCTTGTGACCCCCCAAGGCCCCAGCCTCACCCCCTTCCACTGCCCCTTCTTCCTCCTCCCATCTCTCCTCTTCCTCACCAACTTGTCAGATCGATCTTTGTCATTTTGAGAGGGCCACCCATCTTAATAGACCCACCGCCTTCCTTAGAAAGCAATTGTAGGGTTTTTTTTAAGTGTTTAACAACAAAACATTTCAAACAGAAAAGTACAGAAAATAATATCACTGATAACATTTTTAGATTTAGATGTTGAAATGTTGCCATTTTTGTTTCAACACCACCACCCCCCACCCAGGCCCATCCCTTTCCTTCCCTCCCACCCTCCCTAAGGTTAAGTGGTATTCAAAAGTTACTGCATCATTCCTGTGCACACTTTTTACTTTTATTACATATGAGCGTTTCCACAAACAATATACAGTATTCTTTGGGGTACTGAAAAATATTTGCTTAAACCGTGCATCATACTGGATGGTGAGAGGGAACTTCAGAAGGAAGCACCACCTCACCCTGGTTTCTGCGTCTCCCCTACCCAGCCCCGAGCCCAGTGAGCCAGCATCTTCTGAATGAATTGCATGAAAACATAATATCCTCCAAATTGTCAAGAATCAAAGCAGGTCACATTAAGAGGTAACCCAAAATAGGTAGTACATTTAATATACTTTTTTAATTTTTAGAAACTTCAGTGAGTACCGATAATTCTTCCCACAGAGGTACACTCTTTCCTAGAAGGGGAAGTCATAAATGCCTCATTAAGGGGCCTCCCAACCCCAAGGCATAACTTACATCTCCCTTCCTGTGACCCACCATGACTCTGATTTCAATGGGATCTCCTGAGACTGAAGTTCTTAGCCCGTATCTTCCCACTCCCAAAACTGCTGACTGCATGGCTGAGTCCAGCCTCTCCCCTCCCACCTCCCTGAGTTCACCCCTCAAATCCCAAGAAGAGCTGCTGACATCACTGTCTCTGGAGCAGCTGAGGACACCAGCAGTCATGTGGTTTAATGGGTAGGGCCCATATCCCCAAGGCATTATTTATTCTGCCAGGTTGTAAAGGAACAGAATTAGAAAAACCATATGATCTGGACTCCCGGTTGCAACTTCCTGCAATGCAGAAACAACCTCACCCCAAGTAATGGTCCTGGGAACCGTTCCAACCTCCCTGGCTGCCCTGAGCTGCAGTAAGTGGCCATATGATTTATCATCCGAACTCCTACATCTTGGGGGGAAAAGATGGCACTTATTCATAATTATGCCAGTTAACAGACATGGGAAAAGACCACCAGGATGTCTGGTCCCCCTAAGTCAGTAACCCTGTGTAAAAGCCAACATGGTGTCTCCCTTCTCTTAGAAGGTGGCTCAAGCGATATGTGATCCAGAGCCTCGAGGTATGACACCCTTGCTCCTTCTCCCAGTGCAAGTCTAAGGATGAGTGGGTCATTGCTCCTCGATTAGAACAGAAAGACCTAACCTTCATATAGTCGGGTGTGGGGAGAAGAGACAACTATTCGGTAGAGAGTAATTTGATTCACTTTTTATTTCTTTTCTTCATTCTCCACTGGAATGAAAGTAGGGCCAAATCTGCCCCCATTGTCCTCTGAAAGTTTGCAGGGCAATGACAACATACATCCAACCAGTATAAATCAGGGGAGAGAGGAAATGTCACCAGTGGTTTAAAACCGTGGCTCTGATGCAGGGCCCAGTTGGGGTCACCTGCAGTGTTTGCTGGGTGACTGGTATTTCTGAGAACAAGAACACAAGTTTTCGTATTAGACAAACTTGAGTTTGAGTCTCAGCTTCATCACTACTCTCTCCACGTGACCTTAGACAAATTACTTGTCTAAACCTCAGTTTATCCACCTCGAAAATGAGGGGAAAGGATAATATCAATCCCAGGGGTTAGCCAGAAGTTCTCAGTGAGGTAATGAACTTAAAGTCCCACGGATAGTGTATGACACACATTAAGTGCCTGGCCAATATCCGTTGTAATTATCACTCATACCATTTAAATCTGCACTGTATTTTTCAGCATTGTCTCTCTCTACTTCCACACATACAGTCACTGTCCTATCAAACTGGCTCTTCAACATTTCCCAAAAATACCTTGCCTTTGCCACTTCTATATTTTTGCTCCTTCTCTGCCTGCCCACTGAGATACTAGCCTCCTTCCTCTCTCTCCTTACCTTCTTGGTTTGGCACGGCCACATTTTACCCCTTTTCCAAGGCCGGTTCTGCTACATCTCCAGGGAGTCTTGCATATGGTGAGTTCTCCACCCCTCGGCCATCGTCTACCCTGCATTACAGAGATTAGTATTTTCCTAGTAAACTATGATACCTTCAGCAACACATCTTATGTCTCACTAAGATTTCTTTTCCCACAGTGGTTAGCCTATTACCTAGCAAATGTACTCAAGGAATATTTCTTGACTGTAGTGAAGCTTAGAACACAGCAGTTAACAGCTGGAGTCAGGTGGACCTGAGGTTCAATCATAATACGAGCACTGATCGAAAGCCAGTGATCTACTGTCTTCAAATCTTGACGTTCCCCTCTGCAAAATGGGTAGAATGTTGCATAGACAGGGTTGAGGATCCTTGCCACAGACTTGGGGTACTGGTGAACGCTCAGGAAAGCAGCCTTCGGTCGCATTTACAGTTCAGTCACTGCTACAACCAAGTTTAGTTATCTTTAGCAATGCACTTCCAGGATGAGGCATATCTAGTCCCACAGTGCTTTTACATTTTCTATTTTATATTCAGATGAATGCTGGAGATCTATGTAAAAGGCCTGTCCTACACCTCCCCTCAGAGTCAAGTGTAAACCCACAAGCTCTCCACACAAGCTATCCACCTTAGCACACCAGCATTGCACAAGGCTTCAGCCCTTCTTGCTCTTGCCAGGAATCGGAGCAGAGAACAGACTTGCCTTCACCCTGAAGGGACTCCAGGGCAGGCTGTTGGTCATATTCTCTGCACACACCATTGGCTACTTCACGTTGGAATACTAAGTAAGTCCATTCCTTGCTAGTGTGTCCATACAACCAGGAAGGCTAATTTCATTCTAGACCACTGACCTTAAACCTCACATAGACTCTCTTAACACTATCCAACTCTCCTACAATTTTCATGACTGCCCTCAGATGTCATCTCTGTGCCATCCCCTGCACTCCCACACATAGCACAGCAGCTCAGTGACTCCATCACTGTCAGCCCACAAGCCCATCTCCATCTTCACTGGAAGTTCCTGTCCTATGAGAACTCCCTCATATTCCCATTAGCAAATCTACAGATCGCACAGCATCCTTCATCCCCTTCTGCCAGTTACCACCCACATATCCCTTCTCATATCAAAGGCCAATTTCTCATCCTGACCAGTACAACTCAGTTAGTTGGACATCATTCCACAAAGCAAAAGGTCATGGGTTGGATTCTGGGTCAGGGCACATGCCTAGGTTGTGGGTTTGGTCCCCCATTGGGGTGTATGTGTGAGACAACCAATCAATGTTTCTCTCTCACTTCGATGTTTCTCTCCTTCTCTTTTTCCCTCCCTTCCTCTCTCTCTAAAAATAAACAAATAAAATCTTCAGAGGCCAGTTTCTCAGTAAATGCACTGGGTCTCATCCCCTCAAAGACTGACCATTTGGTCTTTCCCTCCCTCTTCCAGATCATAAGTCACTGTTTATATCAGATACTTCTGTCAACTAATTCAAAACAAGCTATAAGCATCTCCCATTTAAAAAAAAAAGAAAGAAACAAAACACTCCCTTGAATTCTTTTCTTTAAAAAAATTTTTTTTTCTTGTTGTTCAAGTACCTTGAACTCTTATAACCCTCCAGCTGCTGGTCCATTTTTCTGTACTTTTTCATTTAAAAGTTGTCTACAAATATTGTGTCCAGTAGTGCATAACTAAGTGGAACAATAAATCGATGTTTCTCTTTCTCTATCAATTTTTTAAAATTTTAAAACAAAAAAAAATTTAAAGAAAAGAAGACCACTTATTTACTTTCAATTTACTTTCTACTCACCTCAGCCTGAGTTTCCTCTCCACCCCCACACAGAAATTGCTGTCTCCCAGGTCACCCTAATGTGTCCATGTTGACCAATCCAATGAACACACTTCTTTCCTCATCTCAGTTGATTTCAGAGAAGTGTTTAATTCAGTCAACCATTCCTACCTTATTGGAACTCCCTTCTTTACTGGCTTTTGTGACACTCTGCAGTCCTGGTTTTTATTATATCCCATTGGCTAGTGAGCCAACTTCAACCATATAGAGAAAAAGAATATTCAAGAGGATGACAAATCAATAAGGTAAACTGAATCCCGGAATGACCTTGTGGAGTGGAGCTGTCTACCTCACCTAGAGCCACCCATCTACCAGGGGTGTCCAGCCTTTTGGCGTCTCTGGGCTGCACTGGAAGAAGAAGAGTTGTCTTGGGCCACACATTAAATACACAAACACTAACAAAAAATGGTATTTTTAAAAAAAGGTTTTAAGTAAATTTACGATTTCGTGTTGGACCATATTCATAGCCATCCTGAGCCACTTGTGGCCTGCGGGTCACAGGCTGGACACCCCTAAACCATTACGTCCATGAAAAATAAACTTGTGTCTTGTTTGATCCTAGGTATTTGGAAACTACATTTTTATAGTTTTAGTTGGTATCCCGGTTTACATGCCCCATCTATATACTAAGGGGGCTATAATTTGTAATCATAGCCTGGAGACCCCTCTCAATTCTGGACTTATAAAATTTACTGCCTATCTGATTTGCACTCTTGGATTTCTCCAAGAAATCAAACTTAACATTTTCAAACCTGAGCTCTTGGTTTACCTCCCAAGGCACTTCTCTTCCAGATGTTTCTCTCCTGAATAAGCGGCTACAAATTGTAAGCCATCCTAATTACTCTCTCTCCATCCCAAATCCATCCTTTCACTTATGCTTCCAAAATAAATGTGATATATGCCCACTTTTTTTCAGGTCTATTGCTACAATCTGGTTCAAGCTGCTATCATTCTCTCCTGGACCACCATGGAAAGCCTTCGTACTGGCCTTCCCACACTCTCCCTTGATCCTCCAATCTGCATCCATGGATAAACTAAAATAATTCTTTCTAAAATAAAAATCAAATACCCTCATGCTCTTTCACTTTCAGTAACTTCCCAGTACACTCAAAATAGAACTCCTACTTCTCACCCAGAGTCCATAGAGACCTATGGGGCCTGATACTCCCTGGTCTTCTCTTAGATACATACACACACACACACACACAGAGCTCTTTCCTGTCTTAGGACCTTCTGTCCTGCTGTTTCTTCTCTCTTTTTTCTTTTTCAATTTCTTTTCTTAGTTTTTTCAGTTACAGTTGACATTTGATATTATTTTACATTAGTTTCAGGTGCACAGCATTCCCTCTGGTCTTTGCACGGCTGACCTGTCTTAACCTGCAAATTCATATCTCCAGAGATGCTTCCATGACCATGTTAAATAAGCTTCTTCCTTCTTTCCTTGTTATTCCCTATTAATGTGCCCTGCTTATGTCCTTTATGGAACTTACCACTACTTATTATTATACATGTACTGGTGTAAGTGTGTGTATGTGTGTGTTTATCTCACTCATGAGTGCAAGGAATCTGATTGTTTTATTCACCAATGCATACCTACTATCAATATTGCCAGGCACACGCTAGGCACTCAAGGTTCTGTGAGTGTCAGTGTGTGTATGTGCATTGTTTATCTATAGTCAGTTGAATGAGAGGACGTCTCAACAAGCCAAGCTTTGCCCTGAATATCTCCCCATTAATTCTAACCAGCTGGAAATAGGTTACAATGGGCAGTAAGTTCAGCTTCAAAGGGAAAAGAGGTTACTCTCAGACAGTGTGAAACTTAATGAGCGATGACTGGACACAGTGTAGGGTGTGTCTGAGAGGGAAGAACGTGATGCTGCCTTGGGAACGTGGGTCACTGCTCAACTCAGTTCCAATAACAGAAAATGTAGAACAAGCCCAACTCTTAGAGACTAATTGTTTAAGATGCAAGTTGAGAAGAAAGGAAAGAAGGAAGGAAGAAAAGAAGTTAGAAGGAAGGATCCAGGAAGGAAGGGAGGGAGGAGGAAGGGAGGGAAGGGGGAGGGAGGGAGGGAGGGAGGGAGGGGAAGGAAAGAAGGAAAAGAGGGAGAGAGGGAGGAAGAAAAGGAAAGAAAAAACAAGGTGCAAAGTGTTCTTGATGTTTTATTCCTAGACAATCACCAAGGAAGAGAGAAATCTAGTGAAACACTTGAAAAACTTTACTGTTGGAACTAAACTGATTTTTGTTGGTCTTTGAAAAAGAACTTACTGACTAGTTGGTCCCCAGTCCCAGTCCCCGATGACAAACACTGTCTGGGTATAATTTATTCATATCTTCTCCAGCAAGGACTGGTCACACCACTTCTCTTCTTCCTGACTCTGATGCTGCCTCTGGGAGTCCTTGCCCACCCGCAGTCTCCCCCAACATTGCACAGGACATCTCAGACCTGTAACTGGCTTCACAACTTGTCACCATTGGCCCTGGGTATGCCTGTGTGTGGTGCATTTCCCTGATTTTGTTCCAAAGGGCAGAAGAACCCTGAGGACGAAGGTCATACGAAACCAACGGTGTTCCCAGGTCTGTATGCACCAGGTGTTTTACATGCAGTAAACCAGCTGATCCTCCAGAAAACCCAATAAGAAAAGTACTATTATCCCCATTTTACCTGCAAGAGAAGTAAGGCTAAGAGAAGTTGTAGCCTAATCAGAGGCTGTGTCTGATCTATTTGATTCCAAAGTCCATGGATTCTTCTCTATATATGTGAACTCTCAGCTACAAGGCAGGAGAACCTTGTGAGATAAACAAAATGACCTCACTACAACCAGAGTGATCTTTGCAAAAACATAGACCTAATCATGTCACTCCCCCGCTGAACACACCTCCTGAATTAGCTCCTGCCCACCTGCAGCTTACACACACATGCGCTAACACACACATGCAGCCCATTCAGAGTTCTGTGTACATAACTACTTCTCTTCAACCTTTTTTATATCCCTAACTAGTTGTTCTTCCATTCAGGGTGTGTACCAATCATCTGGGAACGTTGCGACAATGTTGAATTGCCAGGCCTCACACCCGGAAATTCACTATCAGTAGATCTAGGAGAGAATCGAAAATCTGCAAGTTAAAAAATCACCCGACACGATTCTAAGGCAGGTGGTTCCAAAGACTACATCCTAAGAAGTGTTCCAGGTGATAGGATTTCATTACTCCCTTGCCTTCTGCTTTATGACGCTTTCATCCAACATTCTTTCATTTGACAAACCCTTGTTAAGTACCGTCTACAGTCCAGCATTCCAGGTGTTTTTCTATGCATTGGGGATAAAGCAGTAAAGGAAAAAAAAAATCCTGCTCTTATGGAGCGCATAATGTCTCACTGGAATAAAACCAAAAATTAAATCAATAGGCAGGTACTCTATTAGGTGGCAAAGAGTGGACTTTCTCTGTCTTCTTCTACATTTTAATTATCAGGGACTTAGCACTCAGTAAACATCTGTTGAGGTAGAAATAGGACTACTTTACACATGCTAGAAATCAGGACCCTTACAGTGGCTTTTATAAAGCCAAGAATACTGAGATGGTGCCTAATGCCGTCACCTAGAGCAGCAGTCCAAAGTAAGACAGAGCAGTTTAAAGCCAAGAAACTTAAGTTTCATCACACAAAAAATTGGAATACTGGGATTTCCACTTCAACCAAAATGGAATAACAGGGGACTGGATTTGCCCTTCCACTCAATAACAGAAGAAGAAGAAAGAGGAAGGAGGAAGGGGGGAGGGAGTGGGGGGAAGAGGGAGCAGAGGCAGAGGAGGGCATAATAAAAAGGAGATTGGAGTCTAGGATTTTGATCCTGGGGCTGTCACTCAAATGTCATTTGAAAATGGACTAGTCAATTCCTCTCTCAGCGCTTCATTCTCCATCTGTAAAATGAAGGGCTCTAACCAGATTTTCTTTCAAGTTCCTTTCAGGTGTTTGGAGACTATAAAAGATATATTAGGAACTTGACAAGAATTTCCTCTTTCTCTACTCATGCATCTCCCATGTTGATTTATATAATTATATGCAGGCATTTGAAAACTCTATAGTCTCTAAGGATCTGACCATCAATCACAGCAGGAAATGGGGCAGTCTAAGCTAAACCTTAAACATCATCAGCAAGACTAAAAGGTTGGGTGCACCTCAACTATCCCCACAAATCAAGAGCATGGTGTCAACAATAATCTAAAACACTTCCACTTAGCTTTGGGATTCGTTCTATTTTTTGGTCTACAGCCAACTCAAATTAACGTTATGGTTTATTCAGGCCTGATTTTTAAATTTGTTGGCTTAATTACATACTCAATGATCTAGCCTAAAAATATGCCTAGCTGGATGGAAAAAACACTCTTTAAATTCAACAGAGTCCTTGAATGCGTAAGGGCTGCTTCATACAGAGACCTGGTTGGCAGAGTAATAGAAGAGATCATTGTGGTGTCTGCCCTGCTCATAAGTGCCTCTTCTCGGAGAACAGGTCCCCACTCTGATTCTCTGAGTCCCACATGGGACTCTAGAAGCTGTGTTTTAGTTACACTAACACCATCCCCTAGAACTCAGGTGATTCACAGAGGCTGAACACTAGAGTCAGAATGAGCCAATCAGAGCCCCTCTGTGGGAACTCAGAATTGTGACTGAGAGGGTGAAGCCTCTATACAGGTCCACTTGTATGAAAACTGTATGAACTTGGGGGTTGGGTGCATAGCCATTATCTTATGTAGGAGTAGGCAAGTAGCAGAGACAGCTGCTTTGCAAAGACAGCAAAGTGAAAAGCATCTGCTGAGAAGTAGAAACAAAATAGAGAATGACTGCTTCTAGCCTTCTAGTCCCTTCTCAGTCCCAGCTACATTTCCTGCCATTTGTTTCCAGACCACCCTTTTATTTAGACTAATTTGAATTGATTTCCATTATTAGCACCAAAAAAACTTTTGCTGCTATTAAATTGACTTTGTTTAACTGAATTAAAAGCTAAAATGGGGAAATCTCTTTGATGGCTTTTTACTTTTTTTCCAAATTAACTTCTCATTTAATCAGACAGAGAAGCGGCTTGCTTTCACAGAGCCCCGGATAATTAAAAGATGATTGCACATTTAGAAATTTTATCTTATTTTCTGTGTCTGTCTCTGGTCTAGAAAGTTTAAGTTCACTAAATAACTAGAATGATGTACCATACTTTCATGCAAAGTCAACGGAGGGCCACAGCAGTGGAACATTTACTGCAATGCTCAACTGCATTCCTGATCCAGGCACAAAAGAGCACATAATAATTAACTCTTTTCTGAAAACAATGGCAAAATGACTCCTAGTAACAAATGAAGCGAACAGCCACTGGAACACATTGGCTGCCATTTGTCGACTACTTCAGAGAACTGAAAATCACACATCCTTTTCTGAAGAAAACAGAAACTCCAAAGCCCTCTGAAATAGGGGAGAAGGCGTCCTAATGCAAAGAGGGTGAAAATGGGTGTCAGGGGATCCGAGTCCAAGTCTTTACCACTGTCCTCACTTCTGTTGATCGTAGTCTCTTCATCAATTCTAGGGGACCCACAGGCCAAATGTAGCCTGACGGGCCACATGCTAAGGTCCCCCTTTCTTGGACATGCTATTAGACTATTTGTGCCTCTATTTTCTAAACAATACCGTTGGGATGCTCAGCGGGTTGTTGCGTGGCAGCTATTACACATAAAGTGCTTAAAAGAGTGCCTGTCACACAGGAATGCTCGATTAATTATAGCTGTTGTGATGGTTACGACTGTTCCTGGGGATTTTGGTAACAGACTAGCTAGTGACGGGTGTCCTGTTACTGTTACACTGAATAGATTTCATGACAGTATTTTGAGTCATTCAAGTTCAATTCCACTCAAAGGAAATCACTAAACTGGAGTGGCTTAAAGCATTATTGAATATGGAAGAATAGGGTTGACAAAAGGCTATGGGTAGCACCTCATTTTTGATTCATAGACAAGATTCATCCTACAAGAATAGCTTACCATTGAGCCTTTGTACATCCAGATTTCAAATCATGATGGTAAACTGTTGAAAACATATGCACAAGAGAAAAAGAAAAGGAAACACATAGATGTATCCCATTTGCCTGATATTGCTTCCAAATCAGACATCTGAGCTTCCATGTCTTTGACTCTAGAAAATTCTGAGCCTGAAAAGCAACTGTTTCTATGGCGATCCAGAAGAAAACTACTATTTAGAACAAGAGCAAGCTAGTCTCTTCTGCACACTTTCAGAGTGGCATCAGATCAGAGGAGAAGCTATTTAGAAAAAAATAATCACTACATTGAACCTTTGTAAATGCCCACCCTACCCCTCCTCAGGTCATAATCTGGAAGGGTATGGAAAGTTAGAAGTGAATCGCTCTACACAATTAAGTGAGAAGAACTTTGATTCTTGGCAGGCAACCCAGGGAAGATGATATGAAGAGATCAGAGATAACCAGAAGATATAGGAGCTACGAGAGGGAGGGCCAGCCCTCTGCATAATTGTCATGTAACCACCCAGTAGCCAGGAATTTTAGGACAATGATAGCCCCTGTTCAGGTGTAAGCTGCTGTCTATGTGGTGCTGTGCTGTCATCACTTCCATCCCTGCAAAGCTTCAATAAGAGAAAAAGGAAAACAGCATAAACCAAGAGTAAGGCTGAGGAAGCGCCCTGCAGCATGGACAAGGACAATAGACATCCACAAAAATCCACAGGCGGGATTTCTCCACAGCAACATCTTATTTGGAATTTAAAACCAAGGTTGACTCCAGAAGGTGAGGGGACTGGGTCATCCCCACAGCTGACACTTGGGTTACCCGTGCATGACCCGTTCCGACACAATGGAGAAATAGGTCTTCCACAGGACAGCAAATATCCCTGAATGTTATCTCGTAGTCTTTGACTTTATCTTGCCATTGTCTGGTTTGTCTAGCTCCTGCTGGGGTCTCATTCAGGACTATTGTGTCCTCTCTGTTTATTGCTGTAGTTGCATTTCACCTCTTAAACAGTTATATCTACTGCGGGTCCAAGTGTATGAAACACGGTGACGGAGGCAGAGTACTGACTATGGGCCATCGGAATAAGAGTTCATACGAAGCAGAGCTGGATTTCAAAGGAAAAGATAATAGAAGTGGTATTTTTTTCCTTCAGCATTAATTTCTCCCCGTATGTAGCCAATAGGAAAGAGCATTCCCACATTATCAAGACCGAAAGTTAAGCACCAAGAAATTCATTTATTCTACAGTATTTATTGCCCACCAGTCACGTGACTGACCGACGGGGCTAGGAGGCAGGGTCGCAAAGATAACTACGAAATGGTCAGAAGTTACCCAGGAAAGAGGAATGAACACAGGAACAGAAGGCTGCCTGTACACAAGACAAAGGCAACCAAAAGAGGAGTCAAGGACTCTGGCCTGAGGAGATGCAAAAAATCCCAAAGAAGGTGATAACTGGAGCAAATTTTGAAGAATTCATGGGGGTTCACCAAGCAAGAGAAGGGAGGAAATGGGCATTCTGGGAAGGCCAGGGCAAGAACCTACGAGCGGTTGCCCGCTGACCGGGAAACAATGGGAAGCTTGCTATGTGGGGAAATTAATAGGAACAGATCAAAAGGCAGGCAGTGTCAGGATTCAGAAGGTCCTGCATGACTGACATGTTCTGCCTTCAATCTGAAGGATGGAGATCCTGCAAAGGCTGGTGAAGACCAGAAGGATTAAAAAGGTATGTTGCTTTAGAAGGCGGGGTTGGGAGGAGATAGAAATGGAATTTCGATGTCCAGAAAATCTGAACTCCAATAGTGACTGTGGGGGGAACAGGAAAATTATATGATCATTATTGGCTACGCCTGAATAGGATGCCTCTGCTTTATCCCCTGGGTCTGGGTGATGCCTTAATCTAATGTTAAAATTGCCTGAGAGAAGAGGGAGGAAAAAACAACTTTGACTTTTTTTCATGGACAATTTCCAAATGAGGAGTTCTATATCCAAGCAATTTTTTCTACTTTCCTGGAGATGTCTGCGTTAATTAGCTCTACAAACTTTTAGATTCCCTTCCCAATTGTTAAGCAGAAAACCTTCAGCCTCCACTAATATTCCCACTGCCAAAGGAAGACCCCAGGGCTGGGTCTGTAAACGGCAATGAAGGGATGAAGACGGCTCCGTTCTGAGGTTCTCAGTTTGGAAAGCAATACTGTTTTCAAATCCCTGTGCTGAACTGATTTACAATCCTCACCATGCAAGCCCCCGCGCCCCCCCACCCCACCACCACCACCACACTGACCTCGACTGCCTCAGGCAATCTCTGGAAAGCCAAGTTGTATTCCTATCATCTTTACGTGCAATGTATCCAAATGATCTTTTGCCAAATCCCAATGGAGTTCAGAGATTCTTATGAGGGATTTGCAACACGTTGTTGTTTTTAGATCAAATGTTTTTTGGTTTTGTTTCTCTTCCTTCACTTGGGCTTTGGGAGAGAGCTCAGCTTTCAACTTGATGCTGAGTTGTCAGTTAAACACCTTGTCCCCATAGGGCTGTCTTGGAGTCCTTTTGAATGACACTGGAAACAGTCTCAGTTGACTCAATAAGATGACCAAGACAATGATATACTCAATGCTGGGATATATCTTAGGAGGAAAAGTTAGGTTTCAATATTGTACAAAATATTTTAAACAGAAAATTAGTTATACTTTGTTAGATGAAATTCAGCTGATTGTTTTCCAAATCAACTGGCAACTTTTTTTTTAATGAACTATATATTTTTTGGCTCTGTGCATGGATTCTCTTGTGTACAAAGGATGGTTCTGACCAATACATCCTTTCTTTCTCCAGAATAAATATTACTGTCTGTGAGTTCTTCTTCATGCAATTTCCAATAGTGATGGAAAGACCCAGAGCGAACATCTGAAACCATCCTCGAAAGGTGCAAATGAGGCCACTAAAACCCAAAGAGGATAAGTGACATCCAAGGTCACACAGGAAGTGTGTGACAGAGCTTCAATGCTACCCAGATGTTCTGTTCTTTGTCCAAATCTCTTTAGCTACATTCCTTCTGAAGAAAAAGAAGAAGACAACTTTATTTATTTACAGCAGTTTTAGGTTTATAGCAAATGGTACAGAGATTTCCCATATAACCCCTGCTCTCACACATGCATAGCCTCTCCCGTTATTAATATCACTCACCAGAATGTCACATTAAAAAAAAAAAAGAACCTATATTGATACATCATTATTACCTGAAGTCCATCGTTTACCTTAGGGTTCCCTCTTGGTGTTGTATATTCCATGGATTTAGACAAATATAGAATGACAGTATCACATAGCGTGTTTTCAGTGCTCTAAAAATCCTCTATGTTCTGCCTCTTCATCTCCTCTGCCCCCTCCCCTGGTGACTACTAACCATTTTACTGTCTCCATAGTTTTGCCTTTCCCAGAATGTCAAATACAGTTGACCCTTGAACATCCCAGGTTTGTACTGCATGGGTTCACCTATACCCAAATTTTTTTCAATAAATACAATAGGCCCTTCATGTCAGTGGGTTTTGCATCTATGGATTCAACCAACCAAAGGTCAAAAGCAGTTTTTTCACATTCTCAACCACAGACTCCCAACTACAGACCAAAAATACCATTTTTGAGCCCTGGCTGGTGTGGCTCAGTGGATTGAGTGCTGGCCTGCGAATCAAAGAGTCAATGGGTTCGATTCCCATTCAGGGCACATGCCTGGGTTGTGGGCCAGGTCCCCAGTAGGGGGCAAGCGAGAGGCAACCACTCAATGATGTTTCTCTCCCTCTCTTTCTTCCTCATTTCCCCTCTCTAAAAATAAATAAATGAAATTTTTAAAAAACTAAAGGTAGGATTTTAAAATAATACTGTTTTTGATCCACAGTTAGTTGAATCCACGAATGCAAAGGGTTGACTCTAGTTAAGTTTTTTGGGAGTCAAAAGTTATGTGTAGATTTCTGACAGCACAGGAAGTTAGCGGTGCCTCTGAACCCGCATGTTGAAAGACCAGCTGTAGTCAGAATCCTACAGTATGTAGCCTTTTCAGATCAGCTTCCTTCATTTAGTCATATGCATTTAAGTTTCCTCCATGTTTTTCGTGGCTTGATAGCTTTCCCTGGCCAGACAGCACCACCGATTTGGGTCTGCAGGTAGGAACTCGGTTGGCCAAGAGCTCGGTGCCAGGTGTTGGGCACCCCTCCTCCTTTTCCAACACAGACTCCCAGTGGTCCAGCCCTGCAGACTCCCCTGTAATCTCGATGGGGTGAAACCCAAGTCGGGACTCTCAGGAAGCAATCCACAATGCTGGGGGGGCTGGATGTTCTGTGTCCCCTCCACTTTTTCCACTGTAGGATCTGGAGGCTCGAGACCCCTCTCCAGTGCCAGCCTGGGGACGGGGCCGTGTGGTCGGTGTGCGGCCCCTCTTCTTACGCTTCTCCTGTGGTCTGTCTCCATCTCTGTGATACAAGGGGTGCTTCAGCCTCACCCCTATGTTCTAGATTCTCTCCGTGGCACCTCATCAAAGGAATAGTGATTAGTCGTGCCTCTTGTGAGAAGGAGCGGAGTCAGGAACAATCTATGTCGCCCTCTGGCTGACATCGCTCCTGAATACTGTTCTGTTGTCTCGATGGGTCACAGTTGCTTATCCATTTGCTTAGCGAAGTGCATCTTCATTGCTTCCATGTTTGGGCAGTTATAAATAAAGTGGCTGTAAACTTCTGCTGGGAGATCTTTGTGTCAATATAAATTTTTGACTCTTTTGGGTCAATACCAAAGAGCACAATGACTGGATCTTATGGTAAGAGTGTTTCCTGAGAAACTGCTGAACTGTCTTCCAAAGTGACTGGTACCGCTTTGCAATCCCACCAGCAGTGAATGAGAGTTTCCGTTCTGCACGTCTTCACCAGCACCTGGTGTTGTCAGTGTTCCAGATTTGGGCAATTCCAATAGATCTGAAGTGCCATCTCATTGTTGCTTATATTTACGTTTCCCTGATGACACAATGCCGGGAGCGCCTTTCCGTATGCCGATTTGCCATCTGCGTATCTTCTTTGCCGAGCTGTTGTCTGTTAAGGCCTTCGGCCCATTTTTCAATCAGGTTGTTTGTTTTCTTAATGCTGTGTTCTCTGTATATTTTGGATAATGGTCTTTTTTGCTTTTGCCTACATTTGCATACATGCAAAGTACATTTTCTTTGAAGTATTGATACCTTGGCAGACAAAGCAAGAATAACTAAGCTATTGGTTTAAGACTTCTTCAAATAATCCCACCTATCTGTGATGACAGACTAGTTAGTAAAAAATGGTAATTCTACGGACTTGTGCATTCACATATGCAACCAACACTTGTTGGGCATTTATTATGTGCCTTGCACACGGCTAGGCCTTGAGGATAACAACGAGATGACATGATCCACGCTCTTAAGGGTTTCACGCGCCTGACATCGAGACACACCAAAATAATGGATAACATGTGGTCTCATCCTGAGACGTAAAAAGCTCTGGAATGAGCCCTGAGCAGTGTGGCTCAGCAGGTTGGGCGTCATCCTGAAAACGGAAAGGTCACTGGTTCAATTCCCGGTCAGAGCACATGCCTGGGTTGCAGGCCAGGTCCCCGGCTGGGGCGCATGCAAGAGGCAACCGACTGATGTTTCTCCCGTACCTCAATGTTTCTCTCCCTCTCTTCCTCCCTTCCTCTCTCTCTAAGAATAAATAAATGAAATCTTTTCTAAAAAAGTTCTGGGATACAGAGGAGGCAAGGCTAAAAGGTGAAGAGGACAATTGAGGACTAACGGCTCAGTGTTTTCCAAAGGAGGAAGAAAGGCAAAGGTATTTCAGGCAGAGGACAGAATGGGCACACAGCAAGCCTCGGGCTCAGGGGGCAGTGGGTATTAGCCTTCTGGGGCACAGCAGGCAGAGCCTAGTTTCTGCCGCCTCCACGTTAAAGGCTTTCTGAGGGTAGATAGAAGGATCTTCAGCCCTACATTGGTAGTGCCCATCTCCAGTGATCCACTTAAGGCTGGCATACTTTTTCTGACTCTAAAATGGTCTAGAAGGGACAATTCCCACTCAGAGGGTGCCCCCTCTTGGTTACAGGCCACATGAGGGGTTTCTCACCAAGAAAGAAAAGACTGTATACTGGGGATTAGAATTGTCTACCTTCAGCCTCAGGCTAACCTATGAAAATACAACTTCTCTGACTGGGTACTTTTAGTAACAATACGAGTAGATGTGGGAAAAACCCCACACCATAGTCGCAGGAGTTCATGGCTCTGAATAAACTGAAGAATCCCTACCGGGGGGGGAAAAAAAATGTTGTTTCTGGCTCTGGCAGCTTTGGTCTCCGGATTTTCCATAGCGGCCAGAGAGACTTGGCCCAGACAATTTTCCCTTTCTCTTCTTCTCACATTTTTGGCAGTGAAAAGCCAACATGAGATGGCAAATAACGCAATACAGCAGAATCACAATTCGTTTCTGCCACCCACTCCCACCACCATTTTAAATCACAAATCTGTCCAACACACATCCACCAAAAGATACTTTCAGAGTACGTTATGGAATTCAGAGGCTCTCTTCCTTCTACATGGTTCCATTTCTCAGGCCTTCAATAAAATGAGCTCAAGTGGGTGGAGGTCCAGCTGGTTAAGGTGAGCAGAGAGAAGACCCTTGAAACTCCTGGTATCTTGGGACTTGGACATTCCCCACAGATCCTTCTACCAAGGGCATTATCAGGAAAGACAGTTCCTGGAAATGGAGAAGGAGATCGAATGTGAAGAGGTGGGGAGACCGTGAGACTGATACAAACTGTGAGTGTTGGGGCGGGACAGGTTTATTTTTTTCAGTTGTTGCCAAAAGAATGTCTCTGGTGATATAAAGAAGTGGAAAATGAGAAAACTCCATTATCATCCAAAAACCACTTGTTTGTTTCCTGTTCCACATGGGAAGGAAAACTGGACCATTTGAAAAAAAAAAAGAAAAAAAAAAACAACCACCAAAAAACAAAAACCTCAGGCTCTCTGGGGTTGTGGTCTTGTGGTGCCCTCTACTGTCAGGGAAAGGGACTGCATCCAACCCAGAACCTGGCCTGGCCTGAGACTCAATAAATGTTAACTGATAACAAGAAAGAAGAGACCATAAAAGGAAGCAGGGAGACGAGAGATTCTTAAGTTCTGTCCAAGCCTGGAACCAGGGGTGGGGTCCATACTCGGAAGAGTGCACTGCTTTTCTGAATAGTCCCAGAGAGCTGAAAGGTTAAATGGGTGAATGCCTAACAGAGGGCAGCTCTTGATATCAAATAAGTTCTCAAACAATGTTTGAGGAATGAAAGAGGGAAAAAAATGAGAGAGAGAGAGAGAGAGACCTTAATTGGCCAAACTGTGTTTCCTTACAGCCTATCCCCTTAACAGAAATGTCTAATTCTGTTACTCATCTAAAAGTTTTTCATAAGTTATATCAAAAGACATTTTCAAAAGTCTTCATGTTTGAACTACTGACTAAGGTGACAAGAAGTACTGTATTTTGGGTTTTTATGGAGTCTCATAAATTCTCTGTTATCCTTTCAAGGGTTAGCTGTACGATGGGCCATTTAAATTCAGAAACCTTGGCACGTGGTGTGCCTAGCATGGGGAATTTTCAATTTAGGGGCAGATGGGAAATGTCTACTCCTTATAGCTACAAAAGGATTTTATTTTCCAGTTTGTTTTATCTTACTTAAAACTTTGGTCAGGCACAGGGGTCCTAGGTCACCAGTGACTAAACCAACGCTATCCACATCACCCTACCATACGTGAAATCATGGGCGCTTGTTGATAAAGGGGAGATATTTCAAGGTGACCTTTACACCCCACAACAAATACTTGATGTGCTACGAGGATGGTCAAGAGTGCGGTGACCCCTAGACAGACGTCTTGAAATTAGGGTGAACCAGTTAGCTAAACTAGGCTGGCAGAATAAGTAGACGCCCCCAGTCAGCAATTTTCTTGCCTGCATAACAGTCCCAAGGGAGGGTTCCTGCTCGCACGGGACCCGAGGCCCGGGTTCCCTCCGCCAGCCGCAGAGCCTCCTCACCCCTGAGTCTGGTCAGAGGAGAGACAGGTCCATCCGCGGGGCTCGCTTTCCATTGGCCGGAGCTCAGTTCCAAAGCCACACCTGGCAACGGGGAAGGCAGTCTAGCTGTGTGTCCCAGAAGAGAACAGGTGCTGGTGAAGAAGCAGATTCCAGGCGATGGCTACCTGAGCTTTAGAGGTCAATTGGTCTTCTCCCTCTGACAAGTCACCCTATTCCAATCTGTCATTATTATAAACCACTCATTTCAGCCCGTCGTGACACTTCTAAATGTTACCCTTACACAGCACCTCTAAGCTTCATCTACCTCATTTGTGCCTCAGTTTTCTCATCTGTAAAATGGGGTGATAAGCTTTCACAGAGCTATTGTGAGGGCTGAATGGCTCTGTGCACACAAAACAGTTGGAAGGGAGCCTGGCATGTGGTAAGTCCTCAGTCCGTGTCAGTCACTGTGATGATGACAATGACAGCTGCGGTCTACTTCTTAGGTGATCCTTTATCGTTTCAGGATTGAGGCCCATCTAGCTTTAAGCAACTGCTACTAGCAACAGGACACCTTGCTCCCTTAGTATTAATGAGCTCCCTATAAATACAGGACCCTTAGAAACGTCTAACGAGCTCATGTTTCCCATCTGGCTTCACAGAAGTAGACCTAGGCACCTTAAATACCCAATTCGAAATATTACTTTTCTGGTGTGGCTCAGTGGATTGAGTGCTGGTCTGTGAACCAAAGGGTTGTCGGTTCAATTCCCAATCAGGGCACATGCCTGGGTTGTGGGCCAGGCCCCCAGTCTGGGAGCACACAGGCACCTGATTGATATCTCTTGCACATCAATGTTTCTCTCTCTCTCTTCCTCCCTCCCTTTCCCTATCTCTAAAAATAAATAAATAAAATTTTAAAAACTATTACTTTTCACTGAAGCTAAGCACATGCATTTGCTAGACCTGAATAACAAACCACCACAGACAAGGCAGCTTAAACAACAAACACTTATGTCCCAACAGTTCTAGAGGCTAGAAGTCCAAGATCAGGGTGTCAGAAGATTCGGTTCCTCCCTCTCCCCTTGGCTTGCAGGTGGCCACCTGCTCACCTGGTCCTCACGTGGTCTTTCCTCTGCACTGCCCACCCCGGTGTCTCTCTGTGTGTCCGCATTTCCTCTTCCTTTAAGGACACCAGCCAGACTGGATTAGGCTCCACCCCACTGGCTTCGTTTTAGCTTCGCACTCTTTTAAAGCCTCCCGACACACTCACATTCTAAGGTACTGGAGGTTAAGCCTTCGCCATATAAACTGGGGAGGAGGGGCACAAGCGCAGCCCGCAGCACTCGTCTGGACCCTTATTCTTCATCATCGTGTTTTCTGCGCTCTCCGGTCAAGGGGGTCTTCTTTCATCATCACGAGCTCGTAATAAACAGTTTGAGACTTTATCAAGAAAGGCAAGAGGTGTACTCATGACTGGTTCGTTCACTCCCCGGACGCGCACCCAGGGCTTCCCGTGTGCCGTGTTCTGGGCCGTGTGCTGGCCCGCGGTCGTGAATGAAACAAAGCCCCTGCCCTTGTGAAGATTTCACGCACCTAACAAAAGACATGACCGTGCTCAGTGTGCGTCTGATGGGAACAAGTGCTGTGGGGAATAATAAAGCAGAATAAAGGAGGAAGGGGGCAGAGGGAGGGGCACGATTTCATAAGAGGTGGTCACGGAAAGCCTCTCTCATCAGGACACATTTTAGCGACGGCCTGAGGAAGTCAAAGAACAAGCTGCACAGCGCGTGGGAGGAAGAACATTGCAGGCAGACGGAACAGCGAGTGCTACAATCCTGCGTGGCTTAGAGGGCCCAGGTGACAGCAACGTGGCCAGAGTGGAACAGGTGAAGGGGAAAGTGCTTTGAAACGAGAGGGGGAGGTGGGTTAGGGCCCTTGTGCCTTACTGCCCTTGTAATAATGTTGGCTTTTCCTGGAGGGAAACGGGAAATCATTAGAAGGTTTTGAGAAAAGAGATGACATGGTCTGACTTCTGTTTTAAGAGGTTTGCTCAGGTTGTGTTGAGCACAGACTGGGTGGGGGCCAGTGGGGAGGACACACTGATAGACTAGTTGTAATAGTCAAGTCAGAGGTAATGGAGGCTTGACACAAAAAGGAAGATGTGAAGCAGTATACAAAAGGTTCCAATTCCTGATATATTTTGAATGTAGAGCCATCAGGGTTTTCTTATTCCATCTGGTGCTCATATCTCCCTCTGGGTTGCTTTTGGCATCCTGAAAATTAGCATCATCAAAAGTTTCAGTTGCATCTGATCGTTCTCTGTATCTTGAAGCCAAAGACACATCTTAAATCCACGCATGTCCTCCCAAGTCCAAGACCAATCTACATATCAAAATAAGTGAACGCTAACATTACGTAAATTCTATATAGGAAATTGGATAGAGTAGGCATCTTTAACTGTCTACACTCTAATCACGGGTTATAAAAAGTCTAAAGGCAAAAAGAATGCAGAATGCCTCCAGATGGTACAATGTTCGGAGAAGGAAATGCAGAATGTCATCATAGGTAGGAAACATTGCTCACCAGAAAAGGGAATGAGAACAGAAGAAAGGAAGGCGAACCAGGAAAGCGATAAAATTTGCTGCCCTTAAAAACGGGTGGCTACCATGGTGCAATGATTTTTTTTTTTTGTAACACTTGGTGGCAATACTTTTTCAAAAGCAAGCTAAAAAATTGTTTTCTCTCTAATTGCTAAATTAAGAAATGGTATCTTTTGAGTTTTTCTTGTTTCAGATGAAGAACTTAGCATAGCTCGACTCATCTTTTCCTTTCCTGGTTTTTGTTCATAATAGTCAGACATTTTAGATGAAGATAATTTTATTAAGCAAAATTATTACTTAGCAACATTTACTAAGTATTACCACCAGCATTACTTTTATTGAAAACTGACCATCCCTGAAGATACTGGTTCCCCATCAGCCTTCTCAAACAAAAGCTGAAGTTTTTCCCCCCCAGATTCCATGTGGCCTGATTAGAAAAAAAAAAAAAAAAGACCTTTCAAGAAGGCCACCCTGATCCCTCAAACCTGCAGATATTACCATAGGTGGCAATTTTCACAGATGCAATTAAACTCAGGGTCCCGAGATGGAGAGAATGTCCTGGATTATCTGTGTGAGCTCAAAATGTAATCACATCTGTCTTATAAGAGTGAAGCGAAAAGATTCTATGCACACAGGGGAGAAAGCAGTGTGACGATAGAGCAGAGGCATTTGAAGATGCTGGCTTTGAAGATTAGAATAATGTGACCACAAGCCAAGGAATTGCTAGGAGTCTCCAAAAAGTGAAAGAGACAACGGAGAGATTCTTGCCTACAATCTCTGGACAGGGTGCAGCCTTACCAGTACCCCGATTTGGGACTGCTGGCCTCTAGAACAGTGAGGGAATAAGTTGGTATTGTCCCACGTCACTGAGTTTGTGATAATTTGTTATAGCGGCCACAGGAAACTGATGCACGTCCTAATACAATAAACTTCTATAACAAACTTCAGGGCCTGCAGTTTAAGTGGAAGATTAGTTACCCCAGATTGTTAACTTCTAACAGTATTTTTTCTTCTTTCTCCATTGAAATCCTGAGCTGGTAAAGGACATGTCACCTTTTCTCAGTCACCTAGCAACCTCCTGACCACCCCTCTCTCATCAAGGGCTTTGGTGCTCAGCTCACATCAGTCTCTCCACTGGGTCTGTCATGCTTCTCGGCAATTTCAACAACACTGCCCCTGCTGATTTTTTCGGAATGCAACTGAAAAGATGTGCCCTTCACCCCACATCAGCCATATACACCCTCACGGTCCCCCCTAAATCATGTCACCCCCCCAATGACTGCAGCCCCTCCCAAGTCTGTCTCACTCCTGCCATTCTACAACCACCACCTCCAATCATCCCAGGGCATTTCTCTAATTCTCCCCTCCAACTCTCTTTTGACCACACAGGGACCACCATCGCATGGGGTCCACCGTTTATCACTACTTTCACACACATATCCCAAATGCCCTCATTTTTCTCCCTCACCAGCTCACAAGTTTTGATCTAGTTTTGGAACCATTTTGGATCCCTAACACCCTTATGGCCCCGTCTTCTGCCGTATACGCCGGATTAAGCCTCCAATCTGCTTAACCAGGCTCTCTGCCTACTTCGCGCCAAGCATCTCACTTTACGTTCATCACAACAAATCGCACATGGGCACTCATCACTACCCAGCAATCTTGCTTACTTCTCTAGGACATTTGTCTTCTCTTTCCCCCAAAGAAATATTTCAAAACTTCTCATTTTTAACACGCCATACCTTTCTGTCACTTCATTGCTGCTGATAGACCTTGACTCATTCCTGAATGAAAAAATAATAATAATTCAGGGATCAGATGAAACCAACGTCATCTTTCTACCACTAACGCCACTCTGAGTCCACTGACTTTCACTTTTCTCTTGACACAGTGGAAGAAATGTCCCTGCTCCTGGCTGGGACCCGTCCTTCTTATTCTGGATCTCATCCTTGCTCAAGGTATTTGCTCCGACAATTTTTCTTTTCTCTTATATCATCAATTGCCCCTTCTTCAATGGACTGTTCCCTTTGGCTCACATGCATGCTCCAATATCACTCATCTAAAAACAACAACAACAACAACAAAAAACTATCTTTCCCTCCCACACTGCCCTCCAGTTCCTTCCCATTTCTCTGCCATCTTTCACAGCCAAACTCCTTGATGTTATCTATACTCACTCCCTCTACTTATTACCTTCAATTCTCTTCTCAGCCTACATTTTGAGTTGAATTTTTCACCCACCTCCTCCATGAAAAACTTCTTCTGTTTTTATCAAGATCTCAAAGCCATTGGCCAATTCTCTATTCTTATGTCACCCAATCACCTTGCAGCTTGTTACCCCGGTGCCCACTTCCTCTTTTAAACTCACTTTCCCTAGATGTCCCTCTTCCCCCCTTACCTCACTGGCCACTCCTCCTCTGTCTCATTTATTGGCTCCCTCCTCTTTGATCAACCTATCAGTGTCGGAAATCTCTGGAACCTGTTCTTGGCCCTCTTCTCTTCCTTACCTACGCTTTCTCCCAATGCCCTCTCACCTGGTCCCATGACTGTGAATGCTACCCACGTATTGATAACTCCAAAATCTGTACCTGCAACATGGAGCTTCCTGCTAAGACCCACACCCAGAAATCTACTGCCTCCTCAGCATCTCAAATTTAACTAACCCTAAGGAGAACTCTTGATCCAACACTAAACCAGTCATCTCCATGCCACGACGTGGTACCCCCAATATATGGTGCCCTCACTCCAACCAGTTGCTCGGGTCAAAATCCTCTCATTCTCTCATGTCTTACATCCAGTCCTCACCAAGCACAACCTGGATTTCTAGACTCCACCCCACCACCGCAGCTGCCCTACAGCACTGCAGGGGCTGCCCGTACTGGCCTCTCTGCCCCCGCTGTCTCTATAGCGCATACTCTGCCGACCAGCCATAGTTTCTCCAAGACGAAGCGTGATCACCGCCACTCTCTGAGAGCTTCCCGTGGCAATCAGGGTAAAATCCACACTGTCTTGCATAGCCTAGCAAGTCCCGACTGAGCCGCCTGAGCGTTCGCCTGGTACCAGTTTGTTGTCAAGGTGGCATTTTTCTCCTGCCCATTGGGCCTCCTCTCAGGATTTGTCTTATCTTTATGCTTCCTTTTTTTTTATTGGCTTTTCTTTTCTTTTTCCCAGCTTTATTGAGATATAATTGACATATAACCTATACAAAATCATTACACTGAACACCTTTATCTTTTACTTGTGGGAAAGAACTGCCCATGATGTAAGGCCCTGGCCTCCTCCCTCCCTGCTCACCTCTGTTGGATTGAAGATGCTGAGGATGGGAGGACAGCAATAAGGTTATAAGTATTCTGGGTCTATGACACAGGGGCAGATGGTGGGTTTGGTTGGAGAAATGTCCAACTTTCCTCAAACACCGCTGTTTCATAATACAAGGCCTGATTGTCCCCTGCAGACTGTTTACATACTTCTCAGTACCTTATAGTTAGTCGAGAGTCTTCTCAAATTTTGGTATTAAGTTGTCTTTCAGCCTTATTTTAATGCATGTATAATTTACAGACCTAACTCAAATACGCAAAACCTACTTTTCTTTGTTTCTCTGTAAATTAATTCAGAAGTTTCAATGTCTGCCACCGGTGAAAACTCAATTTGCTAATAAAAAGTAGCACAACTACTTCTTGTTTAAAAGCGTCATCCTTGGGGAAGTAAATACTTATCCAAATTCTGGATTCCTCCTTTCCCCTTCTTCCTGCCTTTTCTTTCTGGGAATCATCTAAGTTCCTGGAGTCTCAGGTATTATCCTAACTTTGGGGAGGGTACATGCAGCTTACATATTATCACTTGTCTTCCGTGTCTCCCATTGCAGTGTGGCTTGTCCCATCCGTCCTCTGCACCAGTCATAGCGCTGCTCATGTCCAAGCCTCCAGTCCCACAGCTGTCAGACCTGCTCCCTCTACGATGTTGGTAGGACCAGGACCCTTACTCGGTCAGACACTTCTCAACTCTTCCATCTCAATCCCATTTCGGAGTCTTGGAAACTCTTGGCTATTTCCCCTGCACCATGGTGGAACGCCTTCAATTCTAAGGTAGCCCTGGTTTGTCCAGTTAGCCACCTTCCTCAGACATTGTTCTCTGTTATTCCAGCACATTGCTGCGCGGTGTCACATAAGGCATGGAGGCTTCTCTCAGAGATAGGAGCCCAAGTCTTTCTGCTCTGAAATACCCATCTGGGTGCTTCTATAGTCTCTCCGCCTATGCATGGTGTGTTGGAGAACAGAAGGGCCTTCACAGGGGCACAGTAACATCCAAGCTCTTACCACCGTACCGGCTCTTGGGATTCCCATTTCAACTCTGATTGCCTTAAGGATAGAAAAGTTACATCCTTCACTTTCTCTTTCTTATATTTTGGCCTGTGGCATAAATTCTATGCTCTTGACACACAAAGCCAAAGTTTTATCATTTTAAAAATGGCCTTTGCTCTTCCCACAATGCCTGGTTCTAAGTCAGTGAACTTGGGTTATAAATTTACAGAAGTCTACAGTGGAGCTCAAGAATGATGAATTTGGTTCTTCTAGGCTTACCTCTCCTGAGAGTCAGTACTTTTAGAAGTCCTGGATGATGAAGAAGAGGAATGGGTTCAAACAACTCTTGGGAAGGGGTGAGGGGAGCAGCAATGCCTTAGAATCTTAATATTATCCCTTACTACACTGTTGTTCTTTTTTTTTTTTTTAGTAGGTTTTATATTTTTGTGCATGTGTTCCAAGGAATTTTACTGGGAAGATATAAACGCCTGGATCAGAGGTTGCTAGCCAGTTGCTATTTTAAAATGAAGGCCTTGTGTTTATTTTTTTACAGAAGTAAATTTCATATGCAAGAATTTTCTTTTATCGCAGGCATTTTGTCCATGGAGCCACACCTACGAAGAAGAAGCCAGGATCCGGGCCAAGGGCCAGAAGGGATAAATGCCAAAAGAAGGTAAAGGGAGGACTAAATGAGCTCGGTGTGCCTCACTATTTGCTCCAAGCCATACCTGGTTTTACATTAGCAGTATTTAGATGACGGATTCATTTCCTAGAATGGCCTTGACAAAAATACCACAAACTGGGTCACGTAAAGAAAAAGAAATGTCCTCTCTCACAGTTGTGGAGACTAGAAGTCAGAAATCATGGGGTCCGTAGGGCTGGGCACTGCCCAGGGCTCTGAGGGAGAACCCGTTCCATGCCTTTCTCCTAGCTTCTGGTGGTTGGCAGAAATGCTGGGCATTCCTTGGCTCCTGGAGGCCTCCCTGCAATCTTTGTTGCCCTCTTCACTTGCCATTCTCCTCTCTGCATGTCCCTGTGTTCACACAGCTTTCTCATAAGGACTCCAGTCATTGTAACTTCTGGCCAAGATGGAGATGTAGGTAGACACACTTTGCCTCCTCACACAACCGAAAGAAGGACAACAACAAATTTAAAGACAAAAAGCAACTAGAACTGCCAGAAAATTGAACTGTATGGAAGGCCGACAACCAAGGAGTTAAGAAGAAACACTCATACAGACTGATTGGAAGGGTAGAGAAGGGCAGCTGGAAGGGAGAGGATGTGTGGCAAAGCAGCGGCTGGAGGACCGGGCCGGTGGTGGCTGGCAGACTCAGAGGTTCCACATTTTCATGTGGATAAATTGGGAGGAACAACAGGGGAGCAAGACAGGCCGGCAACCCAGGGTTCCAGCACGGGAGAAGAAAGCCTCAAAACCTCTGGCTGTAAAAATCTGTGGGGGTTGTGGCAATGGGAGAACCTCCCAGCCTCACAGGAGAGTTCACTGGAGAGACCCACAGGATCCCAGAATGTACAGAAACCCACCCCCCTGGGAATCAGCACCAGAAGGGCCAAATTTGCTTGTGGGTAGCAAGGGAAGTGACTGAAAGCCAGCCAAGAGCAGAGCCAAGCAAGTGGCATTGTTCCCTTTCTGACCTCTCCCCAACATTATGTGCCTCAAGGCAGTGATGTGGTTGCCCCGCCCTGGTGAATACCTGAGTATCCGCCCCTCACAACATAATAGGTGCGCCAAGACAAAAAAAAATATGGCCCAAACGAAAGAACATATCAAAGCTCCAAAAATAGGACTAAGCGATGAAGAGATAGCCAACCTAACAGATGCAGAGTTCAAAACACTGGTGATAGGATGCTCACAGAATTGGTGAAGTATGGTCACAAAATGGAGGAAAAAGTGAAGGCTATGCAAAGTGAAATAAAGAAAAATACACAGGGAACCAACAGTGAAAGGAAGGAAACTGGGGATCAAATCAACGATTTGGAGCAGAAAGAAGGAATGAACATTCAACCAGAATAGAATGAAGAAAAAAGAATTTTTAAAAATGAGGAGAGGCTGAGGAACCTCTGGGACAACTTTAAACACTCCAACACATGAAACATAGGAGTGCCAGAAGGAGAAGAGGAAGAACAACACATTGAAAACTTATTTGAACAAATAATGAGAGAGAACTTCCCCAACCTGGCAAAGGAAATAGACTTCCAGGAAGTCCAGGAAGCTCAGGGAGTCCCAAAGAAGTTGGACCCAAGGAAGCACACACCGAGGCTCATCATAATTACATTACCCAAGATTAAAGATTAGGAGAGAATCTTAAAAGCAGCAAGAGAAAAGGAGACAGTTACCTACAAAGGAGTTCCCATAAGACTCTCAGCTGATTTCTCAAAATAAAACTTGCATGCAAGAAGGGGCTGAAAAGAAGTAGTCAAAGTCATGAAAAGCAAGGACCTACATCCAAGAATACTCTGTCTGGCAAAGCTATCATTTAGAATGGAAGGGCAGATAAAGTGCTTTCCAAATAAGGCTGTTAAAGGAGTTCATCATCACCAAACCCATAGTGTATGAAATGTTAAGGAGACTTATCTAAGAAAAAGAAGATCAAAACTATGAACAGTAAAAGGACAACAAATTCGCAACTATCAACTATTGAACCTAAAAAAACAAAAACAAACTAAGCTAACAATTAGAACAGGAACAGAATCACAGAAATGGAGATCACATGGAAGGCTATCAGAGGAGAGGTAGACGGGGGAGGATGGGAGAAAAGGTACAGGGAAGAAGAAGCATAAATGGTAGGTACAAAATAGACCGGGGGAGGTTAAGAACAGTATAGGAAAGGGAGAAGCCAAAGAACTTATATGTACAACCCATGGACATGAACTGAGGGGGTGGGGGAATGCTGGTGACAGCAGGGTACAGGGTGGAGAGGAATAAAGGAGAGAAAAAAAATGGGACAATTGTAATAGTATAATCAATAAAGTATACTTTTTAAAAAAAAGAACTCCAGTCATTGGATTTAAGAGCCACCCTTATCTGCCTCATCTTAACCCATTATATTTGCAAAAATGCTATTTCCAAACAAAGTCACATTCTGAGTTTCCGAGTACATATGTATTTGGAGGGTGACTCTATTCCACCCGGCCCAGGTGGAAAAATATCTTGAAGTCACTCTGTGATTAAAACGTGACAGTACTTTTCCAGAAGCTCCCAGAGGAGCCCTTCCCTAGATTCTGACTGGGAACTTGAGAGGGGCAGTAGCTTGAGAGTAGAGTCATGTTCTCTTACTGCCGAGTTTTAGGTTAAGTGGGCCTTCAAGAACATAGATGGCTAGGATATTGTTACTGCCATTGCCACCATCGCTTGTCTAGCATCTTTAGCATCAAGCCCCCCTTCACTTTCCTCTCTGTCGAGTCAATAGCACTGTGGGGAAAAAAAAGCATTAAACTAGAATTCCAAAACCTTGGCTTAAAGTCCTGCTTCTGTCATTTACCATCTGTGGGCCCTGAGCAAGTCGCTTCCTTGAGCTTCAACGTCCTTAACTGTGACACAACTAAACAATTATTTTTGCAAGCTTGTGACATTTTTACCTCCAAAGTTATTAAAGCTTAAACTGCACTGAGATGCTTAGGGTATTGCATTTGATTAAGGATGCAAGGCACGGTGTAATATGAGAAACGAATTCATACCTAGAATAGTTAAAACACAAAAATAGGTTGGTGTTTTAAAGAATAAGCTCTGGTTGCACTGACACGTTGCCTAGAAATCAATAGGGAGTACAGATTTTTCTGGCATTATTCGGTGAGGCCCCAGGTCAGCGGATAGAATTGACTGCAGTGTATATGTATGTATGTGTACAACTGAGGACTGATAGAATAGCGACCTGGTTAGGTTTCTAATGCCCCAGAGCTCATAGTATAGGACATTCTATGGAGGTACTTGATTTATGTTTCAGTCAGTAGAAAAGAGAGATGGACAGGAAAGAGGGAGAAGAGGGATGAGAATCGGGCAGTTCGAATTCTATCGCCTCCCTGAATTCACTTTCCTCTTTCTACACTGGGTTCATCGCTCCCCTTTTCGGTCGTGTTAGCATTGGTCACGCGGCACAGCTTCTGCATTTACCACACTGTCGAGCTCCAAAGCGCCTAGCGCCTCGTGCTCTGCCAGCACAGGGTAAGCGCACAATACGTGTCTGTAAATAGATGAAGGAATGACTGTTCCTGACTACCTCAACGGGCTGTTCGGAAATGCGGCTTGTTGTTATAACCTATGTCACCCTCTCCGGCTGATTAGAAATTACTGTTCCAATTCGTCTTTTGCCAACTTTTTGTTCTTTACTTAGTCTCTGTTCTGGCCACTAGATGGCGCAAAAGGAAAGTTTCTTAAAGAACGAAAGAAGGAAAGATGCTCCCAAGAGGTTGGCAGCAATGCGAGTAAAGCAGCCACCCTGGGTTTAGTTAAGCACAAACAAATAGCCAACATTTCACCAAACACATTGGAAGGAATCAAAGCCTCCCTAAGGCTGGACGTACAATGACCTTTGAGCACTGGTAGGTACAAAGACAAAAAACCCTCTGCAGATAGTAATAAGATACGGATCCAAAGACAATAGCCTTGAACAAAATATTCTGGGGCACCATGGAGATAATCAGCTGAACTGAGATAATGCAAGACGAGAGGAGGCCAGACCGGACCAACCACCACGAGGAAGGGTTATCACTGTGGCACAGAGAAACGTGGAACTGATGTGAAAGCTCCACTGATAGAACAGAGTCGCTGCATGTATATTTCAGTTTAATTTCATGTAGACTAAAATATATGTAGTTCTCATTTCAGAGTCAATTTTAGCAAATCCTTGTGTCATCTATTTCAAGTCATCAAAGAACATTCCTAAAATATTGTTCCATGGTAGAACCTGTGCCATACAGACATCAGTTTGCTGCAGAAGTGAAGAATCTAGAGTTCAGAGTAGGCAGCAGAAAGTAATTGCCTGGTACGTAAGGCTGCCGCTGAAAGCCCTGCTGTGATTGGAAGCACTGTGCACAAGTCCACTCACTGAAATCCTATGTCTACCAAGGTTATAAGTGGACTTTGCTAGCTATAAGTGGACTGCTGGTTATAAGTGGACTTTGTAGATCTGCCTCCAGGAAGAAAGTGCTATTCCAGCATCAGCCCTGCTGACCTGTGACAGTTATATTTTTCACTGTAAAATAATACATTGGTATTCTGTTCTAAACATCAGCCTCCTATGAGCTTGGTAAATGTGAATTGCCAGCAGGAAAAGGATTCCTCCTGACAAAGTGAACTAATGAGCCCGTTGCACTCAGAACGCAGATGGTGTTGAATTCTATGTCCAATGCCTCCTACGGTAGCTCGTGGCAGCCAGCCAAGGCTCTGGCAGCCTGTGTTCTACGCATCCTTCTTATTCACATCTGTGACCATGATTCTATATCCTGGTTACACATCAGAAGGATGCAATGCAGCTTCCCAGACTCCAGCCTCAAAGATCCTAATTCCGTAGGTCTGGGGTTGATCCAGGAATCTGTCTTCGTAAGAAGCCCAATGGATTCCAGTGAGGTTGGCCCCAAACCTGGGGTGCTTGGGAACCATTCATCTTCTTGAGTATAATTCCATGATTTAGTCCAGGACCACAGAATCATGGAGTACGTTGTTTGAAGAAGGCCTCCAGATCAGTGAGAACTGCTTTCTGCAGCGTCCCCGCACACTCAGGCTCCCAGGGAAGCTGGGTACAAAGAAGCCAAACTGGAAGCTGCTGGGCCATTCAATCTCAATGATCATAAGAAACTGGCAGACCTCTGGGAGCTCTGGTCTGTGATCCAAAGAGCCCCATTAGCTCTTGAAGAAATGGCCCTTTCTGGCCAAAAAAAAAAAAAAAAAAACATAGATGAGACCAAGGCCAGATACATAATTTGTGAGACCAGTGCAAAATTTTAAAATTCTGAGAAATTTCATGATAGTGATAGCAGAGCGGTAACCCAAGTGTGGGGCTGTTCTGAGCATGGGACCCCATGCCACTGCCACGCAGTTGGTTCTATCCGGGACTATTGGGCCAGGGCTACCACGGAGGTGGCATGATGATTTACAAACCAAGAAACACCTGTATTCTATCGGATTTTTCTTTCCATCAGTTTTTCTTCCTGCCTCCACACAGCAGCCATGGTGCTCTTTAAAATGCAAATAATATCACATCAGTCCCCTGCATGAAATGACTCAGTGGCACCCACTGCCCAGGATCAAGAGCCAAGTCCTTAGTGGGACCCACCAGTCCCTTTGCAGTCTGACCCCGGCCTACCTCCTTCCCCTTAGGCTCCCCATTCTTTCCCCCAGTCACACCACACTTGTTTCCGTTCCCCCAGTTTCCCAGATCTCTCACAAATGCTGTTCTCTGTGGCGAGAAGGCTCTTCCCTACAGGTCCTAGCCAGGCTCACTTCCGCCCATCCTTCAGGTCAGAGGTTAAATGTCTCTTCTTCAGGGAAGCATTCTCTGACCTACCTTAGGACACATTCGTCTGGTCACCTCTCCCTGTCCTTTATGAACTTACGCCAACTGTTCTTAAACAGTGACTGGGCGATTATTTGTTAACCATCTGCCCCCCCTGCTAGGCTAAGTGCTTGTCTTCTTACTGCTTAGCACAGTGTCGAGGACATAGGAGGGGTTCGAAAAGTACTTTCGAATTAATGAACTTTAAAAACCAACAAAGAAAAGATGGAAATGTCAGGCCCTAGGTGCGCTGCTGGTATTAGAGAAACTCATTTGTTCCCAAAGCCCACGAACGCGATTGCCCAACCACTCCATGTACTGATACGTGGCATTTTAAACCTCCCTTCTCTAAAGGGTGACCATGCTTCACCGTTTTTCCAGGGCAAGTCAGCTCGCTCGTGCTTATGAACAGCACTTGCCTTTGCTCACCACATGGTCCGACTGGACGATAAACTGTGTGGACACCATGCTTTGTTAACACTTGGATCCCTTCTTTTCCTCTTTCTCTGCATAGCTGAACTGATGAGTGACAGCGGCTGTGCTTTGGTGACTGTAGCATTAGCGGCAAGAGCTTAAGTTATTAAATGGAGCAGTTGTAATCCGTGAGGTCCCCTAGAGCCCTGGGGATTAATATATTTTTACTCCTGAGCCAATGTAGCTATTCCGACGGGCTAGGGTGTGCTCCCTGCAGTCCCCAAACTGGCCCTGTGGCCTTTCTCTGGACCTACTTCCCAACCGTGAGCGACGTCATGGAGTTTTACTTGGAGATCGACCCTGTCACCTTGAACCTGATCATCCTAGTTGCGAGCTACGTCATCTTGCTCCTGGTTTTCCTCGTCTCCTGCGTGCTGTATGACTGCCGAGGCAAGGACCCCAGCAAGGAGTCTGCGCCCGAGGCCCCTCTCGATGCCCAGCCCTCCTTCCGCCTGGTGGTGATGCAGCCGAGCGCCCCGGGGGACCCCTGGGCTCGGGGCCCCGGCCTTCATTTTGGAAATCCCGCTCCACTGGGGAAGAAAAGCACGACGGTGTGAAGCTGGCTGGGGGACACTGAGGAGAAAGCATAAGACACTCTGAACAAACTATTCTCCAAGGGGCTGCAACGCGAGCAGCACACAGGGCCCACGTGGCCGCGGCAGCGGGAGGCCTGTCTTCCTTTCTGCTCCCTCCGCACCCTGTATGGACACAAGTGTTTTAAGGTAAGAAACCCAAAGCGGTGTTTGGCCAAGTTCTCCAGATGCTGTTGTCTAGTGAAGCTGGTCACTGGAACCTTCCCAGTGATGCTAGTTCTGGGAGAGACTGGCATGTGAAGAGCGGGGTTTAAAGAAAATAGTGCAATGGTGTGTGTGTGTGTGTGTGCGCGCGTGGGCGCGCGCGAGCGCTAGGAAATAAGACCAGCTCCAATGTAGCCTATACTTAGCTAATCCTTTCTTTTCAAGTCAGTCACTGAACTTTCCAGACTTTTCACTATTTCTGTGCACACCATCTCCTCACAGTGTGTTTCCCGCTGGGCACCAGCATGGCAACACAGGTCTTGTAGAGCACTGCAGCTAATCAACAGAGCTTGAAGCCTGAGTTTAAACTCTGCCTCCTCCCCTTATGAGCTGTGTGTGACAGGCCAGAATACTAGCTGTGTGACCAGGGCCACGGCTCTGTGGCTCAGAGCTGTTGGTAGGACTTGTAGACTGTTAGGGGTTTTTAAGTAGGTTAATTCACCAAAAGCTCTCAAAACAGTACTTGGCACCTAGGATTAGCTGTTGTAATGATTGTAATATTGTTCTCCTTCATTCTTCTTATCAAGAACTTGAAGCTCCAGTCCTCAAATCTGACCAGGTCCGACGCAGAGCTACTGAAGACTCCCAGCCCCACAGCTTGGTGTTTCAGTCGCTCTGAGCACTGCGTACTCTCTTTGTGCCCCCTTTCACAGTCACTGTGAACTAACACATTTGTTTCCCCGCTCATTCATCTGTTGCCACAACTTCGAATTATTATCTCCATTGCGCATGTGGTTCTATCAACCCTCTCTTCCCTGAGCTCAGAGCAACCTACATGTTCCCTTGGCTGATCGACTGAAACTTTCTTCCAAGGAGGCCTTGTGTGGAAATATGAAGAAGTGAGTGTGCCATGACCCTGCCCTCTGTCTTTGCTGCCTAACAGGAAGAGAGGCATCTGGTGTGACTTACACAATGAAGGACAAGAAAGCATCGCAAATGTTCTGCTAGAAATCTGCAGAGTGCGGGCATCCATGGGGGGACGAGTGCCCAGCACATAAGAGGGGCGCAGGGAGAATGTGAATAATGCTGAATAGTCAATTTCATCTTAGATTCGGGCAGCGAAGGTAAGATGGTTGGTCCAGAAAGAGGAGCAGCTATTTTCTAGAAAGACAAAAGTGTGCTGCAGGCCTGGGGCGCAGGGCAGGAGATGGCACCGTAGAGAGAACAGACAACATCGACAAAGCTGGGAAGCAGAAATGATCGAGGTCGCTGATTTTGAAAGTCTGATGGCTTCCAAAACTGTGAAGGACAAAGTGAGAAGTTAAATTTCAATTTACCCTACAGAAAATTGAAGAGGAGGGACTGGCCCGGCCTGCCATGCCAACTTCAGCAAAGGGCATTATTGTGCCTTGGGGTTGTTAAGCAGTCGTGACAAAAATATAGATCATTCCTGTTCCTTTGTTTTCAGGTTCATAATACATATTTTTGATATTGTTTACATTTTATCAGAAAATCTTATTTTCTATTAAAAGATATAATTTGAAAATTAGATTAAAAAGCCTTCAGAGGAATTTCTTTTTCTTTTATGGTCAAGAAACCATCTCCGCTTTAATAATGAAAATATAAAATGAATGGGAAAGTGCAGTGAATCCACAGACAGCTCCTAAGACCCGGCCCTTTCCCTAGTGTGACCTCTACCTGGACCAACCTTTTTATTTCTTTCCGCAGTCATGGGAGTATACGTATCAGAGGGGAAAAAAATCAGTGGACTAGAAAAAATGATGATAATAATTTAGCTTTTGAAGAGAACTACAAAATGCTTAACTCATCTACTTTTAAAGTGAAGAAATGAAACAAACATCATCCAACATTTTTTAAAATACAAATATTTTCAATTATGTTTCAATTTCATGTTGGGGCCAAGGGAACAGAAATAAAGTCAGGGAGATTTTTTTTAAAAAAGAAGGAAGCTAAAAAAACTTTAAGATGAATCTTGGAGTAAAAGGTATTAAGCTTTTCTAAGCCTGTGGGTCATTTGATGTGTTTCATTTAATTTGTGTTCTTCAAGCAGGAACCAGCTTCATCACATTTAAAGTTATCTTTTCTGAACAGCATGTACACTTAGAATCTGAAGGAATCACAAGGATTTTACCAATTAGGCAACAGAAGGCAGAGTGATTCGGCTTCAGATCTGCTTCCCATTAGTTCCCATTTTCCTCTTCATCTTCGTGGCTTTCTAGAGCCCTATCTCTTCTTGCCTTCCATTTTAAAACTTTGGGGTTTATTTCTTATTTTTGAAAGAAAGCTTTATTTCCCAATGGAATTATTGGTTGTACTGCTGTGACATTTGAACTAATGTCTTAAAACCTGGTGGAATGGATTGCCAGCTAGAACCAAGAAGCTACTTTAAACATTCAAATACTGCCTTCTTTCTGCTTCCTTATGGGCTGAGGATACACTATTTCACCTGCTTTTAATTCATTATTCTCCCACCAGGTACAATTTTATTAAAGCAAATGCAGTGTTTGGCCTAATTTGGATGATAGCTGTGGGAAAGACACAAACAAAACACTTCCCAAGCGAGGGACGAAAGGGAGAGCACAGAGATTTATCAGGAGTGTGCTACATGCCAGGTACTTTTTACTCATGTCTCGTTTAGCCCTCCCCCTCGCCTATGAGAGAGACACAATTAAAGGTAGTTTAATCATAAGGAAATGGAGGCGAAGGAAATGCTAGAATTTGTGCAAGACCACAGATCCTGGCACGCTGACTTGGAGTGTGGGCAGAAGCTGGAAGGACAAACTTGATCAGAGTGGCCCGGAGCACAGATCCTGCACAAGCAGAGTCACCATCTGTTGTGTTTTTAAAGAGGAGAAACCCTGACCAGGTACTCAATTGGTTGACATGTTAGCCTGAAAACATCAAGGCTGCAGGTTCAATCCCCAGTTAGGGCACACACAAGAATCAACCAATGAGTGCACAAATAAGTGGAACAACAAATTGATGTTTGTCTCTATCAAATCAATTTTTTAAAAAGATGGAATAGAGTGTAAATAGAGTCTTCACAAAAAGCATTACTTGTTTTTCTAGATAATATGTCAAAGATACAAAACTCTCAGTTCTATGAAAAGGCACAAGGGCTAAGTCACAAAGATGTTATGGCATCCAAGTGCAAACTTAGGGGGTTGAAAAAAAAAAAAGCTCAGAACTAACCCTAAAAAATCCAAGGCCCTACAGATAGCCCATAGATACTTCAAAAGCCACTTAGTGAGTGCCGGGCACATCATTTAATCTGCCTGAATGTGTGCAGGGGGAGGAGCCACCATTCTTATTTCAGAAACAAGAGTGTTGCATGTTGTCTTGCAATTTAAGTGGACGGGATCTGATTAGCAGAACTCAGGGATTCTGACTCAGTCCCCAGTGTGCCCTTTAATTCCATAGCTGCCCAGGACCCAGGCAGTCACAGAGTGAGTCAGTGTACTGGACACAGAAAGGCCACAGGTTTGTGACACGTCTCTCACTGCCTTTACTGTGGGAAAGCACCAGATAACACAACCCCCGTGATCAGGGCAAAAGTCCCTGAGAACTGGAGGACAGACACACAGCCCAGTGTTGCTCATGGCTATCAAGGACAGCGTCTTCTCATTACTTCATCTTCCCTGGGAACAGAAGTGGTTGAATTACAGAAAGTAAGAGAGTATTTGTTATCTTCCTCTATGGAAACACTTCACCTGGACTTCGACCGCCTTGGGCTCTCCGTGTTCCCGATAAACTCTTTGTGACACCAGGTATAAGGCAGACCTTCACTATTTCACATCCTCCCAAGGCAGTGGGGAGTAGTCTGCCCACATCTATTTTTTGTTCAGGGCTTCTCTGTACTCAACTGTTAACCGCACGAAGCGCCAGCCAGAGGCTGTCTCTTGTCTGGCACTGCTACAGCCTGGTGGCAGCAATCTGAAGTTGACAGGCCTGCAAGGCTCAGAAGAGACCAGAAAGATGAGGATCGGTTTGGGAGGGTGAAAAGGGCCGAGACAGAGAAAGGCACGCCGCTCCAAGGGAGGGCTGAAAATTGCCCAAGAATGGCTCCACGCAAGACACACAGCCATGGAATTTGGAGTCTGAACTGTTTGTCAGAAGTGATAAAGATGTTCTTATCATGGAACTGTACCGGTGAAAAGTCGCTTACCATGAGTGGAAGGAGAAAAGCTAATACTAAGATAGAATTTTGAAGAGGAGCTTATATGTAACAGTCACTAGACCCATGCTCAGGGGAGAAAGCCGATCCAGACAAGGAAACAAAAAAAAAAATATATATATATATATATATTTTTTTTTTTTAAATGGCAACAAGGCTGAATTTAATGACTCTCACCATTGAGCAAGTCTACCTTTATTTAACCTAGATCTCTTCTGCTCTTACACTTTATATTCATTTTTCTCTCCTTTTCGCCTTTTGAATTTTATAAAGAAGCGGTGTTAATACAGTGATTCATATAAACATGTCTCGTGAAAGAATCCAATCAGATTAGGTCACAAGGAGTACAGTTCGGTGATAACAGTTGGTTCTTACCCACGGGTGTATGTGAATCATCAAACCCTTGCATAATGGACAGCGTATTGGTGAATCACTGTCCATCGTGAGGTGTGCTGCAAATCATTTGTTACTGAAAAGAAGCTACCTAAGTTTGTGAATGATTTACCTATTTTTACATAGGGTGCAAATAACCCATGATGCCATAACCACTTCTGTGTATTCCACTGTCATTGCTTGTGCAACACAGAAACAGGTCCCCACGTTAATGTGGAAGTAACTGCATACACCTATTGACCACCATCCACCCATTCAACAGGTACTTGTAAAGCACCTGTCTCGTGTGGGCCTCGTCCCCGGCGCGAGGGATACCCACGCACAGACAGGTGTGAGTTCCGTTCTCAGGAAGCTTGCCAAGCAGCAGGGAAACTCACCCAGCACTTTATACAATATTCTCTAAGACATACTGTCATTTCCCCAGCTTTACATGTTCTCGGCAGGTAAGACTCTAAAGCCCATTCTTTGGCCCAGTGGTCTCCAAACATCTCTGAACACACATTCCATTCAGCAAAGAAAATTTTAGTACTCACTTATGTGTGGGTGTGTGTATATATTTAAACAAGTGTACATATATATTTAAGTAAGTATATATTTACATATATTTAAATAATACATGTATTTAAATAAGTATGGGTTTGTAGTTATGCATTATACATAAACATATGCATGTATTTATAAATTAAATGTACATTATATGGTTTTCCAGTACCTCACCCTGAAGCCACTGCCCTGCCCACTCTACCAGACCACCTCCTGACTTTGTCTTTGTGTGACAGAAATAAATACCTCCAATCTCCTCCCACCAAACACCAGGTTTTGCCCTGGATGAGTGCGTATGGGAACCCATCTAAGGACTTGATCTAGAAAATATTATTTTATAAAACGAAGAGCAATAATTTTCCAGTTATTAGTACAAAGGATTAGATCTTTGTCCTGCTAAGGATGTTTTGGCAGAATTCCCTGATCAGTTCTTCTGTTAGTTTGTAAATCTCTTTATTTGTTTTGAGTTCTTTTCTGGCTGGATCTTAAGTGCCTCCACAAATGGATGAGTGTCTTATATATCTGTTTCCACCCCCCCCCCAGTACCCAGTAAAGGGCTGAACACAGGAGGAAACCTCCATCCTTTGGTGATGACTTTGTTGGGGAAAGGAAGACTTTTTCCTTCAGTTGTGGAAAAGGAATTACTCTCCCGTGGAAACGAAGCATCCCAGACACAGCAGGGAGGAGGCTGGGCTGCTCTGAGGTCCCTAAGCACTAGGGCTAGGGAAACGCAGCAGATCCACTGCAAAGAAGGAAGCAGAAGGAAACGCAGTGAAGGGGGCGGGGGCGGGGGTGGGGGGGTGTTTGGCGCAGAGACACCGGATCGACAGAAATGAGTCCTTCTGCCTCTCTACCGGTTCTGGCCCCAGCACCATCCCAATCACCCTCGTTTCCTCTACACTTTCTCCTGTATGGCTGCAGGTAATGCCTGCAAGTCTCTCCGTGACTTGGTACCGCCGATGTCTCTGAGCCTTGAGGCTGGGCTTGCTTCTCTTCCGCACTCCTTATTCTACGTTGCCTTCACACCGCCACTTGGAGGCTACGGCTCCTCCGGCTTCTAATTGTGGCCTACTCACTACCTCCTGGGAGGCATTTTGGCTTCTCTGGCTCCTCTACAGAAAGAAACCCTTGAAGTTAATTCACAACCCCCCGGGGTCCTCCTGGCTCTGGCATCTCTGACCCTCCCTTTTTCCTAACCTTTCCTCTCTCTTCCTACCCTGACCCCTTAGGACGAAGCAATTAGTGACAGCAGGATTTGCTCTAAAAAACTGCCTATGGCTGGGGCATTGTTGATCAGGGAACTGCAAAAGGAAGCTTAGCAGAGGGTTGAATCTTTTGCTAGCACAGGAGGCATGCACACCCCTCATTTTCTAACGTGTTTTCCATCTGACATTTCAAATAACTGTCCCCACATTGGTGCTTCTTCAAGCCAAGGTCTGTTTTTCGCGCTTTGGAAGGAGCATAAACCGTGACAAACGGTCTCCGTTTAGGCATATGGTGACACATTGATTTCCTAGTTGCTGGGGTGTATTAACAAACTTATTGTCCCCAATTGTAGAAATAATGAACTTACCACTGTGCGTGGAACATCGACAATGTGAAACAGATTCAATGTATCAGAGCCCCAGAGACCATCCTCCATTTTTAGTAGAACGTAAGTGAATTTCAATTGACTTCCCCCAAAACCTTGTTTTGAGATGGTTGCAGTGATTAGGAATTAAAAAGTCGTTTCTTTTTCAGTGGGTGTATTAGAAATTGTGCTCAGCTATGACTGACAAAGACACAAAATACAGTGGCTAAAACATGTTGGGGACTTCGTTCTCTCTCCCACAACCTGAAGTTGAAAGGGAGATAGTTCAGCTGGGTAAAGTGACTCCCAAATGTCCCCAATGTCCCAGGCATCTTTATTTCTGCTCTTTCGGCTTTACTCCATGATTTCTATCTTTGAGGGTGTCTTCTCATTACCAGATGTCAGCTGCAGCTCCAAAGCTTACTTCTAAGTTCCAGGCAGGGAGAGGAATAAGGGAGGAAGGACAAATTGACACATGCCAGTCAAGTTAGCTATTTATATATCATTGGCTAAAACATAGCCAAACGTCTACTCTAATCCTACCTGCAATATGCAAAATTTTGCTGGTACATTGATATTCACCCCCTCCCCCATAAACAACCAGGGTTTCATTAAAAATGAAAGAAAGAGAATGAATCTGTGGTACACAAATTCTGGATTTTTTTTCTCTTCTAAAATTAATACATGTTTGTTAAGGTAAGCTTGAAAACTATGAAAAAAAAAAGAGAGAAATGATGATGATTTTACCCAAAGTGATTTCCAATAACATTTAGTATAATTGCATGCTTCTTTTTGTTAATATTCATAAATATTTTCCTGATGGCATTTTTCTGATTATAAAAGGAACTCCTATTCATTGGGAAAACTCTGAGTGAAGTACAGAGAAGAAAACAGCAGTCACCCATAACACCATCGCCCCGAGAGAATCACGATATACTATTCTGTTGCCTTTTATGCCAATTTTATGTATATTCTACATATTCATAATCACAGTGTAGGTATAAGATGGTGCCTTTTTTCACTTTCTAAATAAAATACGTGAATTTGCATATTACCCTGCCTAATGTAACCCTGCATCCTCATAACACGGCATTTCAAATCATGGTTGCCACGCTGTTTGGAAGGTGCTCAAAGCAGGAGAGAATGAGTAGCATAAACTGGTTTTCTCCTCCTCCGCTTATGGGAGACCAGACGGCAGAGTTGGCTCACCGCTCACCCGCACTCTAGGACTATCTCGTATGTTCTCCTTTCTGTATTTTTCCACCCGAAAAAATGTCAAGTGTTCATGCCAAGAGTTAAATTGATTCTTCAGGGAACATGAGCTGTCATGCCCGTTCTTACCACATGGCTCACAGAGGTGGGTTTTGCTCTGACTTGTAAATTCGTAAGATCTCAAAGCTAGACAGGGCCCTTATGCCCCGTCTGTCCCAACACCTAATGCAACAGTGAAGAGGAGCAGAAAGGAGAAGCACACTGCTTGGGGGCCCAGCTGGCGTGGTCAGCACCCGGGCTTTCCAAGTGCCTTCCTGGTGGTTTCCCCTTCTTCTTGAGATGCTGAGGCTGACGCAAATAACTGGTAAACTTCAAAGGTGTTATGACTCCAGAAACTCCACGCAACCAACTGTAGGCATTAAAGTCATTAACTAAAGTGTAAAAATCTATAACTTGCTTCGGGTTGCATTTCTCAGGTAGGCCATTCCATGTAATAGTCCCGATTTTCAGAGTGGATTTGTGTGAGGTCGGCATGGTCAAGCCACTGTGAAGTTCTTTACCTCTTTCTTCTCATGGTTTCACCCACTGTTGGTCACTGCTTGAATTATGGTATTAGAGGTTAGAAAAAGGGTTCCAGCTCTATCATTTCTTCTACATTTATTGGTTGGAATTCTTTTGTGGAGAAGAATGTCTCTCATAACTGGGGCACAGTTACTCGCAGTGTAGTTGCAATAGGAAGAACAGAATAAATGCTTAATTCTTTCTTTTTAATGGTCAATTGTCAGAGTGAGGACTTGAAACCCTAGTTACCTTCAGTGGTATCCAGGGTTTTGCTTGCTTGTTTTTTGAAGTTTTTGGTTTGCATGTTTTTTGGTGGGGAGATTTCTCTTTTTCTTTCTTTTTAGAATAATTTGATATCATTATGAATTTATCGAGTGCATATATGTTAAACGTAAATACATTTATAAAACGAATTATCCTAATAAATTCAAAGCTATCTGTATTAGTCAGGGTTCTCCAGAGAAACAGAACCAATAGAATGTGTGTGTGTGTGTGTGTGTGTGTGTGTGTGTGTGTGTGTGAGAAACAGAGAGAGAGGCAGAGTTTGTTTTACTCCAAGGAATTTGTTTATATAGTTGTGGGGGCTGGCAAGTTCAAAATCTGCAGCGCGGGCAGGCTGACTGGAGACCCAGAGAAAAGGTGACGTTGCACCGGAAGTCTTAAGGTTTCTGGAGGCAGTATTTCCTCAGTGGTTTTTTGTTTGTTTGTTTGTTTGTTTGTTTTGGTCTTAAAGCCTGCAACTGATTGGGTAAGGCCCACCCACACCATGAAGAGTAATCTGCTTTTCTCAAGTCTACTGATTTAAATGTTAATCTCATCTAAAAAATAACTTCACAGCAACACATAGACTGAGGTTTGATGAAACATCTGGGTACCATGGCCTAGCCAAGTTGACACTTAAAATTAGCCATCACATTACTTCTATATTAAAAAATAAACTAATACAAAATAGGAAATGCCAAACAAGTGATGGAATACTGTGGGTGTTGAAAGATGCAAAAGAACACTTGGGCTGAACAAATAAGAAAGGTTTAAATTAGTCATTTCTGTGTGTTCTACCGGCTTGGGTGTGACACTGAGCATTGGCAAGAATGACCTCTGTTCTGCCACTTCTCATAAAACCTTGCATAATTTACATTAGTTCACTGAGTTTCAGAATCTTTACCTGAAAAGCAAGGGTAATAACAACTGTCCTACCTAAAGAAACTGTGTATATTAAAGCGTTTTTAAAAGAGGACATGCTAAACAAATATAAGGTCTTGTTAGACTACTTTGTGTTAAGAACGAGTGAAGCACAGAGTATCAAGCAAATGTGTTTTGATGCTACAGTGCAGTGCCACACTGTGATGTTCAATGAATTTCTCTTCATTCGTGAAAGGCCATCGTTCTTGGGCCCCACACTTACCGAAGAGGGAAAGTTGGTACTGCCCTAAGGCAGAAAGAGTCAGTGCTCATTCTCCGTATCAGTGCCTCCACCTATAAATTCATGTTTCCCTGAGAGTCCCCAGGTCTCTCTGTCAACAACATAGCTTTGGAAAATGCAAAAGGCAAATAACTGGCTGGCGTCATTCATTCATTTAGCCATCCCATAAGCATTTATCAAACACTCATTATGTGTAAGACACTATGCCAGGTGCTGTTGGAAACACAGAAATGAATCAAATCCAGATTCTGCCCTCAGGCAACTTACAGGTTATTAAGGGAAAGAAGCCACAATTTAAAGAAAAAAAGACAAAATAAAAACCCTGTAATACAGTATAGGAATTGAAACATACAATGAAAGAGATCAGTAACATCCAATGGGAGTTTGGAGGACAGAGCAGTTCAACTGAAGGTTCCCAATAGCTTTTTGGAAGACGTGGCGCCGAGCTAGACTGAACAATAGGGATAGATTTGGGCCCATGAGGTGGGGCAGGATGGAGCAGATGAAATCAGGAAGGAAGGTTGTAGGTACAGTGGGAAATACAGGTACTTACTTGAAGGGAAGAAGTAGGAAGAATGTTTGGACATGTGCTAATTGTGGCAATTGATAAATTATCTTCTTTACTTCTAACTTCTTTCTCTGAAATTTCAGAACGACTGTTCAGATTCATCTAACACTGGGATGTCAAAAACACCTTCCTCTGTCTAGATCACCAACTTCATTCAATCAGAGGGTAGCAGAAGGCCGCGGCTGGTTGGTCAGCTCAATGGAGAAAGTTATTGTCAAATGCCTACTCAAGAAAGTATAATTATATTATCATTATGATGCTTTTCAATGCCATGATTCTCAGAAGCCAAATCTTGCGTGAAAGTTTTTACTATTTTAGATAGAAATCTGTCTTAGCCAGACTGCCCGTGTCCACGCTTCCTAAAGAGAAAAAAGCGGAATTTAATTTAGCCTCCCTGA